>CM068829.1:149693511-150293511 GCA_028554795.2 Sinohyriopsis cumingii | reverse complement strand
TATGAATATTGAGAACAATGAATTATAACATAGTGGTTATGAATACTGAGAACAATGAATTATAACATAGTGGTTATGAAGATTGAGAACAATGAATTATAACATAGTGGTTATGAACATTGAGAACAATGAATTATGACATAGTGGTTATGGACATCGATAATAAGGCATGATAGCATAGTGGTTATGAACATTGAGAATAATGCATGATAACATAGTGGTTATGAACATTGAGAATAATGCATGATAACAGTAGTTATGAAGATCAAGAATAATGCATGATAGCATAGTGGTTATGAAGACTGAGAACAATGAATGATAACACAGTGGTTATGAATATTGAGAATAATTCATGATAGCATAGTGGTTATGAAGACTGAGAATAAGGCATGATAGCATAGTGGTTATGAAGATTGAGAATAAGGCATGATAGCATAGTGGTTATGAACATTGAGAATAAGGCATGATAGCATAGTGGTTATGAAGACTGAGAATAAGGCATGATAGCATAATGGTTATGAACACTGAGAATAAGGCATTATAGCATAGTGGTTATGAACACTGAGAATAAGGCATGATAGCATAGTGGTTATGAAGACTGAGAATAAGGCATGATAGCATAGTGGTTATGAAGATTGAGAATAAGGCATGATAGCATAGTGGTTATGAACATTGAGAATAAGGCATGATAGCATAGTGGTTATTAAGACTGAGAATAAGGCATGATAGCATAGTGGTTATGAACATTGAGAATAATGCATGATAGCATAGTGGTTATGAAGACTGAGAACAATGAATGATAACATAGTGGTTATGAATATTGAGAATAAGGCATGATAGCATAGTGGTTATGAAGACTGAGAATAAGGCATGATAGCATAGTGGTTATGAAGATTGAGAATAAGGCATGATAGCATAGTGGTTATGAACATTGAGAATAAGGCATGATAGCATAGTGGTTATGAAGACTGAGAATAAGGTATGATAGCATAATGGTTATGAACACTGAGAATAAGGCATTATAGCATAGTGGTTATGAACACTGAGAATAATGCATGATAGCATAGTGGTTATGAACACTGAGAATAATGCATGATAGCATAGTGGTTATGAACACTGAGAATAAGGCATGATAGCACAGTGGTTATGAACACTGAGAAAAAGGCATGATAGCATAATGGTTATGAACACTGAGAATAAGGCATGACAGCATAGTGGTTATGAACACTGAGAATAAGGCATGATAGCATAGTGGTTATGAACACTGAGAAAAAGGCATGATAGCATAATGGTTATGAAGACTGAGAATAAGGCATGATAGCATAGTGGTTATGAACACTGAGAATAAGGCATGATAGCATAGTGGTTATGAACACTGAGAAAAAGGCATGATAGCATAATGGTTATGAAGACTGAGAATAAGGCATGATAGCATAGTGGTTATGAAGACTGAGAATAAGGCATTATAGCATAATGGTTATGAACACTAAGAATAATGCATGATAGCATAGTGGTTATGAACACTGAGAATAATGCATGATAGCATAGTGGTTATGAACACTGAGAATAATGCATGATAGCATAATGGTTATGAACACTGAGAATAAGGTATGATAGCATAGTGGTTATGAACACTGAGAATAATGCATGATAGCATAGTGGTTATGAACACTGAGAATAAGGCATGATAGCATAGTGGTTATGAACACTGAGAATAAGGCATGATAGCACAGTGGTTATGAACACTGAGAAAAAGGCATGATAGCATAATGATTATGAAGACTGAGAATAAGGCATGATAGCATAGTGGTTATGAACACTGAGAATAAGGCATGATAGCATAGTGGTTATGAACACTGAGAAAAAGGCATGATAGCATAATGGTTATGAAGACTGAGAATAAGGCATGATAGCATAGTGGTTATGAAGACTGAGAATAAGGCATTATAGCATAATGGTTATGAACACTAAGAATAATGCATGATAGCATAGTGGTTATGAACACTGAGAATAATGCATGATAGCATAGTGGTTATGAACACTGAGAATAAGGCATGATAGAATAGTGGTTATGAACACTGAGAATAAGGCATGATAGCATAGTGGTTATGAATACTGAGAATAAGGCATTATAGCATAATGGTTATGAACACTGAGAATAAGGCATGATAGCATAGTGGTTATGAACACTGAGAATAATGCATTATAGCATAGTGGTTATGAACACTGAGAATAAGGCATTATAGCATAGTGGTTATGAACACTGAGAATAAGGCATGATAGCATAGTGGTTATGAACACTGAGAATAAGGCATTATAGCATAATGGTTATGAATACTGAGAATAAGGCATGATAGCATAGTGGTTATGAACACTGAGAATAAGGCATGATAGAATAGTGGTTATGAACACTGAGAATAAGGCATGATAGCATAGTGGTTATGAAGACTGAGAATAAGGCATTATAGCATAATGGTTATGAACACTGATAATAATGCATGATAGCATAGTGGTTATGAACACTAAGAATAATGCATGATAGCATAGTGGTTATGTTGGATAATTTAATTATATGCATGATAAAGGAGCTCATCCCTTTGTTGTGTTCACTCATAGCTTCTGTGATCTTAGACACTTTTTAATTATTCACCATTGTTATAAAAACATGTATTTTTCTTGATATAAAGACTGCTTATGTCATCTCTGCTTCTGTTTTGTATCTGATTATCCACAAACATTACAGGGTCAGAATTCTTTGTTTCCTTTTGCAAATCTATTGGGAATTTTTCAGATTAAGATATATAATATTTGCCTCAATTTTTGGGAGGAAATAGAACCAGCTACACTGTATGGTATGACCCCTTTTTTTGTATTTCAGGTCCTTGGGAATACCTAAGAGCACATGATTCTGCCCGAGTATCTACAGAAATGGTTTGTGTCACATGCATTGTCATAGTTAACTATGAATTTTGGGATTAACTATTATGTGGATTGTGCTGCCTGTGCTATAATACAGTTAATTATGAATCTTAGATTGGCTATAATATGGGTTGGGCCATATGTACCATCATACAGTTAATTATGAATCGTGGAATTAGCTATGATATGGGTTGGGCCATATGTACCATCATACAGTTAATTATGAATCGTGGAATTAGCTATAATATGGGTTGGGCCATATGTACCATCATACAGTTAATTATGAATCTTGGAATTAGTTATATGGGTTGGGCCATATGTACCATCATACAGTTAATTATGAATCTTGGGATTAGCTATGATATGGGTTGGGTCATATGTACCATCATACAGTTAATTATGAATCTTGGAATTAGCTGTAATATGGGTTGGGTCATATGTACCATCATACAGTTAATTATGAATCATGGAATTAGCTATAATATGGGTTGGGCCATATGTACCATTATACAGTTAATTATGAATCTTGGAATTAGCTATAATATGGGTTGGGTCATATGTACCATCATACAGTTGATTATGAATCATGGAATTAGCTATAATATGGGTTGGGCCATATGTACCATCATACAGATAATTATGAATCTTAGATTAGCTATAATATGGGTTGGGCCATATGTACCATCATACAGTTAATTATGAATCTTAGATTAGCTATAATATGGGTTGGGCCATATGTACCATCATACAGTTAATTATGAATCTTGGGATTAGCTATAATGTGGGTTGGGCCATATGTACCATCATACAGTTAGGTATGAATCATGGAATTAGCTATAATATGGGTTGGGCCATATGTACCTTCATACAGTTAATTATGAATCTTGGGATTAGCTATAGTATGGGTTGGGTCATATGTACCATCATACAGTTAGTTATGAATCTTGGGATTAGCTATAATGTGGGTTGGGCCATATGTACCATCATACAGCTAATTATGAATCTTGGGATTAGCTATAATGTGGGTTGGGCCATATGTACCATCATACAGTTAGGTATGAATCATGGAATTAGCTGTAATATGGGTTGGGCCATATGTACCTTCATACAGTTAATTATGAATCTTGGGATTAGCTATAATATGGGTTGGGCCATATGTACCATCATACAGTTAGTTATGAATCTTGGATTAGCTATAATATGGGTTGGGCCATATGTACCTTCATACAGTTAATTATGAATCTTGGGATTAGCTATAGTATGGGTTGGGATACACATACACACACACCATCATAATAACGTAGCTGCCAAGTGTCCCATTTTTTCTGTATTTGGCCCATATTTTGGACCTGAATACGCTGTACATTTCCTTGTTAAAAATCTGATTTTTAATTAAATTTAAAAAATTACTTCCGATTTTCTGTTTAGAATGGGTTTCTGGTTCCATTATGAGAGTAAACATATTGCATGTATATAGGGATAGAGGGTTCTAAAATACACCAGTCTTTAACCACCAATTTGGATTGTGCAAAGCCGTTGCAGCTATCACTGTATCTTATTTTTGTAATATTAAACTTCTAGTCCTGTTGAAAAGGAAAGCAGAAGATTCAGAATTTTCTCCAGCGAAAAAGAGAGAATAGAACTGGAAGGACATTGGTGCCATCTTGTTTAGATTTGTGAAACCATCTAGTAAAGCAGAAAACCTTTCATTTTGCAAATTGTGTATTTGTGATTTCACTATTAGGCATGAGAGGTATCCATAACATGAAACAGCTATATAAAAAAAACTTCATCTTGCTGATGCTTCATCAACAACACAGCATGAATTTACGTTGTTTATAAATACCAGAGAGAATCTTGATGTAATTTGATCAGAAGTTTGTTCTACTAAATTTCTTTTAGAAATGAACCTTCCTTTTTCATACAATAGTGTTGCTGGCGATTTATTTTGCACACTTTTTTCAGCCAGTAAAATCATGAAGAATTAATTGTGTACTAGAATGAAAACAGTTCATTAAAAAATAAAAAGTTGCATGAATTCAAATCCTCAGTGAACGATGGTACATTGGAATTGATAATGATTGAAAAAAACAAGTTGTGGAAAAGGCTCCTAACAGCCTGTGTCTTGAATATGAGTGTTTTGCACTCTTGCACCTTCTGAATGGGCACCTGAATGGAATAGAATGCCCATTCAGAAGTTGCAAGAGTGCAACATGTGCATCTTTGACATTAAGCAATTAAGTTATTTTCATATTTTACTGATGGTTATAGATGTTGTCAATAGTTACATGTGCATTAAAGTTGTAAAAAATCAGTAGTTGTTCTTTAAAATCAGTATTTTTGTCATAAGCAGTCAGTATTTTTGTATTCTGGTGCTGGCAGCTATGTAATGAATTATGATTTTTAGGATTATTTATATCAGGGGTGCACAACCCCTGGCCCATGGGCCGCATCCAGCCCACAAACATGTTCTGTCCAGCCCTCAGGACAAATTAAAATAACACAGAAATCTGGCCCATGAACAGTAATTATATTAAAGAAATTAGTGTTTGTTTCCCTCGAGTGGTCTTAGAAAATGCAATCTGGCCCATGGCCGAAAAAGGTTGTGTACCCTTGATCGTTGTTATATTATGAATCATAGGATTAGCTAATTATGGGCTGTGTCACATGTGCCATCATACAGTTAATTATGAATCATAGAATTAGCTAAATATGGGTTGTGTCACATGTGCCATCATACAGTTAATTATGAATCATAGAATTAGCTAAATATGGGTTGTGTCACATGTGCCATCATACAGTTAATTATGAATCATAGGATTAGCTATAATGTGGGTGGTGTTACACACACGATCCTAGTTAATTATGAATCTTAGGATTAACTTTAATATGATTTTTAGTCCTTAGAATAAAAATAGATGGTAATTTCAACAAAATAAATTGAGCTTTTAATCCAAGGAGTGCCTTGCCGTGTGCAGCCTGTTTAAGGTCTTTGCTTTTATCTTGAAGGACTACACATTACATTTATTTGAATGGGTTTATCTTCCTAAAAAATGATGCAATTTCTCACAGTATATTTAAAGAATTATGCTTAGTAATTGCCACTGTATAGCCAGGTTTGTGCTGACATGCAATTGTACCCGATATGCACAGATAGATGAATACCATTTGGTTCACTTTTTTGTTTGTTTTTCTGTTGAATAACCATCTTAAAGGATTAACACATCAAATTGATAGTTAACGTTTTGCAGATCTTTCATGTACCAGGTAGTTGTTGATTTTATTATTCTTTATGGAGGATTAATACATCTACTGTACAGTTAGGAAAAGTTATTTATCAGCTTATGTTATTTGAAAAATGACACAGCTGTATAAAGGGATACAAAATGATAAGTATGGTACAAAAGTGACATATAGCTGTACAAAGTGATACGAAATGATACATTATGGTACAAAAGTGATGCACAACTGTAAAAGTGATACAAAATGATACTTTATGGTACAAAAGTGATACACAACTGTACAAAGTGATACTAAATGATATTTATGGTACAAAAGTGACACGGCTGTACAAAGTGATACAAAATGATACTTTATGGTACAAAACTGATACATGCTTCAGCAGTGTCGTCATAATCAAAATAATAGTTAAGTTTTATGAAAGGCTTGCTTGTAATGCTCATTTTCATTAGTGATTTTGCATATAATGTTTATAATAAAATTTTACCACATTTCAGTGATCAATATTATACCATTGATGGTGGCTGGAAGTGCATTTGTTTTGAATAGAAGACTTACTGATTTTCATTTCTTACCAAAAGAAACCTGTTGCACACCACAGTGTTAAAGATTGGCAAATTACCACCCCTGTTGCAGTGTCCAAAGCTAGAGATACTATTCCAAACTTGTGTCATAGTTTCTGTATCCTTCAGTAATTTATAGAGGTTCAGTATGGAGCTTTGTCAAGGCGTACCCTTATTGAGTGACTAAGGAGTAAAATGTACATTTCCAGGAATGGTTAGGAATGATGAGTTTCTTTAGAATAGGGAGCTAAATGTACATTTCCAGCAATAGTTGTCAATGATAACTTTTTTAGAATGAAAATGTCATAATATTTAAGCATATGAATTGATAATGTATGTAACCATCCATTCTATGAATTGATAATGTCTGTGTCCATCCAGTATATGAATTGATAATATCTATATATCAATCAGTTTATGAATTGATAAGGTCTGTGTTTCATTTCAGCCTGTGTCAGTATATCTCAATTAAATGTGCAAACAGTAATAATAATTGGGTTAGGGTTTGCTCAGTGCAGGGGCCCCGAGTGGCCGAGTGGTCTAAAGCGCTCTCTGTTACGGATCACTGCCATCTCACCTCTGTCTGCATGGGTTCGAGTCTCGGATTCGGCCAATGTGGGTATGTGAGAAAGCTTGCCAGTAGCTTCTCGTGTGTCGGTGGTTCTTCCCGGGGTTTTCCCCGGGTTCTTCCTCCACCATTAATACTGGCCGCCATGCATAGCCTATCATGTGCTGAAAAATGGCGTTAAATCCCACAACAACAACAACAATGCTCAGTGCAATTGCTCAGTTGTATAACATTGCCTGCCTAGTTTTTCATTTACTATTGTCTTCATTGTCATGTAATTTGAGCTTTAGATGTGCAATGAGGGGTTAGTCCTGAATTTGTGTTGAAATATATTTAAAAAATGGATGATTGTAAAGCTACAAGGTTTGATATGATTGGCTTTTAAAGGCCAAAGTAGCAGTTATAACTTTCATTAGGTCTAATAAATTTCCACAGACATGGAAAACTGCCAAGGTTATACCATTGCATAAAGCAGGTACAAAAGATGATGTAAATAAATACACACCCATCTCTATCCTTCCTTGTCTCTCCACATTACTAGAAAAATATGTCCATTAATCTTTTCACCACTTTTATGAACACTTACAAACTTATGATAATCAGTCGGGCTTTTGACAAAATCACTCATGAAACTGAACATATGTCTATGATTGATTAAATGAATGACAGCATTAGGTAAAAGAAAAATGGTTGGCAGCATTATGGTTGATTTTTGTAAAGCTTTTGATCACTAATAGTTCCCTTGAAAAACTGAAAAATCTTTTAATCCAATAAAAACTCCCAAAACTGGTTTACTTATTACTCTACTGATACAGTGCAAAAGAAGTATCTTTAAATAGTCAACGTTCTGAAAGTAAAAATCTCAATTGTGGATTAGTACAGGGATCCATCCTCAGATCTGTTATTCATTCTATTTATCAATGACTTATCTCTTGAGATTGAAAATTCAGTTTCTTCCACTGACCTTTATGAACATATATTCCTTGTCAGTATAGGGTCATCTCTTATTTAAAAAAAATGTATTCAGCCATATCTGGACTATTGTAATGTAATTTGGAGTAATAACTCCTATTCGGACATAAAAAAAACTTCAAAGACTTCAGAAGAAGACATAACATTTAATTCTAGATCAGTGTATATACAATTTTCAGGATGCAGTGAATAATATTAAAATTTTAACAATACATGGAAGAATATTTTGTTTGGAAAGGCCAAATTTATGTATAAAGTGTCAATCTACCTAAAAAAATATCTCTCACTACAGGGATGCTGATGGTACTCCAGATTTAAAGTCTGTAAGAAGTAAAAATTACATTATACCAAGGCCAAAGAAAGGATTATTTTTTTAAAAAAAGTTTTCAATATACTGGTCCACTGGTATGGAACAACATTCATGGTGACAAAATGCAGGCTTCTATCATTTCTTCTTTCCATAATCAATGTCACAAATGGATGAAATCTTACAACAATTGAATAGTTATTGTAATTTAAATACCTCC
Source organism: Sinohyriopsis cumingii (assembly GCA_028554795.2). NCBI lineage: Eukaryota > Metazoa > Mollusca > Bivalvia > Unionida > Unionidae > Sinohyriopsis > Sinohyriopsis cumingii. The sequence goes on along the minus strand of CM068829.1, from coordinate 150,284,722 downwards.
TGCTCTTCTGTACTTTTTCATCTTTTTGACAGTTGAATTTTTCTATACAGGAAGATATTTTATAAACGTGTGTTCACAGATGCCTATGCACATCTTTCAGATGTGAAACTTTGGTTTTTAGAATCAGTTAATTCTTTTGAGTCAAACCAAATTTATCACATCATTTTGTGTATACTGTATATATTGTACATTACAGCTAGAAGACCTCAAGATAGCTGTAACTGAGTTAACTTCTCTAAATAAAGTCTTTATTATTATTATTATTATTATTATTATTATTATTATTTTATTATTATTATTATTGTTATTATTATTATTATTATTATTATTATTATTATCATCTCAGTTTCTTGGACTGAAGAATTAGGAAATGCAACATAAAGATGCATCACAAATGTATTCTACACCTAATCGTTTTTAGGCAAGTCTGGCTAAACCACCATTGGCAGCTTTCCTGCGTATGCCTTCAGATTGTCTTGCAGTCAGAATTCATGGAATGAACAGATGTAATATTCACTTGTCAGCAGCTTTATTTTTATTCTTTTAAGTACTGATTTAATTGGTACGGAAGATTTGTTTTTCTTTGGGTGGTATTGATTTGTATAAGTTGAAAGGGAAATAACTGAGATACTGTTGTAAAGTTGGTGCAGTGACTAGTAGTTAAGTACCCTCCATCATTAAATTGCACATTAAGCAGTTTCTAGTCTCAGTCGGAATACATGTTTTCCTTGACCTCGGTCAAGAGAAAATTTAGTTTCCATAATAATGAACCAAATTGTTTACACTGTAATGGACAATTTTCTTCATGTCATTTCGTGGTGGTATGATGGGAATATTATTGACTCCAAAAGAGTCCAATTCTCCAATTTTGTTTTCATTCAAAACTGTGCTGTATTAGTTAAATGATCACCTTTACTTAAGTTTTATTTTATCAGACCCAAAAAAAAAAAAATCTTGATTCTGTTTACATAATGGACATGACAAGTCATGAACTCTTGTCAAATTTCATTTCATACCTCCGTGCATCTATCAATCGATCCTGATTGTCCTTTTCTAACTATCATCCCTTTCTTTCTCTCTTTATGCTCTTGCTTCTTTCTATCTACATTCCTACTGACAAACATGTCCGACTCTTAATCCAATTATTGGTCTATCTTCTGTATTCATTTTGACATTTTTGTGTATAAGGCACTATTCATTACACACCTTATGTTTATGTTCTTTACGGGCCCCCAGTGGCCAAGTGGTCTAAGGCACACCTGTGCAGATCACAAACATCACACTACTGTTTGCGTTGGTTAGAGTCTTGGCTTAGCTAACATAGGTATGTAAGAAAGCTTGCCAGTGCCTTTCCATGGGTCATTGGTTCTTCCTAGGGTCTTCCCCTATTTTTTCTCTACAGAAAATATATTGGTCACCATATATAGCCTATCTTGTGCTGGAAAATGGCATTAAACTATTAAAAAACCACAAACAGAATTAATCTTCGTAACTGTTTTATCTCCCTCTCCCCCATCTATATATATATATATATATATATATATATATATATATATATACATACATACATACACCACTCCCTAGATAACTCTCGCCCTGATAACTCGCGAACCCACTTATAATGCGGTGTCAGGCTTGGATCCCATTTTTTTAAACCCGAAAATACCCCAAAAATGTATCCCTATTTGTTGAACTTGAAGAAAATCGCATGGTAATGGAAACTTTCATGTATCGCTCGTTTTATCGTTGAATACAGTAAATAGGAAATTTTAATCAACACTATGAAATATCAAATTTAATAATAGTTTATACAAGTTTTTACATTTTCTTTCTAAACGACCTTCCAGGTACACCGCAGTTAACAATATGTAAGGAAATTTTGATCAATGAAAATGTCACGCCGGGTCGAGGCAGTACTTTAATAAATAAATACAAATTAAATAATTTTTTTATCAATTGAAATTTGTGTTTTAGTTCCATCGTTTAGTTCCTTTTAAGTGTATATGTCATAAATGCAACGTGTCCTCTTGCAACGTAAAATGCGTCAATCTACCGTAACAGCTATGTCTGCTAACATTTCTCCGAGAACCTAATTAAGTGCCGTCCGTGTTTTGATAACTGACTTCTAGAAGTATTTGTTGTATTATTGCGCTGAATTAAAAGCTGGCCTCCTTTGTATTATCACGTTAATTATGTCTTTTGAATTTAAAAAAAAATAGGTGGAATAAATGAAAAGTTAAAAGGCACAAAAATCTGACTAACTTTAAATCTAGCGACATCGGTTGTATGACGTGTGAACTCACTTCATTTGATCAATCGAACACTGTAATAAACATTATTGTGTATTTAACAGAAACTACTTTAAATTAATTGACTCTTTCATAACTGTGATCAAAGATGACAAGGCAGCCAAGCAAAATAAATACTTCGTAAAATATCGAGCTTGATTTCACAGATACGAACCATTGTGGGTAAGCGAGTTTCAGAGAATTCTTGAACTGGCATTTAGAGATATCCTCAGGGATGATAAGAAATTTCATTATTACTTCCAATGAAATCACGACATTAACATTGTACTAATTGAACAATAAAAAATTGAGTTTCGACATAGACGTGTCACGAAATAAATGTCGCGTGTTTTTGAAAAAAAGGAATTTTGTTTGGTGGTGTATCAGCAGTTAGTCTAGTTAGTAAATTATGGACTACCGATTGGCAAGATACTATTAAATACCACTACAGGAACCAGACTCATCAAGAAAACAAAAAGCAGTCATGTAATACACAGATTTTTCATGTACATGTGATGGCTGTTCAAACCAGTTGGAACTATCTTTCTATGTTGGATATTTTGAAGAAATTTTTTTATTTAAACTGAATATCGAACAACTTCATTAGAAAAAGTGCATTAATAAAAATTATTATCAACGTAATTGTAAAATGAGGATTCAGTCATTAAACAGCCCAGTTCCCTAACGCCACCCCCACCCCCACAGTTTTCTCGATGTCAAAGCAATTTTTTCCCAATTTTTGGAGATCCCTCAGTAACTCGTGCCTTGCTTATAGTGCGGTCTATGTTTGTGGACCTTGTTGTGCGCGAGTTATCGAGGGAGAGGTGTACATGCATACATACCATATTTCATGCATTTTTTCGTACCCTTTAATTTTTCATACACAATCCAGTTATCAATATAATAATTATTTAAATGTATCATAATTTTTCATGCATATCACTTTGGTTTTTTTTGTTGAAAAAATCTATTCAATTATTGGACATAATTTCTACTAAGAAGATTATAGTTTGCAAAAAAAGATCAGAAATAGTGTATTGCCATTTTGTTTTTTAATACAAAAATTAATTGATGTAATTGATGGTGAGAAAATACAATGGTTGATGCATAAGCATGGGCACCTGCTGCATTGGTCAAGGGGATCATGTGACCCCCCCCCATTCCAATTTGTTTAATCATGCAAATGAAGCTGAAAATATGTTGCAAGATTCTGTTTAAAACTCTTTATATTAGCTTTAGTTTCAGACTGCTTACTAAACTAACTCTTCTAGTTGTGACTGACTGCCCCCCCCCCTTCAAAAATATCCTCTGGGTGCACATGTGCATAAGCACTCTTATTGTCATCACAATATCTACTGGTGTTTATTAACACATTAACCCCTAGCGACGACTTATCGGGGCAGGAGGTAGTAGCCTACTGCCAAGCTCTGTAGCTTCATGGTCATGCATGATACACTAAAGTGGTTGGTATTATATAAAAGTAGACAGATGTAGCTCTACAGTGATACCAGTTATTCTGGAATATGGAATATCTAGTTGCACTACAAAATATAGATTTTAAAAAACTCATTTTTCGGATCCGACTTTTCTTTACCCAAAATTCTCCCATGGTCGGAATCTGATTTTGTGTCCGGATTAGAGACTTTTTGGTCTCAGAGCTAAGACAAACCAGTATGAACTGCAAACAGATAGATGAACCTTTGCAAAAAAATAGGATAAGATGGGCATTTGGAATAAAGAGTGGTCTTGAGACCAAAAAATGGCTCCATTAGGAAAAAAGAAGGAAAAAACTCCAACCTTCACCCTTCTGCTCATGCACAACCCAAATATTTTAATGAAAAACGATGTTTCTAACACAACTAGGCAGTATGTTATTGAAAGAGCACCGGGGATTTGGTGTTTTCGGATCTATTGAGAAATAGCTTTCAAAATGTGTTTCCTACTCGATTTTCAGGCAAAAATCAAGTTCTATATTTTTTTATGTAATTTAATAATGAGATTATTGTTGCTGTAAAAATACAAGTTGCATGAATTTCTTGACAATGTGGACTCCTATCATTGCATACAATTTACCAATAAATAATACCCATAACTGATACATATTCAAACCATCTTAATCATTTTGCCAACATTACACAACGTAACAGCTACATATGCTCTAAATGCAGACGAGCATGCACACTAAGACATAATCCTCTCTCTTTAGTTCACTAATAGCAACAACAATCTTTGAGTACTTTTGTTTTTATTGTAATTAGATTCTTGAGCTGAGAGCAGAATGAGACAGAAAATATACGTTTGTACTGTTAGGTTGTCAAGTAGCGTGTGTTTTGTAGAACTTGTTCAGGTCCAATCCCTTTATTTTTCATGCATGTTCAGTACAACCAAATGATAATTATTTATTTTACATGTAATTTTTCATACACTGAAATTAATAATTATTGTTTCATGTACGAAAAATAGCATGCAGTATGGTGTGTGTGTGCATGTATATATATATATATATATATATATATATATATATATATATATATATATATATATATATATATATGTATGTATGTATATATATATATATATATATATATATATATATATATATATATATATATATATATATATATATATATATATATATATATATATATATAAAAAGTTACAAAATCTGTAAATATTTTACAAGCATTTAATTACTGCCAGTAATGGCATTGAATGTCATTTATAGTGAAGTAAATATTTTTTCTCATTGTCTTGACATTTTGTTCACTAGTCTGTGTGGGTATGTTTTATTGTTCTTCAAAGTAAAAGATCTACTTTTCAGAGTCATCAAACCCTTATCAGATTGCAAATGCAGTATGCAAGGTGGATATTGTCTTGCCATGTCAATCACGTACAAATTGTGTTACATTCCTTTACAATATAGTTTGTAAGGACATCAGTTTGTAAACAAAAGTCCAAAGGCTTATGTTTCACCTTTTTAAGAAAAAATTTTCATTTATATTTGGAATTTATTTTAGAGTAATTTATTGTCCAGATATTAACTTTTGTATAGATAATTGATCAATGTAATTAAGGAAGCAATTTCTCCATTATTTCCCCGTCAGATGAAAAAAAACTGTCATGCTTTAGGTGTCAGATGTCCTGCTTGTGAATGGATTTATATTTTGTTTCTAGAGTGACATACAAATATTTGAACTGTGACAGCGGTGGAAAAGTTCATAGCAGTATTAGGTTCATAACTGAGTAAACATTATAAAAAAAGTACAGTACATTTATATAACATGTCGTATGCATCAGTGGGAACTGTTTTGTTTGCGTCATTTCTTACTTTTGCTGATAAATGTTGGATACACTGGCTTTTAAGTGTAGTCCAACTTTAAATTTTTGGCTGCGCTTATGGGTGCTGAAATGTTTGAAACAAAAATTGGCATTGAATTTGATTTACAATGCAGGTTACACATGATCTTCATTTATCATTATTCAAAGAAGCTGGATTTACTCATTCAGAAGAAATAGAAATAATTTCTGATGAATTTAGATCAGTGACGATTCTAACTTTTCAGTTGGCATCAGCTGAGGTGAGCATCATTTGATTATTTGTTCTCATAATCCTGGACTGGAGTATTTTTTCCCCAGTGTAAGAACCGATTCCGATACTGTCCATGTACTCTTAACCTGGTTGAACTAGAGTTCAATGCGGCTGTTCAATTTATGTTTCCATGTCACAAACCCAGATTGAAACTATTTTCACGGACATCCTCGTGTCCATATTTCTAGATGCAATTTTTGTACATATCACAATTTATTTTCAATTCCATTAACTCTGTTTATCCCAATTTGTTTTAAGTTCCATTGATAATGTATATCCCAAAATGTATTGAGTTCCTTTAACACTGTACACATAAAAATATTTGGGAAGCATTCATGTTTTGTTCTGATTTGGTATAAAAGAATTTTGAACAAAACAGAAGAAAACATTTGTTGCTAATAGTTTTGTTGTTACATACATACATGGGGCCCCGAGTGGTCTAAAGCGCTCTTCGTTACGGATCACTGCCATCTCACCTCTGTCTGCGGCGGTTCGAGTCTAAGATTCAGCCAATGTGGGTATGTGAGAAAGCTTGCCAGTAGCTTCTCGTGGGTCGGTGGTTCTTTCCTGGGTTTTCCCAGGTTCTTCCTCCACCATTAATACTGGCCGCCATGTATAGCCAATCAAGTGCTGAAAAATGGCGTTAAACCCCACAACAACAACAACAACAACATACATACATACATACATACATACATACATACATACTTTTGTTGTTGTGGGGTTTAACGACATTTTTCAGCACAAGATAGTATTAATGGTGGAGAAGAACCTGGGAAAACCCCGGAAAGAACCACCAACTCATGAAAAGCTACTGGCAAGCTTTCTCACATACCCAGATTGGCTGAATCCGAGACTTGAACTGGCGCAGACAGAGGTGAGATGGCAGTGATCCATAACAGAGAACGCTTTAGACCACTCGGGGCCCCTCATATATACACACACACACACACACACACACACACACTGGAAATAATAAAATTAAGTCTTAAGAAATCTCATTGTTTCATTTATGTATTTTGGTGAGTTAACAATAGCCTTTCCAAGGAACATTGTTTGGTCACAAATAAATTTTAATTCCATTTGTGGATTTTGATTCTGGATGACTCGGTTTGTCCCTGTGATAATGAAAACGTTCTCAAGCTCAGGCTAACATGTGAAATATATTTCGTTATACATACTAAAAATATTGATATCTATTTCATGTGATAATTTAGCTCGGAGTTCCACTATGTACTATATATACTTGTATGTCAGATCAGGGTAAAACTTGTAAGTTCCTAACAACTGCCTTGCCCCTAAATCTGTGTTGCTTGCAGTTCCATGTGTCTGCCAGTCAGGGTTTATGTTGTAAGTTCTTATATTTAGGCCTAACAAACTGCATAGACCTAGATCTGCTGGCACATTAAGTGTTGGCTAATTTAGGTCTATGCTGTATGCAGTTGGACACGGACCATGATGTGCCTCCACTTAATGTACTAGAAGACTAGGTCTGTGTTGTTCGATCTATCGATTGATCTTAACAAATTATGTTACCTAGATCCATTAGAGGATTATGTGTCAGTAGATCTGGGTCTCTGTTTTTTGTAGTTACATGTACCGAAAGATCAAGGTATATTTAATAAGTCCTTCTGATAAGTCGTGAAAAAAGCCCATAGAATGAGATGTACTGGCAAATCTGGGTCATAGCTGTTTGCATTTGGAGGTAGACCATGATCAGCTGCCACATAATGTGCCAGATGGTGATTGTGTGCAGTGTTTTACTGACTAGTCTTGCCAAGTTGTTTAGACCCATATCTGTATGTTTATTATGCAATTTGTTGTTGGATCTAACTTGTATGTGAGAATATTGCAAGTTATCATACAACCAAAGCTATACCTGTCTAGAATATAACTCTAAAGAGACACAACAACTTTTTCCGTTATGGTCAAATGACCTTTATATGAAGATAAAGAGTCAGGTAATTGATGCCTTAGGATGGGTTGTATCTTTTAGACTTAGAACTCAAGATTTTAAAGTGTCTTGGTATCTGAATATAAAGCACTTCAAACTACCTCAAAGACATGTTAAACTGCTGATTTTATCCTAGAGTGCCAGTGTGTGGACATGTTGAAGATATAGCCCAATTTGAAACAAAATTAATAACTATGCCATACAACAGAACAGAATCATAGAAATTTACAATTCAGTTTAGTCTTGTGTTACAAAACTGGGATGTGTGTAGTTGGCAGAAGCCACTAAAACAAACATGACTGTCAATAAAATATTTTAAACTATTATTTGCAGAATTGTCAAGCATTTTGCATGGCATGCAGCTATTGAAAGAAAGGAGTCACAACTATTGATTAGTTACTATTACTACCATATATACTCATGTATAAGCTGAATAATTTAGGAAAAGATAAAGACCTGGAAGAAGGGGGGGGTCGGCTTATCTGCGGGTCAGTGTTTAAACTTGACAAATTTTAGATATTTTTTGTTGACTACTGTAATGGCTGTAAATCTCGGGACAAGAAGTAGTGACTTTGTCCATGTCCTAAGACATGGGCATGTTAAAAAAACATTAATGTTTGGGGATCTGACAATTATTAAACTGTTACACAGTACTATGATTGATTTTGTTATTATTTTGCATGTGCGTATTTTCTGATTTCTCCAACATGAAGTTAATTAAAGGTAAATGCAGACATCATAATTCGTGGACTGGTTGAGTTTACCAGGGAGACCATGCTGAACTATAATGAAGAGTACTTACACAGTGCAAAACGTGCATAGCATCACTTAAATCCTTACTTATTCCCAAACATGTTAAATGCAGATTTTGCTTTATTCATTGTTTCGACCAAATTGCATTCTTCCAGCTAACATTTTAGCTAGCCCTTAATAGCTGTTTCATTTACGTTGAATCACGCGCTCACGAGTTACCCATTTTCAATGATATTAGCAATCCTACAAATTGAGGTAATTTTTTTAAAAAGGTACACACGTTTAATTGTACAATGCACATAACCATCATAATTTACATGCTTGCTAAGACTGGTAATAATAAAGGCTAAAATTCTCATATAGTTCAACTACGATCATCATCAATCAATTTTAGTTTTGTGTTTTAGCTGAACGAACATCATAACTTTCCACATAATGGAAAGCTTGATGTTTTGGCATCTCCTGTGTTGATAGTTGGCGAATTTCTTAAGTTTTGCAACAGAAATTCAGGCAAGTTAATCATTAAAACCCTGAAACTGGCTTGTGATAACGAAATTTTGACCAGTAACTATACAAGTACAAATACATGTACATTGGTGTGTAGTTGTCTTTTTTTCCTTAACCCTTTCATCACTGAGGACTGGTTTTCCGGTCATGGGGAAGTAAGTCCATAAACACTATGGACCGCTTTACCGGTCTGGGGCAGTGTTCTTCTCTAACGTTATAGTACATGACTATATAAATTTTGGGATACCTCTGATAACTTCCTACTTTTAATGTAGATATTATATTTGGATTATCTCTTGAGTTTAGCCTGTATGCAACTTTTGAATTATCAGAGGATTTTACCAATTTTGACCTAGTAAAGTTGGATGAAAATGAGAGAAGGCGTCTGGAGAGGCAATAGAATGTGCTTGTGGGTAACAGTGATGATGATGAAGAGGACTTTGAAGGTTTTGAACCAGAGGAAATGAGCGCTCCACGTAATTTTGTTTGGACAAAGTTGGAAAACCAAAGAGATTTGTTTCAGTTTTCTGAGAGAGTTGGGCCCAACCGAGTGTTAGATGGCTCCAGGAGAGCTTTGGAATATTTTCAAATATTCTATTCAGATGAAGTTTTTGGAAACATTGTCTGTCTAACGAATTTGAATGCGATGATTAAACGTGCCAAAGGCGATACAGGTGTGTGGACCGATATCACCTTGGATGAAATCAAGGCATTTTATGGAATTTTTAATTTCTACCTGTCATATACCTCAAAGAAAGACTTGTGTTGCTACTGGAATTATTCATGAGTACATCTAGGGTCAGTTGAACAAGTTTTGGGAACTTTATAAGTTTTCTAACAAGTAAATAGATAATTACTTGTATTTTACCTGTTGTGTTACTTGTTTGCACCTGTATTTTAACAGTTGTATCAGATATGCACATTTTAGTCAATTAGTCGTAACATTTTATTTTTAACCTTGATTTTGACACCTGATCCAGCCAGATATCTTTAAATTTGTCAAAGTTATGTTATTTCAAAATCCACAAGTCATGATGCTTTACAACTCCAAAGTATATTAGTGTTGAGGACTCTATGCCCCCAAAGTTACTTAGTTTTGTAAAACGGGGGCAAAGGCATACCAAAATAGCCAGCCTCATGGTACCATACATGTGACAACTATTTTCCCCTCTTTTTATATCTGGCCATATTCCCTTATTGTAAACTCGTAAAGCATTTAGTAATGATTACTATAAAACATGCATTCTGAATTATTTTTTTGAAGACACATTTTCTGCGTGGTATATATTTTCATTCCTTCTTTTATAATTTTAACCATGGTAATTATCATTGGTATATACAGTATAAAAATGCCAGGTGTTCACTCGTTTAAGTTTCTTTCGTGGGAATGGCGCTATAGCATATGGAGTTAGAGCATTCATAGTGATTATTCTTTCGATTTATTAATTGTGGACGATTGTTGTGGTTTACTTTTTTGTTCTGGTTTATTTTATTTTTTTATTTTTTTATATTTTTTTATTATTGTAGAGGTAAAAGAAAATCATTAATTTAAGTGAATAATGTTTAAACTTAACATTCTATTTAGTGAAGAATCGTATTCTTTATAGAAAAGTAATTATTTTGTCACCACAATAATTCACAGGTGATACAACAGAACATGTGGAACTTTTCTTGCTTAGAAGAAATGAAAATTGAAGACATAATGTAATAATTGGGAGTTCCCAGCAAAAATCGGAAATATTATGTAATCGGGAGGTAGGCGTGGAGCGACCCCAAAAATCTGGAATTTTTTTCTTCCTCTGGCGTGAAAGTTGACAGGTATGATGTATGGTCGCCTACATCAAAGCAAACTACAACTCAGCTTTTACGGTATTAGCATTGAACCGTATTGTTTTTATTCGTTATTTTGTCATACTAGGATTACATTTTAATGAGTTAGGTATTTACAGTTTCAAAGTTAAGTAAAAGCGTAATTACCAGTGCACTGATATATAATTTCCAATGCAATAATGCATAAACAACAATAATCAAGTCAAAAGTGAGAGGTAGTGTTACAGCAACTCATGAATGCTAAATTCTTGTCATCGTTCGATCAAATTATACACAAATCAAAATTAGGCAGAAACAATAAGAAAACAGAAAGTTAAATAAATTACTTTTCAAACAAGTTTATACCATTTCTTTTTAATAATCATGAACGCTAAACTTGAGATAAGTATACATGTAATTTAAAAAAAATATAACTTTGCCTAAATAAATGCATTTAGAACTTACATTATGCATCTTGAGATGTCTCAGAGTTGTAGGCTTATACTTGGGTCATGCACTTTTTAGTGTTTATACCTATTCAGTTGGGGGGATCGGTTTATACGCAAATGGGCTTATATGCAAGTATATACGGTAATTACTATTTGGTTGATGATATGCTCAAAGAAATTACATACAGTATGGTATTGGCCATTGATCATGCTTTAAAATCTTAGATTGGACAGGTTTTAAGTTAGGCAGGAATTGCAGATTGATTATTGTGTCTATAAATTTGGTTTTGATATTGTAGCAGTGCTAAGCAGTAAATTGATACAAATCTTATAATGACAACATTAAAGAAATGTGTAAAATCAGAACCATGATTGTTGATTGATTGCACATTAAGAAGCTGACTCACTGTTGTTATTTGAATGATCATGTTAAAGTTTTACTTAAAATGTATGATTGATTTTGTGCATGTATTTGCGTGTGCATACCCTATCAAATAAAGATCACCAACACATATCCAGTCAACTTTTCAAAAGCCAAGTAGGGATTAATAAAAACAACAGGGACATTGGGACCTAAAATCAATAGGTTTTGTGAGACATTTTGAAAACCTTGTTTTCACTAACTAACTATTGATCTATCTTCCGGGTCAAATACACTTGAAATTCTCAAAGGAACTGCAGTTTCTCCCTGCAATGCACTTTATCCCCCCCCTCCCTTGTGCATTCATTGATCATTCTTTGGATTGAAGCTAACTGCTGACAATTTTATTATTGTGATTTATTGTTTGGTTTTAATATTGTAGGGTTTACAAATCATAAATTGCTGTGAGTAATGTTTAAACTTAACATTCTATTTAATGACCAAAAAAAATCTTCGTAATGTAATAATAATTATTTCGTCACAACAATAGTCACGGGTGATAAAATAGAATATGGCTTCTGTGGAGCAGATAGATATATTATCTATTTATGCAGATTTTTTTAAGGATAAATAAAAATAAACAGACATAATCTAATAAATCAGGATTTTTCTACAAGAAGTTGGAGATATGAAATTGGGAGGTAGGCATGGTATGACCCCAAAAATCAGGAGGATTTTCTCCTGGTATGATAGTATGCAAAGAATTTTTTTAAATTAACGATCAGCATGAGAAGCAATGGAAATCTAGTCTCCTTATTTGACATAATCCAGTACTAGCAGTTGAACGTGTAACAGTATGGTAACAAAGGAAAATGGGTCTTATTTGGCATAATCAGAGACTATCAGTCAAAGATGTGATAATATGGTAACAGTAGTATTGTTATTGACATATGGAATAAAATTATGTGAAACTTAAAAATGTATGCTTCTTGTACTTGTGAGAAAACTTAGCATCAGGGAAGGTAGACCCCTTGACAGGCATCAATCACTCTTGCAGGTCGATAAGGTACTGAGCATTACCTGATACAAAATTGAAATGGTTGGGGTTGTAAAGTAGAGCCAAGACTCTCATTATTTATTTTTACTATCAATAAAGAGGGCATTGGTCTACCTCATGCCACTGGCTCACACGGTTTACCTTTATACATAGTAATTAGCACTACAATGAATTACTACCTGGATGTATGTCTAGAACAGACAGGTATTGGCCCAAAGAGTGACTGGTCTACGGGAGTTTTCTCAGTTGGTTCAGTTCTAGAAGGTATCTTACCTGGCTGTACAGTGATAGTATAATCCATTACACATTGTTAGTTCATTAAGGGCATGTTCGTGGTCAATCTCTTCTGTGCTGGATCTAAATATTAACCTGGAGATAATAAATGACCATAAATTCAAGGTAGTGAGAAACTGCATCTTTCATGTTCAGTTGTGAAAGTTACTAATTTCAGGTAAGGAATTTATAGTTTGTAGCTTTCTTTCCTTGATTATTACTGTGCAATGTTAATTTATTTGTCATTTGGTCTGTTCATATATCTGTGTTTGTCAGGTAATATTTTAATAATTTTAATTATCTATCTAACTGTATCTCAGCCTAATTGTTGTCCTCTTTAAAATAACACGGTCACATTTGCAGTGTTAAATACTTGGGATGCATTTTATTGATTCAAAAATGTCTTATAAGTTGTTATATTCTTTATTTGCTCATTAAATTATGAATGTTATCTTCATATAATTCTTCATTCACCCATTCCTGTTTTTGTAATCTTAAATGAGTCGTTTTTTTATTTTTTAATAAAAATCTTTAATACTTTTTTTATTCTTTAATGGTTGTTGAACCACCCACATAAGTGGGAAGCAATACAAAGCAGTCACTTCTGCAGTGGTGGCATCATTAGTTTGTTGCAGTTGTGTTCATATGTTTTTCCTAAAACCACTTGATGGATTCTAATCATACTTGGCATGAATCAGTAAGAAGCCAAGACAATCCACTCTGTGATATGCTTGTTTCCTTCTTTGACCTTGGGATCAAAGCCACAGTCATCAATAATTTTCTTGATGCTTTTGGTTATTGTTTTTTTTTCATTTGCTTACATTTCCTAAACTCGTTGATAGATTTTCTTTATACCTGGGATCAGTCATTATGAAATGACATTTAGTTTAATGGCATTCTCACTTGCTTCTTTTGACTTTGGGATCAATGTAACAAAATCTGCTTAAGGGTTTGGTTGAAGCCTTTTTCTTTGCTTATATTTTCAAAACCTGATGCTTCATACTTGGGATGAGTTATGAAGGTGAGGCAATTCATTCTGTGACTGGCTTGTTTGCATCAGTGACTTTGGATCAAGGTCACAGTCATAGAAAACTTGTTAATCCCATTGATGGATTTTCTTTATACTCTGGATGAATCCTTACGAATGCTTTGATCTTGGTTTTGATGTGTAGACCATGGCCTTTTTGTGAATAAGAGTACCTACACATTGTTCAGACGAGACGTCATTTTTTCGTAATAGAAATGAAATATTTACCTTCTAGAATTCAGACTTGCAGAAGTATTGCATTTAGTTTTGCATAAAAGCCTTTTAAATCATACTTAAAATCAAAATAAAAAGTCTTCAATTATTTGGCATCATCTTCAGATTTAAAATGTAACTTAATTTCAATGAATTTTTAACTCCAAAAACCCTTGCATAAAAGAACAAATCAAATAGATTTTAAGGTGAATACCTATATTTTTTTAGTTGCTTCCAATCATTAATCCTTTTATAGAAAAACGAGAAGGAAATTACACCAAAATTAGCTGTCATTATAGCCATTTTCACACAAGGACTTTGTGTATTAGCTTTTATGATTTTTCTTCTTGACTTGAACATTATTTTGTATTATTGCAAATTTGGCAACATATTTTAGGTAATTAAGAAAGAGTACTGCACAGACCTGGATCTGCCAGCACATAATGCAGTGGTAGATCTGTGCCATTTGTTAACAGTAATCAGTAGAACAGACATCATAGACCATAATCTGCAGGCACATTATGCTAGGGCAGATCAAGATCTTTGTTTACTGTTTGATTCATCTTGTAAGTGAGTATAGTCAGTAATGTCTGTCTAACAAGTAATCATTTTGTACATGTATTAAATCAGACACATTAGGTTATGAGCTCTTGATAAGAATTTGATTAATTAGATATTTTACTTCCTGGTTTGGAACTAATTTTGGTTTCTTTTTTTTATCTGTTATTTCAGTTTAATGGATCATAGAGTATTTTATGAACACTACTAAACACAGACTCACTGATACCAGACAGAACCTTAAGCACTGTTAATATGAATGTGTCTAATGGCCTAATAGCCAAATCTCATTCAAAGTATGACTTCCTTCAACCAAGTGTTCAATCATTTTAAACTTGCACAGAACATCCAGAACTTGTCCTGATAGCACTGTTATATAAATCAAATGTACCATTATGCAACATGGACTACACTTGATTTCAGCAGAAGCAACACATTGAATCAAATGCTTAAGATTAAATTGCTTTGTGGAAGTGGAATGCATTCAACAAAACTCCTTATGTATTTGCAGGCAATTTATATAAAATATACAAATGTGCTGCTTGTGTCATTGTTAATCTGTTAATATTTTCTTGTCTGGGCAATAACATTGCAAGTCTTTGAGAGATTTTGATGAAATTTTCCTAAGTTATATGTGAAGACTAGATAGTGTTTCATGTACCTTTGCCAAGTCTCTAGGTCAAGGGTCAGGGTCACAGAAAAAAGTAGTGTCTTTAGTCCTTGTTTGGGCTGGAACTTTTGAAGCAGTGTGTATAGGTGAATGTATGAGATACAATGTGTAGCACTGCATCATGTACAATGAATAAATGAGATACAGTATATATCACTGCGTTATGTACAGATAAATAAGAGATACAAAATGTATCACTGCATCATGTACAGATGGATATGATAGATATAAAATGTATCACTCTATGTAAGCTGAATATTTGAGATAATGTATCACTGCATCATGTACAGATGGATATGATAGATACAAAATGTATCACTCTATGTAAGCTGAATATGTGAGATACTGTATCACTGCATCATGTACAGATGGATATGATAGATACAAAATGTATTACTTCATCATGTAAGTATCACGGGATGCCAAAACCATATATAAATCCCATGTGATGAAATGCATTACAGAGCTTGTTTTGTTATGGCTTGTTTCTTGTATAGTGTGTTACATATATGTATTTCAGCAAGAGTTACTGAAGGTGCCTTTTATTTTCTTGCCAATTTACATGAAGTCTTAATGAATGGAGAATGCAAACCAAATCTGTTAAACTAAAAATTATAGTGATAAACAACATTCAAATATTGTGGTTTGGGCAGACATGATTTAGTAGGAATTGAGTTGTTGTTTTTACCTTGACTGGTTTGTAAAGACACTTAGACTGGATCCCATTTTTTCATTTTTCTTTGGTTAACCATTATAGATAGATGAAGTTGTCTCAGGTTTCTTAATGTATGGAATAACAAAGCTTGCCTGTCTCTAACCATTCAAGTAGGGAATTGTAATTGAATTTGTGAATAAAGCAGTTTTCAGACAGTTCATCTAGAAGACAGGAGCACTTGCAAAGTGTCAATTGGCAAATGATCCCGTTGAATAAAGACACAGTTGAGAAGTATGAAAGGAATAGTTCATTATTATAGTTGTCGGTACTAAGTTTCCTTTGTTCAGTGATATCTATTTTATGGTCTTGGACTTCTTTACATAATTTTTTAAAATTTTTATTTAGTCTATGTTTTCCTTAATTCTTGACAGCCAATTGCTGAAATGTTGACATGGCATGGATTTTACAAGCAGATCTTCTGTCCGGCCTTAATCCTGATTTTGAAATAAAATAGTGACTTTATTTAAAGAAGAAGCTCATTTGGTCAACTGATTAATCTTCCATGAGGCTTTCTACATATATATATATATATATATATATATATATAATGAACAGTTTTCACAGGATGAGGTGTCTTTTGACAACAATGCTGATTAAAGCTTGACAAGTGATCTGTTGCTAAAATAAAATATGTACAAGGTTTCAAGGATGAGTACATACAGGATTCATACAAATAGTAGTAGCAAATATGTAAAACATTACAGGTGAATACATGATAACAGTGTTGTTTAAAAAAAAGTATTAGTACTGAATCAAACAAAATCATACAAATGATGTAAAACATTATAGGTGAATACATGATAACAGTGTTGTTTAAAAAAAAGTATTAGTACTGAATCAAACAAAATCATACAAATGATTGTTTCTGTAGATATTGACTAAGAAGCTTTTTAAAAGCTTGGCATTTGTCAGATGACTTTATATAAGGCGTGATGGAATTCCATAATTTCTGGTGGTCTGATTGGCTGAAATTTAAGTCTGACTTGAAATCTACCTATTAAATGACTTGGAACTTAGGTTTATTCTGGTGATCTGATTGGCTGAAATTTAAGTCTGACTTGAAATCTACCTATTAAATGACTTGGAACTTAAGTTTAAAACTTGTGTGGAAATTGTAGTCTGGATTTTGTTTACTTTCAAAATGCTATGGTAAGAGTGTTTCATATGTAGCTTCCATAACACGCTTGATAGAAATTTTAAAAAAATTATTTCAGAGAGTGTTGGCATATGCTCAACTGTTGAATACATTATGTAACCATAGCAACCTGTACTGTGAAGACACTGGTTGGTAAAGGCCAGAAGTAATCCATATTATTCTTAAATATAAATAATAGCAAAAATATATTTTTGTATTAAATACTAGTAAATTAATATTCAATACCCATTTGAATTTCAGGATTGAAAAGAATGTATTTCTCCCTATGGCAGTGTTTAAAAAAAATAAAAAAAATTACTCAGCCTTGCTTTTAGAAGAACTTTGGTTTCATTTATTGATTTTACTTTCCATGACATTGCACTAGTGTCACTAATGTAAACAGAATATCCTGTTACTGTTATGTTGGGGATATATATATATATATATATATATATATATATATATATATATATATATATATATATATATATATATATATATATATATACACACACCAACTGCAAACAACATAAACTCTAATCTAATGTCACTTACTGTGATGGTAGATCAGGGTCTGTGTTGTTCTACTGATTAGTCCTAGCAGTCTGCATAGATCCAGTTCTGGGTCTATGAAGTTTGCAGTTGGATACAAATAATATGCGATTATACATGGTATATCTTGACGAGATTCGAGACTCAGTTCAGTGCCTGATTTGTTTTTTGTGTGTGTCTGTGTAATATTACAAGTTTTTAAACTAGACAGCTGGCTGCTTTATTCATGATTTGAATTAGAATGCTTCACCCTGTCTCCAGAAGGAAACCTAATATTCAATCAGCCTTTATCATACGGTGTTCTCTAAGTTACCAGCATAATAATCCCTGTATTTGTGTTTGGCTTTCAGCATGAAATTCCTCTTTATAAAACTTTCCTAACACCTCATCTTGATTAAAAATACCTAAGCCATCTAATGTTTTGATATTTAGGTAGTCCTGTAATCATCAATCATTCTTTACCATGAGTTGTAATTTAAAAGTTTTCTCACAGCTTGAATGCACAAGTATGTAACTACCATACATGTACCGAAAAGAGTTTAGCCAAAGTTTGTATGAAAAAAAGGTATAAACTTTATTTACACTGGTTGTTTTAGTCAATTCTTGGATTGTTTAGGTGAAATCCATGCCAGTGGGAGTTTTTTGTGTGTGGTTCCAGTAACATTCAGTTGACTTTGGAGTTTGTTTAAATGAGATGATATGTATTGTTTAGTAAAGAACCAGAAATCTGTTCATACATTCATGGAACACTAATGTCCCAGCACCCAATCTCTTCATATGTTCATCAAATAATATCCTACCATCCTATCAGTGTTCAAATGTTCATAGGAAACTAATGTCCTACCACCTTATCATTCTTCATGTGTTCATAAAACACTAATGCCCCACCATCCTATCTATATTCATATGTTCATGAATGTCCCAACACCAATCTTTATATGACACTGAAGTCAATAGTACATAAGAAAGTAGCCTATATGCAAAACTATTGGGATGGATTGAGAGGGTGGTATTGCATGCATTTTTCTTCATTCATGGGAAGATGTACAAATAATGCAAAATACAGCAGAAACGAAGATAAAATTAGTCAAGCCAGACTGTTGGGTATAGCATTAATTAATTGAAAAAAAAATATTTGAACTTAAATTTACTTACAGCTCTTATATAGACACATAATTAAAATCCTTTAGCAGCTGGTTCCAATTTACATCTGAGTATGGTAATTGAAATCTAGGCCTTAGATGTGACTTCATATTTAAGAAAGGGTGTTAATTGAGTTCAAGGCATGGGTTTTGTTAATAGCAATGTTCCTTTTTATGTTTAACATGTCTAAATTTGTGTTTCATATATATATATATATATATATATATATATATATATATATATATATATATACACAAGCCGTGTTGTACAAAAAGAAAATAACAGGGACTATAGAGTCATAAATTGTGTGTATGATTAAACACTAATTAAATCAATTCAAGTTTAAACCTGTATATGTTATTAGCACTTTATTATGGATCTGTTATATCAAAATAACTCCTGGTACATGATTTTATCTAATTTTTGTAATTCTTATTCATGGCTGTAAATTGCGCATAATATCTTCTTTTACTAACTCTTTTACTTACTTGACCTGAGTCTGTTTAGAGTGTAAATTAAATAGGATGTATAAATAGGTGCTTATGTATGTGTTGACAAGTACTAATAATAGTCCTAATGATGACGTTGGCTTAATTTCTCATTGGTTTAGAAGAATGAAGTAACTTTCCATTGGTTTGGCTCGGTCACATGAATAAATGTTTTGCAGTAAAATGAATGGTACACCAGTCCCTTGATAACTTGCGCCCTGATAACTCGTGAACCCACTTATAATGCAGTGTCAGGCATGGATTCCATTTTTTAAACCTGAAAATACCCCAAAAATGTATCCCTATTTGTTGAACTTGAAGAAAATCGTGATCAAAATTGGTAATGGAAACTTTGATGTATCGCTCGTTTTATCATTGAAAAGGGTAGATAGGACCTGGAAATTTTAATCAACACTATGAAATATCTAATTTAAAAATAACTCATAAAAATTTTTACATTTTCTTTCGAAACAACATTCCTAGTACACCACAATTAACGATATGTAAGGAAATTTCGATCAATAAAAATGTCACGCCAGGTGGAGGCATACTTTAATAAATAAATACAAATTTAAAAAAAAAAATTATCAATTGAAATTTGTGTTCTAGTTCCATCATAAGTGCAATGTGTCTTTTTGTAATTAAGCATAAAATGTGTCAATCTACCGTAACAGCTATGTCCGTGAGCGTTTCTCTGAGAACCTAATTAAGTGACGACCGTGTTTTGATAACTGACTTGCAGAAGTATTTGTTGTACTGTTGCACTGAATTAAAAGCTGGCCTCCTTTATATTATCACGTTAATTATGTCTTTTGAATAAAAAAAAGGAGGTGGAATAAAAGAAAAGTTAAAAGGCACAAAAATCGGACTAACTTAAAATCTAGTGGCCTCAGTCGTTTGTCAGGTGAACTCGCTTCATTTGATGAATTGAACACTGTAATAAACGTTATTGTGTATGTAACTGAAACAACCTTAAATTAACCGACTCTTTCATAACTATGATCAAAACTAACAAGGCAGCAAAGTGAAAAGAATACTTTGTAAAAAATAAAGGGCTTGATTTCACAGATACGGTCCATTGTGGGCAAGCAACTTTCAGAGAATTTGTTAACTGGCATTGATAGATATCCTCAGGGATGATAAGAACTTTCATTATTACTTCAATGAAATCACAACATTAACATTGTACTAATTGAACAATAAAAATTTTAGTTTTAATGTAGGCATGTCACGAATTAAATGTCACGTGTTTTTGAAAAAAAAGGAATCTTGTTTGGTGGTGTATCAACAGTTAGTCTAGTTCCCAAATTGTGGACTACCAGTTTGACAAGATACTATTATATACCACTACGAGAACCAGACTCATCAAGAAAACAAAAAGCAGTGACGTAATACACAGATTTTTCGCGTACACGTGATGGTTGTTCAAACCAGTTGCAACGCTCTTTCATATGTTGGATATTTTGAGGGAAAAAAATGTTATTATTTAAACAGAATACTGAACAACTTCATTAGAAAAAGCGCATTACTAAAAATTATTATCGCTGTGATTGTAAAATGTGGATTCAGTTATTAAACAGCCCAATTCCCAAACGCCGCCCCGCCCCCCCCCCCCCCCCCCCCCCCGATTTTCTTGATGTCAAAGTGATTTTTATTTCCTCAATATTTGGAGGTCCCTTGGTAACTTCCGCCTTGCTTATAGTGCGGTCTATGTTTGTGGACCCTGTTGTGCATGAGTTATCGAGGGAGAGGAGTATGATCTGTCATGTGGGGATATATTGTAAACACATAGTTGCAATGGAAGGTGTATATAAGGGAAGAACTGGACAATCAGATTCAATGCTATTTTGGAGTTATTTCTTGTTTACCTGTTTTAAGTCTGCAGATGTGTTTTATGTTGTAAAAACATTTGTTTGGACTGTTCAGTGGCAGTAGAAAGTGTTCATTATTTGGACTTGAATATTATTCTGGAACTGTTGTGAATTATTCAGAGGAGTTCTGGATGATACCATCTTGACAACATCACAATTCTTGGCAGACCAGTACATTTCTGGTTTTGAAATTTATTCATAACTTTTCATTATTTTGGACTCTCATAGAACTTTATCAGGATTATTTTGGATTCACTTCATAATACTGTAAGTATCTCTCAAATTTTCTTTTATTAACTTTGATAATTATTTGTTAAGTTTTACAAAACATGTTAGTTTTACTTCTTTCTGTTTCTTAATTTGTGACCATAGAGTCATAACGATAATAATAATTGTTTTATTCCAGTTTAGAATTTGTTTATCATGCTCAAAGAAGTTCACTGAACAGTACAAGAGTCACTTTAATATGTTGGGGGAATTTGTACTTCTTTATCCAATACGAGTGCAGAAAAAAGCAATAAGTCATTTCTGGCATATTAGAAAATATAGTTCATGCCCAAAATTGTTTTGCTGCAAAGGAGCTTTTACCCTTTACCTCACAGAGCATAGTTACAAATTGCAGTGTGCTATAAATAGAACACCTGTTACCTATACGACCCCATACACATAGGCCTGCCTGTGAACTGTTAAGCAATGTAGTGTATGTTACGTTTAACAGCCGTTCTAACCATTTGAAATTTTTGGTACACATCTATTATATGTGGAAAAATTTAAGAGTAAAGTCCGATTGTTATAGCTGTTTTGTTAATTTTCACGGAAGGATTTTTTTATGTGCCTTAAAATCTTGAGAGAACTCATTCACCGTCATGTCAGTGAGGCTGCGTGACCAACCATAGCTGCCATTTCCCATACTCGAAATGTATGTCTTTTGTCTGCGTCTACATCACTAAGTCATCTGAATTTGAGAATTTATAAAAACTAATTGCTGCCTGCATCAATATCAGAACCTTTACCTAAGTTATTGAATTTTTCATAGTTGTGATTCTAATCGTAAAACTTCGTATGTACTGAATGAAATCCGTGACTGCCATTTTGGAGAGTGGAGATTACGACCCAGTTACTTTAAATAGCAGATATTGATCAGTGCATAAACAGAGACCACGTGATCTAATGTAATTGTCATTCGCAGAAATGAATGTAGTATCTAAAAGGGGGGTTTTCCCTGAAGGTGGCGCTATGAAAGCCAGCTCAAAATGGCTGATGTTTTACAGCAGGCATTAAAAGGCACTTCCATGCGAATGGAGTAGAGGCGTCAAAAGGTGCCTCCATGCGATTGGAGTAGAGGCATCCAAAGATGCTTGCATGAGGTAAAGGGTTACTGTGATATGTTTACATAATAATAATAATAATAACATTTTTTAGGTACAGTTTTGTATTTAGTTGTTGTTGAGAAAGTAGTGACTATACATGTATATAAGAATGTACACTAAAGTAAAATATTCTAAACTATTAAAACAAATGGGTATAGACTGTAATTTACTACTAATAAAACAATTTAAACACATATTTATACTTGTAATGGCATTACAGTAGATGCAAACATCCATAAACGAAAGCCATGAATAGGATTTCTGAAAATTAGTTATGGGAAACTTTTAACAATTATGGTACTATTGCCACGAGCAAAACCTAGTGGTGTAATGATTAAAATAAGGATTGGATGGTAAAACCAAACAACTAAACAGAGAGATAGTTATTCATAATCAATCATAAATACATATAATATTATTCTTTTGAAAGTTTTACTTTAAGAATACCTTCAGTTTTAACTTGTACTGTGTTGCAGCCAAACATGATGTTTAATCAGTACATCATAGACCATTATTCTTCATTTGCTTGTTGATCACCAGTTCCAGATTGTTGGAGCTTTTTCTAGATGCTGTTATTAAATGATACTGATGATTTGTTGAATGGTTTTTTGGTTGTTTTTTTAAAACAATGACCACCTAGTGTTGTGATAATCAAACACATGAATAAGATGGTAATTTAAGAAAGATATCATTATATTCAACATTTTTCCATTATAATTGTATATAACTTAATAGGAAATTACCTGGACTAAAAATACATGATAACAGGCTTAGAGTTACTGGTTCATTAGCCTATAAATGTGTATTAGCAGAACCTGATCACCAAGACCATGACAGGTGATAAATGCACTGTTAAAAGTATTCAACATTCCGTGATGAAATCTCAAGAAAAAGACAGTTTTGAAAATCTGACACTGAAGTAATCATAGTTTTGTATTATCCAAGCTTTTTCAACATTCGATGATGAAATCTCAAGAAAAAGACAATTTTGAAAATCTTACACTAAAGTAACCATAGCTTTGCATTATCCAATCTTGAAGAACATGGCTAGTGTGCCAGAAATCTCTTCTATTTTCCATGACAAAAGCAATGCTTGGTTCCAGATTGATGGGAATTGTTATGTTGTATTAAAGATTCTTAACCAATTATAACTGATGTTTGATCATTTCAACCTGCCTTTAAAAGAAACTTAACAATCTTCTTAGTTACATCCATGGAGGATGTGTTTTTTATATCAAGATTTAAGTGAAAGCAGTCAAGCAATATTGCCTTTTGTGAGCAAGTGTTCTTTTTACAAAGATGTCTGCCAAGGCAGATTTCATTGCAGTAGCATGCTTATTAAGATAAACATTCTTCTTACCACACAAAAAACTAGATGAATTAGAGATTCAGTTTATCACTATAAATTCAGATAATCTTATTTAAAGGATCAATATCAATTGTTGCATCTAATATATGTGATATTAAATATATCATCGCTTTTAATATACAGGCCATAGTAAATACATTGAACTCTTCTAATACACAGGTCATATAAAATACATCTCTTACATAGACCATAGTAAATGTCATCTCTTAATTGTCCAGGGATGTTAAATATATTCATCTCCTCTAATACAGAGGGGATATTAAATATATAATCTTTCCTAAACATGGGCGATATTAAGTATATCATCTCGTCTAATACACAGGTGATATAAAATTTATTGTCTTTTCTCATACATAAGTGATATTAATATATCATCTCTTTTCATACCTAAATGATATTGAATATATCATCTTGTCTGATACACAGGTGATATTAAATATATAATCTCTTCTAAGACACAGGTGATATTAAATATATCATCACTGCTAATACACAGGTGATATTAGTAGAGGCTTCTAAGAGGAGTAATGCCACTGATAATATAATGAATTTGAGATAGTACTGTACACTTTGATGTAGCACCATTGAAGGGTTTTATTTATTGTTTCTGAGAATATTATATGGGAATATAAAAAAAGGGTCACTTTTTCTTTGTATTGTGAATAAAATCCTTTTTTAGAACCTGATGTTTTTACCTGTCATTACCTAGTACAACTACTTACTAGACCCTAACAGGATATTGTTGTCCATGTTCATGTTTGTCATCTTAAGCTTGGTACATTATGATTAAGTATTAAACCATATGGGTATCTGTCAAATGAGTGTCACATTTCTATTATAGCCTTTGCCTATACATGTATTTGATACCTCTGTAATTATCATCGGTAATGTTATATTAGAACACATAATCATAAGGGGTACTGTTATATTGGAATACACCATGCCCTCGATAAGTCATGCCCCGATAACTTGCAAACCCGATTATAACGCGGGGTCAGGCATGGCTTCCATTTTTAAAACCAGAAAATACCTTAAAAATTGATCCCTATTTGTTGAACTTTAAGAAAATCATGATCATTTTGGTAAAGGAAACTTTGATGTACTGCTCGTTTTATCGTTGAAAACGGTAAATACAACCTGGAAATTTTAACACTTTGAAATGTGTAATTTAAAAATAGGTCATACAGTTTTTTACATTTTCTTTCCAAATGACATTCCTAGTACACTGCAATTAACAATATGTAAGGAAAATTTTGATCAATGAAAATGTCACTAATAATTTGCCGAGTGGAGGCATACTTTGATAAATAAATACAAATTAAATTTAAAAAATTATCAATTGAAATTTGTGTCCTAGTTCTATCATATAGTTCCTTTTAAGTGTAATTGTCATAAATGCAATGTGTCCTCTTGCAATTAAACATAAAATGCATCAATCTACCATGACAGCTATGTCCGTGAGCGATTCTCTGAGAACCTAATTAAGTGCCGACCGTGTTTTGATGACTGACTTGGAAGTATTTGTTGTATTGTTGCACTGAATTAAAATCTGGCCTCCTTTGTATTACCACGTTAATTTTGTCTTTTGAATCAAATAAAGGAGGTGGAATAAAAGAAAAGTTAAAAGGCACGAAAATTCTACAAACTTAAAATCTAGCGGCCCTGGCCATATGTCGTGTGAACTCCCTTCATTTGATCAATCGAACCCATAAATGTTATTGTGTCTGTAACATAAACTACCTTAAATTTACCGAATCTTTCATAACTGTGATCAAAGATAACAAGGCAGCCAAGCAAAATGAATACTTCATAAAATAAAGAGCTTGATTTCATAGATGCAGACCATTATGCGCAAGCGAGTTTCAGAGAATTCTTGAATGGCACTTAGAGATATCCTCATGAATAAGAAATATAATTATTACTTCCAATAAAATCACGACATCAGTATTCTACTAATTGAACAATACAAAAATTGAGTTTCAGCTTACACAATTGTCTCACGAAATAAATGTCACGTGGTTTTGAAGAAAAAAGGAATCTTGTTTCGTGGTGTATCAACAGTTAGTCTTTAAGTTCCCTGCTCTGTGGACTCCCAATTTAGCAGGATAATATTAAACACCACTACAGGAACCAGACTCATCAAGAAAACAAAAAGCAGTGACGTAATACACATTCTTTTTTTGCGTACATGTTATGGTTGTTGAAAACATTTGGAACGATCTTTCATATGTTGGACATTTTGAAAAATAAATGTTATTTAAACAGAATAACAAACAACTTCTTTAGAAAAAGTGCGTTATTAGAAATTGACGTTATTGTAAAATGAGGATTCAGTCAATAAACAGCTCAGTTCCCTGACACCACTCCCCAACCCCCATGGTTTTCTCGATGTCAAAGCGATTTTTTTCAATTTTTGGAGGTCCCTTGGTAACTAGCACCATGCTTATAGTGCGGTTTATGTTTGTGGACTCCGTTATGCATGAGTTATTGAGGGAGAGGTGTATGTAATTATCATGGGTAATGTTATGTTAAAACACCTAATTATCAAGGATACTGTTATATTGGAACACATAATTATCATGGGTAATATTTTATTATGACACATAATTATCAGGGATACTACTGTATTGGAACACATAATTATCATGGGTAATGTTATATTAGAACACAATTATCAGGTGTACTGTTGTATTGGAACACATAATTATCATGGGTAATGTTATATTAGAACACATACTTATCAGGGGTACTATTGTATTGGAACACATAATTATTGTGGGTAATGTTATATTAGAACACATACTTATCAGGGGTACTATTGTATTGGAACACATAATTATCATGGGTAATGTTATATTAGAACACATACTTATCAGGTGTACTGTTGTATTGGAACACATAATTATCATGGGTAATGTTATATTAGAACACATACTTATCAGGGGTACTGTTATATTGGAAAACATGTCTGACCATTGTTGTAAGAATGACATTTATTCATATATCTTTCATATCATCCCTTTCACCATTGCAGGCTTTGTGAATTTAATATCTAAATTGCCCTATGCTTTGAAATTTTCCTAATTTTCGTTTGAGAACTCATAGATTGCTACCTGTTTGACAATTGCAACACTCCTTTGTGCTTCAGGTTTAGTCAGTGGCACAAATTTATAGCCATGTTTGTTTTTCTTTATAACACACAAGCATTGCTAATAAGTTATATATGATTACATATTTAGGGATGAATCTTTTAGGTTTGTCAGTTTTCTGTGTGTTTGCATGTTAACAAGCTTTGTATTATTCATTCCTATTTGTATAGAGGTTTTATATCACATAATCTATAGAGGTTTCTTGCCTATCTGTATAGATGTTTCGTGCCTATTTTTATAGTGGTTTCTTGCCTATTTGTATAGTGGTTTCTTGGTACATAATTTATATAGTGGTTTCTTGCCTATTTGTATAATGGTTTCTTGGTATATAATTTGTATAGTGGTTTCTTGGTATATAATTTGTATAGAGCTTTCTTGCCTATTTGTATAGAGGTTTCTTGCCTATCTGTATAGAGGTTTCATGCCTATTTGTATAGTGGTTTCTTGCCTATTTGTATAGTGGTTTCTTGGTACATAATTTATATAGTGGTTTCTTGCCTATTTGTATAATGGTTTCTTGGTATATAATTTGTATAGTGGTTTCTTGGTATATAATTTGTATAGAGCTTTCTTGCCTATTTGTATAGAGGTTTCTTGCCTATCTGTACAGAGGTTTCTTGCTTATCTGTATAGAGGTTTCATGTAATTTGTATAGTGGTTTCTTGGTATATAATTTGTATAGAGGTTTCTTGGTATGTAATTTGTATAGTGGTTTCTTGGTATATAATTTGTATAGAGGTTTCTTGCTTATCTGTATAGAGGTTTCTTGCCAATCTGTATAGAGGTTTCTTGCCAATCTGTATAGAGGTTTCTTGCCAATCTGTATAGAGCCTTCTTGCTTATCTGTATAGAGGTTTCATGTAATTTGTATAGAGGTTTCTTGGTATATAATTTGTATAGTGGTTTCTTGGTATATAATTTGTATAGTGGTTTCTTGGTATATAATTTGTATAGAGGTTTCTTGCCTATTTGTATAGAGGTTTCTTGCCTTATAATCTGTATAGTGGTTTCTTGGTATATAATTTGTATAGAGGTTTCTTGCCTATCTGTATAGAGGTTTTGTTCCTTGTATTCTGCATAGAGGTGTCTAGCCTATCTGTGTAGTGGTTTCTTGCCAATCTGTATAGAGGTTTCTGGCCTATCTGTATAGATGTTTCTGGCCTTGTAATCTGTATAGAGGTTTCTTGCCTTATAATCTATGTAGAAGTTTCTTGGTTTATAATTTGTATAGAGGTTACTTGCCTATCAGTATAGAGGTTTCTTGCCTATCTATATAGAGTTTTCTTGCCTTATAATCTGTACTGAGGTTTCTTGCCTATCTGTATAGAGGTTTCTTGTCTTATAATCTGTATAGAGGTTTATTGCCTTGTAATCTGTATAGAGGTTTGTTGCCTATCTGTATAGAGATTTATTGCCTTGTAATCTGTATAGAGGTTTGTTGCCTATCTGTATAGAAGTTTTGTTCCTTGTATTCTGTACACAGGTTTCTTGCCTATCTGTATAGAGGTTTCTTGCCTATCTGTAGAGAGGTTTCTTACCTATCTGTATCGACATTTCTTGCCTATCTGTATAGAGGTTTCTTACCATATAATCTGTATAGAGGTTTCTTGCATCTTTAAATATGTTCAGATTTAAAAAGGGTTTTCAAAGGTGAACGAGTTCTTGCAAACAGCTGACTTTGAGTACAAGAGATAACATAGAGGGCAATCTAAGGTTGGTGTCTATATGTATGGTGTGAATTGACTTGCAGCCGTACTGCCCTGGTGGTTAGTAATTTTGGACTTGGGACAAAAATGGGTACCTATTTGAATCTTACCATTGGATCAGCCCAGGTTGACTATTGTGTTGTATATTTGGGAAAGGGAACAGTACTCCAATTGCACTGGCATGAAATAACTTATTTTCATGGCTGTGCTATAAAACACCAAACCAAACCAATATCTTTATTATTACAAACAGAATAATACAACTATTCAATTTATAAGTTTGTGGCTGAAAGATGATAACCTTGAAACTTTTAACCAAAACCATGAGTCTTTGTTATTGCCTGGGGAAATATCCAATCATTGTAGCTTTCCTAACAGACTTTTCTACCATACTTAATTTGTCGGGATTGTACCTTTCTTCATCTGACACAAAGCTTTGTGGAAAGTTACTTGCTCTTTACAATTGTCAATTTTCAGTAATGAAAGTTTAAAGGGATTCTTTTATGCATAAGTGACTGAAAATTGATAACATACATTCCATTTGATAATTACTAAAAATTACTCTTATTTCTAGACTTCCATGGGAAAAAATGTCAAGAGTCCCCATTTCTCAAAATAAAGAAATACAACCTAACATGTTTACATGAACTGATCTTTAAAAAAGGTCCCAGGAGAGCTGAAACAATAAATATGAATACATTACATTTCCTGGATGGGTAAATAATCAAAACAATTCAGAAATGGTAGTCATGAGCCTGTGGTCATATTAATTAATGATAGCATGCTTTATTGTATAAAACAATCCTCATATGTTACTTGCCAAAGTTAAAGATTGTTACAGATTTGATTTTGAGTTACGGTATTATAATCCATAAGCCTGGTGGAGCAAAGCTGATCATTCTCTGTCCAGTTATGGAGATCCTTGTTGTAATGCGATCTCCACATCCAAGGCTGATTCTTGAACCAAGGCCACTGGAGTGGTCAGTTTCTGAGTTTCTCACATAAACAGTTTCTACAACTGTTGGTTTCGAAGTTTGCCACCAAAGCAGTCTCTGTACTCTTTATTAGTTTCCGAGTTCCTCACTAAAGCTGTATTTACAATCGTGATTTCTTGAATTTCTCACTGAAGCAGTATCTGCAGTCACTATTTTCTGATTCTGGACATTGCATGATTATGGCACATACGTCTTAACAAATTATATTTTGAAGAAAAAATTGTTACAAAGTGTAAATTCCTGATTGATAACATTTTCACAGTACATTCAGATTTGGCCAGGTTTGTATACAAGACAGAATTTGTGTAAATCCAAATAATTATAAAATGATTTTATTCTTAAATGTTTTGAAAGTCTGTTTATAATAAAAACAAAAAATTAGTCCCTCTTGTAATGCATTATAAACAGATTTTGAGGGGCCCCGAGTGGCCGAGGGGTCTAAAGCGCTCACTGTTCCAGATCACTGCCATCTCACCTCTGTCTGCATGGGTTCGAGTCCAAGGCTCGGCTAGCGTGGGTAAGTGGGAAAGCCTGCCAGTAGCTTCTCGTGGGTCGGTGGTTCTTCCCTGGGTTTTCCGGGGTTCTTCCTCCACCACTTATACTGGCCGCCATGTATAGCCTATCTTGTGTTGAAAAATGGCGTTAAACCCTAGAACAACAATAAACAGATTTTGATGAACTATGAAACTCCAACCAGATGTCCTTGTATTTGTGCATGTCATTGTGAAACTAGGTTTATCTATATTTCTTTTCTGTTTTTTTATTCTTTATCTATCCAGAGAGAGACATGTGGGTAAAATGATTGTTTTGTATTTGAGTGTGTATATTAGCTCAGTGTCAGAATAAATGATGCCATAAATTGTACTTTAGCAACAGGGACAGTGTCTCAGTTCAGATATTAGAACTAGAGCTACAGGTTGGCTCCAGGTAAACCTGTAAATTGGCTGTAAATAACATTTAGAAAGCTGACATCCAAATTGACTATTTGGAACTTAGTTTTTGAAAATCCTTTTGTTTTCAATTAAAAATCCCACACATTTATCTTATCAAACAGACACTGAGCACTTAAATTCGTAACTCTTGAATGGTCAAGTCCATACAAGATCGAGTCTGTGAGGTATTTTGACATAGCGCACTATTTGTAGATATGCAAATATTGGGGTAGTGTTGAAAACATTGGTATCTACTTCAGATGTTTTTTGTGGGCCTTGCATATGCATGTTTGAACAATTTTGTTCCTGATATAATAATTGAATTTATGTGAGTAAGCATTATTCCCTATGAAATTGGGTAAGAAATCAATAATGTCAGTAAGATCTCTTTTAATTATTTATGCCATCATTCAGATAACCATAGTGTGCTTTGTTGAATAACTTTGTTACAATTAGATGTTAAAATGGAAAGGAGATTATATCAGTCAGGTGTAAAGGTTTACCCCCACCCACATAAGTTGCACAATTCCCAGAATGAAAAAGTGCAACTATTTTAAGCAATACCAATGTTGCCATTGCATATCAGTATTTTAATTTAAATAATACAGAATCAATTGATATGCAGTTTGGTTAGGAATGAAAATGTCTGCATTGAAAAATGCCAATATTATGGCTGTAGAAGTGTGTGGAGAGGAAAGTGAAAATTAAATATTGAAGGAATTGGAACTTTCTTACTACACTTAAGACATTTTCTAAAAGTTTTTCTCAGCAATTATGGCATTTTTTATTGTTGCCACAGGTTACTTCAACTAAATTTTGTTATCTTCTGTGATAAATTTAAGCTTTGGAAAAACAATTCTCAGTCCACTCATTTTGTATATCTGTTTCCTTAAAATTGGCATTTTTCATTTTGAAAAACATCACAGTCACTGAAACAACATTGACAAGTTTGTTTTGAAAATGTTATGAAAATTGGAAGAAATATGTTGAAGTTATGCAGAGCTGACTCTATCTGTATAATACTGTCTTTACCTGCTTAAAAGTCAAACCCACCTACAGACAACTAGATCCTGATCTGCCAGTGTATAATGCGCTGGCAGGGCAGGATCTGCATTGTTTGTTCCACTGATTACTCCCAACAAATTGCAAAGATCCTGATTTGCTGGTGCATTGTGGGATGGCAGCTCTAGGTCTGTGCAATTTATTGGACTTATAAGGGAGCATGTACATTAGTCAATTCCCTCTGTTTGCAAAACTTGGTTTGGTAAGTTTTTCTCATCCTGTTATACAACAGTTCACAAAAAGCTGTCATTTGAATTGGCCGACTTGAATATTGTTAGTGATAACTGATTATCACCCTTGGCCCATCGGTTGGTTTTCAACGAGGTGAGGTACAGTGGTCACAATTCAGCCATCAGGTCATCAAAAGGCAGAATGTCCTGTTTCCCAGGTAGTTAAATATCATAGTGACCACTTGGCTGAACATTTTTTCTAGGTTCAGGAATTCGGTTTTTCAGTTTTATTTTCATTACTTATGACTTGTCATTAGAATTTGAACTCTCATTGACCAGTTCAATTGGAATATCAGAGAGCGGCATTTTTAAAGCTGTTGAAATTAACCTCATCTTGTGTTTTCATCTTTTTCCATCCATTGTTACCACCTTATGATTCCATCTTGTGTTTCAACGTGCTGACATTATTCTCAAACTCTGTGCACACATCAGAAGACATGAAACATTGCTTTGGATAGCAGGTTAAAACATGATATATCAAAGTGTAAAATTGACAGAGCAATAAATTAGGATGGCATTTAAGAAGAGACTCGATTCAACATTAAATTGCAGGTGCAGCTTGTCGCTTCAAACACTTAATGACAGGATGGCTGTATCTGTGTTTATTTCCTTAGTCATATATCTGTCTTCATTTCTGTGATCATCAAAGTTTATTGCAGGTTAGAATTTCGAAATATACACATGTTATACAAGCTTTAACTGTATCTTGTATCAACTGAGAGCTTCTTGAATAACACATTATGAAGCTGGAAGATGGTTGAAAAATCTCTGAAAATCCATTTGTCCATTCTGGCAAAATTTAAATTCTTTTCTCACCTAGAAGCACCTCTTACTCAAGCAGCTATTTAGATTTTTTTAAAAAGTTGATGATTTTTACAACGTAAATTCTATCAGATAAAAGATTGTTTTTCTGGAACTTATTGAGTGACCCTTCTAACACTAGTTGTTAGTAATTACAGTTTAAGACAGTCTTTTGTCTTTCTTTGGTAGGCATTTATTAGTATTGATGAGGGAGAGAGCATAATGCAAATATTGGCTAGATCAGAACAGATAGAATATATGGACATGCAATGTACAAAATTGGCACTGTTCTTGATAGAACATCCTTTTCATTACAATGAAACACTGGTCAACCCTACAACAAAACTTAACGATTTGAGCTAGAAATTTGGATGATTTACTCGATCACCAGAAATTTTCACTTGCCATTTCGAGTTGGGCAAGTGATTTTTCAACACTTGCAGATCATAGTGAATCTTATTTTCAAGAAGAAAAAAATTGATCTTTTTGGTGTCCATAAAGTCATCTACTTGGTCTGTAAGTACATTTGTATAAGAGAGTTGATGTTTACAAATTTGTTTGCAAGTCCAAAACATCATTACGGTATTTCACTTCTTAAATTTTTATGTTCAGCATAGTTCCCTGTAGCATTTTATAGCTGTTTGCATATGTGTGCTGATAGTATTTATACTTGTTAGTGAGACCTGACAGACTTTAATTACTCATGCTAGAGAAGTGACCCATCAACACAAGGAGTTCAATGACGAACCTGAATTGCCCATGCTAGAGAAGTGACTTGTCACCATAAGGAGATCTATGACAAATTTGAATTGCCCATGCTAGAGAAGTGACCTGTCACCATAAGGAGATCTATGACAAATTTGAATTGCCCATGCTAGAGAAGTGACCTGTCACCATAAGGAGATCTATGACAAATTTGAATTGCCCATGCTAGAGAATTGACCCGTTACCATAAGGAGTTTTATGAGAAAATAGGATTGCCGGGGCTAGAGGACCAACCTGTCGCCGTAAGGAGCTCTGTGATAAATTATAGTAATATACATTGGCATATCTAATAAATTTAACGGTTAATAATAGCACAGATCTTGGCTAATCTTTATTAAAAATGAAAACACTTATGGGCTTTAATATGCAGAAGCCAAATTATAAGTTGTCCTAATTGGAAAAGTGGAGGTCAGTAGCAGGGTAATGACAGCTATGGATTTACTTTGGATTTATAAATGTTGTAATTAGGCCTTATCATACCTGTCTATTATGAAATTTGGGTGTCTCAGACACAACCAGATAGTTTCACAACTTTTTATTGATTCAGGAACTGGGTTGCTGGTTATTTTAAACAATCTTACAGGACTTCACATTATTTGACATGGGTTAATTATAACTCAGTAACGGTGCTACACCATAAATGCAGGATCACAGGTTTCCCATAAGTTTTTTTTTTTTTTTGTTCTTTGTGCCCTAAATCTTAACTACTGTGTGGGTTTTTTTTTTTATCAGGAAAAGTTAATAAAGTTCATCTGTCATATCTATTTTTCCTCTTGCAATGGCCAAAGTTGAGTAGAAAAACTTTTAAGATGGCATTTAATTTTCCATTTTAAAACAATGTTTCTGGCAATCAAAACACAAAAGGGTTTGTTGTTGTGATAGGGTTTAACGCCATTTTCCAGCACGAGATAGGCTATACGTGGCAGTATAAATGGTGGAGGAAGAACCTGGGAAAACCCTGGAAAGAACCACTGACCCATGAGAAACTACCGGCAAACTTTCTCACATACCCACATTGGCTGAGCCCGAGACTTGAACCCATGCAGACAGATGAGATGGCAGTGATCCGTAATGGTGAGCTCTTTTAAGACCACTCTCAGCCTCGTGGCCACTCAGGGCCCCCAAAAAGGTTTGTAGTAGTCTACCAAACTGCAATGAAGAGTCACTGGCAGCATGAGTGTAACATATTTTTGAAGCTGAATTTTACTGAAAACAGGGACTAAATGTCTGCATCAAAAACTTGCAGAGATACACACTTTACCAACCGGTAATGATTATTCAGAGACTTTTTAGTTGTGAAAAACGTAAACCAGAAAACAATTGAATTATGATAATAAATACTGGTGGATACCAAGTTAACATTACAGTTAATTGTGAGCAAGATCTGGAATGGAAAATTCAGGTGAACCAGATATTCAGTCTTAAAATGTTTCTATTGGGTTCTCGAGTACTTGAAGTTTATAATAAACAAAAAAGGTTTCCAGGGAAAAGATGATGAAGGATGAAAGTGCAGTGCAGTAATCAAGTTATGGTGGCAAAGTTGTAAAAGCAAAAAAGATTATTTGTTTGTGCCATAGTTACTTAAGTATTTCAAAATATTACCAGCAATCCTATTGCCTTTTAATGTTTCCCCCACCCCTAAATTTGAGGGACATGGGTAGATTGACCCTTGCAACAGAGATCATAGGTGCAACATTGCAGTAAAACCATTCTTAGCAATCACTTTCATATAAAGGACACCTCCATGTAAAGAATTACATAGATATAAAACTTTCAGGGTTGAAAGTTAACTAGCCCAAGCCGAAGTTAAACATTTCAGTTGGTTTACTGAATTCTCTAATCATATAAGCTACAAGCTGAATATGATAAATTCTCAATTTAAAGAATAAAAACTAATGAAGACTGAAGTTGTTGTTGTTAACACCATTTTTCAGCACATGATAGGCTATACATGGCGGCCAGTATTAATGGTGGAGGAAGAACCTGGGAAAACCCCGGAAAGAACCACCGACCCACGAGAACCTACTGGCAAGCTTTCTCACATACCCACATAGGCTGAACCCGAGACTCGAACCCACTAAGACTGAAGTAACTTGTTAAAGGATATATATTGTTTTGTATTGAGTCTTGACTTCTTCTATCAATGAGTATTAATATATAAAAATCAATGCATCAACCTATTGATTAATCATTTCACCCCTACTTCTGTGATTATAGTTGTGATTAATTACATTTTTCAAAATATAATGTCTCTACATTTTCTTGGGAATGTACGTTTACTGTAACCGAGAATTCCGGGGGTGAGAAAAATATTGGGACATCTAGATATGCCTATTATGGTCCATTTGCTAAATTGGGAAACTACAAAATTGAGAAAACAGTGGACCATTAGAAAATTTTAGGCGTCATTAAGAAAATGTTTA
Source organism: Sinohyriopsis cumingii (assembly GCA_028554795.2). Taxonomy (NCBI): domain Eukaryota; kingdom Metazoa; phylum Mollusca; class Bivalvia; order Unionida; family Unionidae; genus Sinohyriopsis; species Sinohyriopsis cumingii. Next base: position 150,248,508 of record CM068829.1, on the reverse strand, counting down.
GGGATGAGTAAGCCTTCATGTTGTACTTTGAGAAAAACGGCATACTCCACATCAGAATTGATTACTTTATGGTCCCTTTGAAAAATTAATCCAGTCTGTAGTAATTTGTACAGCACTGATTCACTGTAAGGCCCTTCATTATAACAATATGTTTCCTGTTATAATGTGGGCATCATCATGGATTCCATTTATTATGTAGTTGCACAGTTACATTTATCATTTCCATCATTGTAAGGTGATTTCACTATAAGGTAGTACAGTGTGTGAAACCCATAAACCCCATTGTAAGGAAGGAGTGCTGTAACACTTTTCTAGCAAACTTGGCAACAGTCAGACCATATGATAGCCCTGGTGGAAATTTGAGTCAGGTTGCCAAACGTTCATGTCCCTTTTTCAGTGAACGCTTAATAGATGGCCATTGGTGTGATTTTTATACCTTGTTCTGCAATTAAGGCTTCTGACAATTGACAATTGGCAGATTTCTCAAGGCAAAAGGGTTATTTGTCCAGTATTACAGGAGTTGGTATCTCCTGATAAAATCATGATAGTGAAGGAATTTTTGCACACCCTTGAAGGCTAGACGTAACCTGAGTGTTGATCCCTGAGGACCTTGGGGTGATGGTATTGTTTTGTGCCCTGTTTGGAGGGATCGCTTTCATGTCACCTCTTTGTGATTAATAGCATAGTATATTGTCGGGGTCACAGCTTTTGTCCGAAGAAATAAAAAACAATTCATCATCCTGTCAAATTAGGACATGCCTTAATGTATGTGTGGACGAATCTATTTAATTTCATCTGGTGTAGTTTACATTTAAAAATTCTAAGCACTATGTATTAGTAATGTAACCTTCTATAATATTGACAAGAAACTGAATACTGCAGTTGTAAAATTACAACAAAAATTGTACATGCCTGAAAAAAATCTTATTGCCAAATTTTATAACATGAACACTGTCCATAATTGACAATTATACATTTCAAAGGATTAGCACATATAAACCTGATTTGATATCTCAATATAGGGGTCGTTTGGTTTCCAAGTGGTATAAATATAAAGTGCTTGCCATTACGGATCACTTGTATCTTACATCTGTCCGCATGGGCTAAAGTCACGGCTCAGAAAACATGAGCATATGAGAATACTTGCCAGTAGCTTTCCATGGGTCAGTGTTTCCTCTCAGGTTTTCCTAGGTTCTCAATCCACAAAATATGCTGGCCGCCACATACAGCCTGTCATAAACATAAAAATGGCATTAAATCCCATAAAACCAAAACAAACCATCTCATATTCATTAGTGATGGATAATTTGCATAGTTAAAAAAAACTTGAAAAATCTTTGAATTTGTGATGTGGCCTTCAAAACACCAGGATTTTTCTTTTATAAAGCTGTTTTTAGGTTTGAAAAGCCATTTAATTTATCTTAAAACTTCTTGATTTTTTCCAAAAGTCCATGAGTTTATCTCAGTAAATACAAAAGACAAAAACTGAATAAATATCACTCTGAATTTTTGTTGTTTGTATATTATCAAAAAAAAATGAAAAAATATGTGGTGGGAAGATGGGATACATTTTGGTTGATCATAAGACAACATACTTCTTGATAACTTTATGGATATCTTTGAAAAGCCTTTGCAAAAAACTCTCCAGGGTACAAAACCATGATATGAAAATGATATAATGATGTTATTCATCACACATTATCCACAGATGAAAGGTGAAAGGGATAAAAATGTATTTCATTAATTTTCTTGAAGAGGTTTGTTGAAGCGTTGAAATAACTATTTTACCGCTCCTTTAGCTTTAAATAGCTTTTGTGTGTGTGTGTGTGTGTGCTTCCAAATACGATGATGTGGTATACATGCATATACTATTTAATCAAGGGAGATAACTGAGTATAAATTCAGCTTTAAATACTCTTTCAGCAAGTAGAAGGCAGATATTCGTTTACAAAAAATTACTAGGCAAATGCCCCCCCCCCCCTACACACACACACATCAAAAAGTTTTTATTTGTAAACATATTTTCTTACACTCAAAGTGATATGATCTATATCTTCATTCATTGATGTGCTAAAAATGATTGTCATTTCCATTTTACATACTCGATCATTTTCCACTTGCATCATGTTTAACACTTCATAAATGGCGTAGGTACGTTATGTCTGGTACAGTCTATGTCCAAGTAGAACAAGGGAACCATATGAGGTAGGAAACTTTATTGCAAGAAATAATATGAAACATCCAGAACAGATTAAAATACATGACTGACATCTAAGCCATTAAAAGTTATTAAAAAAGGGGTAATTTCTTTTTATTGGAGAGAAATAGATGTGTTTATTTTTGGATACATGCCGCAGGATTCACACAGATTTATAAGAAACATTAAAAAAAAATTAACCAAATGCACAAAGATTATATATCATATATTCAAACTCTACCTTTTTTTCATCAAATCCCTCCTACATTCAGAAAAATACAACCTTGGAAAAAAGTATTCAGCACCATTGGCTGCCTAGTCACATTGGTATGAAGGGTAATACAAGGGCAGATAATGCAGCCAAAACTGTCTGTCAATCACCTGTTTCTGAAACTGACATCACAAATAATGAAATATTAATAATCAGGATAATCTGTATTCTCTGCAAAATATGTGGAATGAAAACTCCACAAACAGTCTTTGAAAACCAGACCTGTCATTGGAGAGTGGCATCCTTCGTATGGAACAAATTGTAGAGTTAAGTTGGTATTGTGCTTATCACATATATAACAAATATGATTCAGTCATGTATACCTCGAGAATGATACATAAGTCAGAAGCAAGATGTGTATTATTACCCTTATTTGAGTACATTGTTCTCTTTGATGGTCGTGATTATAGCACAAAATCTGTACAGTATTTATTTATTTATAGGTGAGGTTAATACACTTACAGAGAAAATTACAACTGCCAATTTTCCTACATGTCATTCAGTGGTATTAATTGAATATGTTTGCAAAACAAGTTATAAAAAAGGACTCATTGGCATGAAATTGGAAAAATAGATGTAATAAGTCCTGACTTTATGGAGATTTATGAGTCTTTTAAACCATATTCATCTTGTATCTGCAAAGATGTTATTATTCTACAATCAGATTAATAGTCCCTTGTCCCATTGTTGTCATTATGCAAGCTGCTTTATGGGATTCTAACTATGATACTGTTATTGAGTTGGGAAACAAATACATGATACACCCATTTTTTATGAAGTCAAGTGCCTTTTGTCTGATTTTGAATATCTTGTGCTTTAAGATTGTAAATTACGTAATTTTTTAAGGTATATATATATATATATATATTGCTTATACTTCATTAAATATGGAAATATGTTTTATGGGTATTTTTGCCTGTGCTGACAATAATACTGGCAAAAGTTCAAAGTTCAGCTTGGTACAGGTGAAACACATGGTCATTTAATGTAGTTATTAATGAGTTCCATCAAAATGTATATATGGTGTTTCAGATAGTTTTGACAAATGATACTTATCCTGTAGTTTGTCCAAAATTCAGGACAATTCAGGAAATTTCAAGTCATGTTAGTGATGACCATGGCATGTAGATGCATAATTGACCTTCTAATAATTGTTTTTAAAAAAATAAAATATAGACTATTTGGTGTGAATTAAATGCATTTCACCTAAATAAATTAAAATACAACTTTTGTATTTTATTTTTATTGTTTGCTTATTCTTTATTCAGAAAAACAATAATAACAATAAATTTAACAATTAAAATCGAATAGTCAAATGATAAAAAACAGGACTCATTTATTATCATCCAGACACGTTACTTATCCGACTGCTTTCCTGCCACTAATACTGTTACTTTTATCTGATGATTTCCTGCCACTAATACTATTACTTATCTGACTGCTTTCCTGCTACTAATATTATTACTTATCTGACTGCTTTCCTGCTATTAATATTGTACTAGTGTAATTGATCACTTAATTATTTACTTTTGTTGGACATGATTTACCTACCATATGTTTGTTTTTGGTAGCAAGACACTAAAACCAGTCCCAACACTAACCTCTTAATGCTAAGCACCTAGAGAGGCAGCTGTTAGTACCATTTTTAGAAGTCATTGATATGACTTACCCGGGGTTCAAATCCGCGACCTCCCACATCTGAGGTGGACTTTCTAACCTCTTGGACACTGGAGCAGTCCATGTTTTGTGTCATGTCTATAAATTTATTATTTTGCTTTGTCAAAAAATCTACCAACTGTAGTATCCCACAAAATAAAAAATCTCTGATGAACTTCGAATCCTCCTTAGCAAGTCAAATGTTTTTGATTTTATCTTGTGAACAGGCTAACTACCTCTCATCTTAAAGATAAGCCATAGATTATATTAATGGCTAAAACAAACGAACTCGGATGTGAGTGAAATTCTAGCAGTATTACTTCGCTTCAGTTTTATCGAGTCTTTACGAGGACAGGAGAATACATATAAAAAAGGACAGGATGTTTGAAAGCATTCCACCTGGATTTGAACCCAGTGATGTCATTATGCACCATTTATCAAGTTCATCACTTCATGCAGATTTGCAAGGCTAAATATTGACATTCTTTTTATGTTTGTGTTGTTATCAAGACATGCGTCAATAGGCAGTAATGAGAAAAGCCTAAGGTTCTCAGGTGATAAGAAAAGGCTAATACATAATACATCCCGCCAAATTTACAAGGTGTTGTACAGGTACACAACAGGTGATGCATGTTTACATCTGAGCTGGGGGAGAAATTTTCCCAAAGGATAAGAGGTGCAAATTGGTGTTATGATTATTGTGACAGTGATACATGTATAATCGATTAGACGGCTTGAGTGACTGTATATGACCTAATGTGACATTAACCATTGTGTTATTGGATATACTTATATGTTGCGAGGATTTACTTTTCATGCTGGTAAGTTTAGTTTCCTTTGAAAGTTCCATTTTTTCAGTGTTTACTTACTGTAATAGATCCTTAAACTTGTCACTAGGTGGAAATATTTAATTTAATAAAAGTATTGTGATCTTAAGAAAATATTTGTAAGAAGAATTTAATAATTATTGCTTAAAAGACCTGGAGATAATACTCTGGCTCAGGCAGCTGCAACATTTTATTACAGTGTACTATTAACTTTTTAATGTCAATAAGCAAGGCAAACCCCTTATTAAGTGGCTATTGCTAGAGGAGGGACAGATGTGTTTTTTGTCAAAAAGGGTCATAAAAAGCAAAATATTTGTTATTTACTTATTTCTTGTACAAGGCCTAATTATACAAATGACTTTTTGTGAATCTTTTTCAAATTAGAATTTTCAACAAAATTATTAAACAAACACTATTGGTAATGGTTGCTGACAGCTAGAATCAATTAAATGGGTATGACTGTGGCTGTCTGTAAAACAATATGGTGTTGACTTTGCTCTTATGGGAATAGCCTAAAGACAAAACTAATTGATAAGGCATTGGTGGCAGTCATTTATGAAAGGTGTAAGATATGCAAGTCATAAAGATGTTAGACTGTTCTTTCCAGCTTAATATGTTGACTGTAATTACATGCAGTTGTTATAATTATGTGCAACAATAATGCTTATCTACAACCTGCATGTACAGCAAACACACACAAAGATAAAGTAATTTAAAGCACTACTCCCTCAGTGCGGTGTTTTACCCATATTTTATGCATCACTGACTTGTGTTAAATTTTATATATGATAATTAAATTTCTCAGGAACTATTCATGCTAGACTCGTGAATTAATAATGATTTGCATCTCTGTCTTCACCACAGTTTTATAACAAATCAAGCATATTATGTAACTGACTTTGGTTTTTGTCTTTATGTCAGGACCCACAAGTACAGTTAGTCTTTCCAACAATGATGAAACACGGGGAGGGTGATGCTTCTAGCAAGTTCAATACCCTTATTGCTAAAAAGGTGTGCCGGGAGGTTGTGTGGTTTAATGCACTTGCCTTTACTGTCGGTATGGGTTTGAGTCCCTGGCTCAGCCCAATTGTGGCTATGTGGCAAAGCTTACCAGTAGCTTCCTGTGGGTTGGTGGCTCTTGCCAGGGATTTCCTGGCTTCTTCCTCCACCTGTCATACTGGCCTATCATGTGCTGAAATATGGTGGTATGCCCTAAACAACAACAGTTTATTGTTACCAATATTTTGTGCTTTGAGAGCTTTTATGAAATTTTCGGTTTAAAGGTCTTTTATTTGGTGCTGTCTATGTTGCAGTCAATAGACTTCATAATTTAATGCATACCACATCCTACAAGCCAAAAGAAGATGGTCACTGTGACCTACATTTTTTGCTTTACTAACATGGGTTAAGTATTCTTTGTTTAGCACATGTCATAGATTGTTCCATGATATACATTCTAGCCTACCCAGAAGATATTTTCTAAGCAAAGCAGCTGTAAGTTGGAATAAATATGTTTATTCAACAGTACACTTTAATGTGATCACAGCTAACCATTCACGTTACGGATCACTGCCATCTCACCTATGTCTGTGTGGGTTCGAGTCTAGGATTCGACCAATGTGGGTATGTGAGAAAGCTTGCCAGTAGCTTGTCGTGGGTTGGTGGTTCTTCCCTGGGGTTTCCCCGGGTACTTCCTCCACTATTAATACTGGCTGCCATGCATAGCCTATCGTGGGCTGAAAAATGGCGTTAAACCCCACAACAACAACAACAACAAGCTAACCATTCATTATCATAGAAAAAGTACATTGACATTTTCATTTTTAAAAGGTAGCTGTCTTTAAGAAAACAATGCTGACATGGCTAATGTATTTAATTGAACTGGCCATCTTTATTGGGAGGTAGTTGTCTATATCACAATTTAGTTGTGTGATACAGTTTAAGACATTTAATAAAGTTGTGTGGTACAGTTTAGGACATGTATTATATATGTGTGGTACAGTTTAGGACATGTATATCAGTGCAGTCATGACAGTTTATAGATATAACTTTTGTTATCAGGGTATACATTATGGGGAACATTTGTTTCGATATGATAGATATTACATGTAGCTCTTACTGATACCTTTCCTAACAGTGGTATGGATGGATAAAGATGGTAAGTACGCATGTACATATGTATGTTTGTATGTATGTATGTATGTATGTATGTATATATGTATGTTTGTATGTGTGTATGTGTATGTGTATATATATATATATATATATATATATATATATATATATATATATATATATATATATATATATATATATATGTTTGTATGTATGTATGCAGGTATGATTGTATGTATGTATGGATATGTATGTATATATGTATATATATATATATATATGTATGTATGCAGATATGACTGTATGTATGTATGTATGTATGTATGCATGCATGCACAGCATTGGTGATGATAGATAGGCAGTTAGATAATTAACTATTTTGAATAATGTCACTTCTGAAACTAATGTTTCAGTGGTAATTCAGATTTTGTGCATCATGTGTGTTTTGTGGTATGATATTTTTTGTCATCAAGGCTCATGAGTATTGACTTGTATTGCAATGTGTTAGATATTTTTCCCAAATTTACATTTAATTTGCAATACATTTTCATTCCGTTTGTGTTATAGTTGTATTCCTTTCATGCATTGCATCTGTCATCTCGTCAGTGTTTGCTGTACTAGTTCATAGACGAGAAGAGTACATGGGATGTTCTGTTGTCATTTGTCCTATTTCTTAGTACAGGTTTGTTCTTGCTATTCCTTCAAATTTACTTGGAGGATTGCTTTAAAACTCTACACATATATTCAACCCATGGTCTGGTTGGTCTTACGTGAAAATGGTGCTTTTGGAATCCAGAATGGCCTCAAAAGTAACCATTTTGAAAATGTTGTTATCACTAATCATCCTGACTGATCCTAAAAATTATGTCCAAGAAAGTGATCCTAAATGAAAATGGTTCTGATTTGACCTCCATTATGGCCACCATTGTGGCCATCTTGAAAATCTGATCACTTTTCCTTCTGAATGGATGGTCACATCAACTTAACATCATATCAACACAAGTTTTTCACTTTAGGACTTGTTACGATGTCTAGATGATCCTGTATGAAAACAGTGCTGATCTTACATCCACTATGTCACCATGGCAGCCATCTTGAAAATCTTGTTATTGCAACTCCTCTTCAATGAAGAGCCATACTCTTGTGAAATTTTCACCCGAAGACTTCTTATGGTGCCTAGTTGGTCCTAAATGAATGGTGCTAATTATCCATCCAAAATGACTGCTATGATAGCCAAATATGTACTGATTATTCGGTTATATTTTAATGGTTATCTATACTTGCTGATTTTCATGCCAACAGATAGGAGCCTTTTGTTTTATTGCTGTCCAGCTGTCTGTTCATGTTTTCATCATAGGTCTGTGTTTATATGATGGCAAAATAGTCTGTAAAACTAAGCACTGTTTTCACACTTCAACATCTCATTGACATAAGTATATATAGATGAAAAGTTACAGTTAATGAATGATATTAAATGATGAAGAAATCACTATATCACATAGGTAAATGATGTTGTTGTTGTAGGGTTTAATGCCATTTTTCAGCACACGATAGGCTATACATGGCGGCCAGTATTAATGGTGGAGGAAGAACCCGGGGAAAACCCCGGAAAGAACCACTGACCCTTGAGAAGCTACTGGCAAGCTTTCTCACATACCCACATTGGCCGAATCCGAGACTCGAATCTACACAGACAGGTGAGATGGCAGTGATCCGTAACAGAGAGCCCTTTAGACCACTCGGCCACTCGGGGCCCCTGGTAAATGATGTGAAGTGCTTCATCTACAATTAACATATATAGAAACAATATATGAATTGCATGTATATATTTTTCAATCTGGATAAAGAGTACATGTGAAAAAAAATGGACACCTGGTAGTCCAGATACAATTTAGTTGCCTAAAGGAATCATTGATAATATGAAACTGTTGGTTTGTAAAATTTCATTAATAATTATTCTGTACTGGCTGTTTAAATAGTTTTTGTATGAATATTTTGGAAAAATTTAGGAAAAGCATGATATTTTTTAGCAGCCCCTAGGGCTAATTCAGTTCATTATCTGGTAGCCCAAATCAGTCAGTCTGGTAGCCCAAGGACCCTGGTGATATTCTGCCAACCTCAGTCAGAAGCTAGTATTTCATACATTAATGTCAGGATCTTAAACCATACCTCTAGAGACTGAACTATGTCTTCACATAAATCATTGACATTGGATATTTACTTTATAATCTTAATGCAGTCAGCACTAGAATCTTAAGTCTGTTTGTTTATCCCTGAATTCACTGCCTACCAATGAAATTCTCTTGGTTATCAGATTGGTTTATACAAATCAGTCCCCAAGCACAGATTTATAGAATTTATTGGGAAACAGTAATTGTTGGTGATTATAATAGTACAACATGCTGTAATGCTTATGATTAATATAAAAATTCACATGTTTATAACAGGACTCTCAATATCTTCAGAATTTTTCTTGCCTTCTTTAACATAGGTGTGACATATTGATCACTCATTCCACCAGCAGAAACAGCAGGTTGATTAAGATTTATGTTAAAGTTTTCATATGTGTGTCTTAAGTTGTACATACTGTATCATCCATCCATCCATCTTTTGACATTTTCTTATCCAACCCATAATTTGATGGTGGTTGGAAAGGTTTATATTAAGCTCTGCTCCATATATATATATATATATATATATATATATATATATATATATATATATATATAAAATTAACTAGACAGTGTGTTACTATGATAACCATGGTTCCATCTTTATGGTTAAGGTCATAGCAAGGAAAATGTAATTCTGCGACTTAAATTTGAATTGAACATATTTTAATGATATTTTGCTCATGCATTTATCATAACTTGATGGTGTGTCTTGTACCAGAACCTTTCCCCTGCCACATTGTCAAGGTTACAGCAATGGAAGCTAATTCTTTTTCTTGTCTCCTTGCCAGTGGAGTTTAACTTTTGAACCACTGATGATATTTTCATGAAACAAGTGCCTGATGCCAAAATGACCATGACCTTGCCTTATGGATAGAAAGAAGACAGGGATGTATCGAGTTTATGGGGCAATGTTTACTGATACCAAGTATGACAGCAATCCCTCTAAGAGTTTGAGATATGTGACCATAGGAAAAAGCTTTAACCAAAATATTAAAATGACCTTGACCTTGTTGGGAAGATGGGGGTATGTGGAGACGAAAGTGCAAATGTTTCTTGATGTCCAGCTATAAAAGCACTTGCTGTAATGGTTAGAAGTTTATGACCATACACAGAAAGACCTCTTATATGATAGGATGTATGACCATACACAGAAAGAGCTCTTATATGATAGGATGTATCACGATGCCCATAACTTGTTCCCTACTAATGACCGTGACCTCAGAGTTCAGGACTTGACTATTGTATAATGCATCAATCTGGGTAAAGTTTCATCAAAGTATTGGTAGAGGTTAAAAAATTTCACAACATGGAGATGGAAACAGACGCCTTACTTGCAATATCCCTTGCAGTGACCTTGACCTTTAGGCATGGGATATGATGGTACATGCGCAGGACATGTATTTGCAACTAATGATAGTATCTTGACTGCTGCCCAAATTATATCCATACAAGGAAGGCCAGTGATTTATATTTTATTTATATTTTCTCTTCCCATTACCAGGACCTTAAGGCAGAGGCATACATGTCATGTTCCCAGACAGTGTTGGGGATGTTTTGGGGCTCAGAAAGTGTGTTTTGAGGTTTTATATGGGGTGGTGGTAATTGCATTTGACTTAAAATAGTGATGTTCTCCGATTGAGAATGAGTTATCTCTTTATATAAACCTGTATAAAATTACTGGGAACAACATATCTGTTTTCTTTGAAGTATTTTATGTACTTTGAAACCAAATGTAGTTGGTAGGCTTAGCACTGTCCAGTATCTTTACCAGACACCAGCAAATATTTCCCCCACTCATATCAACACAAGCAGACATTAAATATAATTATTTTAAAAAAACTCACAAGTTACTTTCTTTGAAGTCAGTTGGATAGTGGAATAATTTCTTAATTAGATGCAGTCCTTGTTGCTCTCAATAGTTACTGGCAATAGAGTTGAAGGTATTATAAATGTCATTCATGTCCATCGTGGTACCTTATGAATGACTGGATGGTACTGTTTTTCAAACTTCCCAATAGATCTTGTTGAATATTTCTCGAAGAAAATGATATTTCTACATCAGTTCAGCTTTGAGGGGGTGGCAAACATGCTGTCTGATGTTGCAATGGTGAAGGATGTTGTACATTCCAGAATGACTAATGCCAGTATGGTGTTTGCAAGAAAGGGTTTCTTTTGATGCTGCACCTCACTAAGTAAAACTGCTTCTAGTAGTTTATAAAATTTAGTTTTGCTGCTGGACTTTGGTTCTTTTGCAGATGGCTCATCTTTTCCTAAATCACAGCTACATTATGACATATTTCCATTAAAGATGACCCAGACTTGTACACAATTCTGACTACTAAAATAAGCATGTTTTGTGTTTTATATATGGAGTAAAATCTGACTTCAAAGAAATCTTGCTACTGATTACACACTTTAATAATTTTTAAACAGGATGTCTTGAAAATTCGTATTCAAGGCAAAGATGTTTTAATAACTTTTGGTATTTGACATTCATCTTTATGATTTTACCTAACTCAAATGAACTGGGTTATTCCACTTTGTATACTTTACCTATGCAAATTAGCCTAATGGGCTTGCACACTGCAATGTTAAAAGTGTTACACAGTATCATCCTAGCTATTCTTAGCCATTTGAGAAATGGTGATTGTTTATATGTGATGTCCTTACCAATTTATTCTATGATAATAAACTGCCCTGAGAAAAGTTTTACCTGGGATCTAAGCAGGACTGTTTACTGTTTGTGCAACTGCATGCTTTACACATGTATCATGGTGGTTTAAAAATATGTAGGTATTTTTCATTCTCCATAGATTATTGAAAATCATGGTCTGTGGATGTGTATTCATATGACATGTCATGTTATGATAGGATTTCAGGTGGCAAGGCTGTGAGCACACTGTTAAGTCATGTTGTATAACTAAACAGAATTTCATTAAAATAATTTCAGTTGTCCAGAAGTGATACACTTAACAAGCATACAAGTCAGGTACATTATGACTTGCTATTGCCTTGAACTGGAGGCAGGATACAAGCTATGATAATTTGACATGCCATCTAAGTTTCATTAAAACAGCTTAGTGTTTCAAATGTTATTCCTCAGACAGTGACACAACATGTGTATATTGTGGTCCCAAGTGGGGTCAGCATGCACAACCCAAGTAAGTGATGTATGATTGAGAACAGGTTCATTGTAAACATTTTTTCTACTTCTTTCTTCAAAACACATCCCTGACTTAACAAACTTCAAGTAAATTGAGTTGTTCCACTTGAACTTTGCCCTTGCAAAATTAGCTTAATGGGCTGTTCAGAGCAGTACTCAAAGGAACGCCAATCACAAAATCACCTTTGCTTTCTTCAGTTAAATAATCTTTGGAGTATTGGGTACCTTATAATTGCTTCTGGCAGTCCACTGTATAAACTGCCCAGGTGAAGAACACAAAGCATGAAACTGTAAATCACAATTGCCTACTATTTATACAGGCGACAGGTTTTGGACAGGTACTGCAATGTCAAGGAAGGGGTCTCTTTTTTATATATATTTTTAAAGATTTGCTGGATGTAATGTTTTTAAAAGCTCTAATATGAAAGGGATCATGAGAGACAAAAATCATGTTTTTCTTATGGCATTGTAATCTGGCAGGTACAATAAAGATCATAGAATTACATTTTCCCTTCACATTGTGGCAGGGTCAAGGTTTGAAAGTCTTGGTGAAGTTCTTCTGCATGGTCATAAATCCCAAAACCATAGAGAGTTGGCTGTCATATCAGGACTGCAGAAACATTAATTATTGCTCCTTCAACTCATTTCACCTCCAACAAGGCTTAGTCCCCAGGGCATGGTAGTTTTAACCAAAAATAATCTTAGTTACATTTGTTATATTTAGGCATAAATTCATAATCAACCCATTAAGTGATTTCATACATGCTCCATATATTAAGCAAGAATTGTAACTTATCTGCATACTTCCACCCTGCTGTTGACCTTGGGCAAGTTCAAAGCTGTTTGAAAATTGGTAGTTCTATTCATATGCAGATGTCCCAGTTAGATTTTCATGCCATTGCAGCACTTTGAATTTTAACACAAATTTTGAAACTTTTTGGATGAAAGCCTATGTTAACATGTATGTGTTCATATGGAACTATGATTATATCTCTGTTCAGTTATAGCATTATTTTTTCTTTTTCTTTTTTGTGTTGATGTTTTGGGCTTAGACATTTGTGCTCAGTATGCCAGTGTGTTTTACAAATGTATGAATGACAATGTATGGCCCTATGTCCTAAACCCAGTGACGGTTAACCATCATACTCTGACTACAGAATCAAGATCTGCCTTTTATATCCATGCATACCAACCCTCCCTCTGACACCCATGCGATAGCAAGGTCATTTGAAAGTGAAAACATTTGTATCAAGCATGTAAAATTTGGGACTTGGATCATTTTCTGATATGCCCATCGACTAGCCTATCTTTAGGGCTTTCCAATCAACCATGGTGGCATTTACAGATGATCTATGTAGTTTAATATGCCCATCGACTAGCCTATCTTTAGGGCTTTCCAATCAACCATAGTGGCATTTACAGATGATCTGTGTAGTTTAATATGCCCATCGACTAGCCTATCTTTAGGGCTTTCCAATCAACCATAGTGGCATTTACAGATGATCTGTGTAAATGAATGGTTCTCTCAGAATTGCTCAATTTCAGTGATTCTTTTTTAAAAATCTAGCAATAATTGATGGATAAATTATTCCTGGAAGTCGTTCCTGCAATACAAATCAGGAACTTTTGAGAATATTGCAAGAAAACGTTGCTCAGAATATAAACTTTGGCTCTTTCTCAAAGAAAAGTGGAAAAATTAATGGTGGCCTGGGGAAAGTCCTGATCTGCTTACATATACCTATTTGTTCCCTGCATTTATAGAAAATGGAGACATTAAATTGCGTCTTCATCCATAACGAGCTTGTCCTTACACAATGCATTGTTGTTTCTTTAATGCAAGATTATTTTTTTCAAGCTGATAAAAAGTTGTGATTTTTTGTCTATTGTACTCCTATTAACACTATTTGAATGGGAAATGTTATTTAATCTGCTTGTAGATAACTGATATGTATATTGTTGTTGCAGTATTTTCTTTGAAGTATTATATTGATGTGTCATCACAAGTACCTGGTTATAAGTCCATGCTTGATGACAAACTCGTTCTCATTTTTAAAACAATTTGACAAAGTGTTATTTAAGAAAGCTTTATCTGATTATAACCCCAGCCCCTACTATCAACAATTTGACAAGGTGAGATCCCCAGGGATTACTGTAGGAGAGATACAGTAATACAGCTGTCACTGTACAACAGTTGTCACCATAAATAAATGTCCTTGACTTGATTTAAGTGCTGATGTCTTGGGGAACGTCGCTTCTATGTTGGTCAAATGAAAGATCACTGATAATCAGACAAATTACTCCATACATTTTATGTATTTCTTTTTCCTTGCCAGAATTTCATTGGACACCAGTTGTTTTTTTCTTCCCCTCAAGACGGATCCTATTTTCATCTGTCACCTAATAAAGTATTAAGATGCTTAATTAATTTAACTTGGACATGAGCTGGCAATAAATTGCAATTACCATTAAGTCATTCTTAATGTCATATATAATCACATGTAAGTTGAATCCACTAGCAAGCAGTATTGACCCTGATTAATAATTGCTCCTTACAAATGGCATAGGGTCAGATCTGCTGGTGCATTGTGCAATGCCAGATCTGGTTCTTTGCAGTTTGCTGTTGGGGTTGAATTGTAAGTGAGTATATACGGTTAATAGCATTAGTATAAATCATCTTAACAAGAGTCATGATGTCTAAATATAAAATGACTATAAAAATACTGTAGATATGCACTTAGCTGTAAAATGCACAGACCCAGATCTGTCATCACATGATGTGCTGGCAGATCTGGGTCTGTTTAATTAAGTAGTAGTAATCATTAGAACAAACAATTTGGACCCTGATCTGCTAGATCATTATGCGCTGGGAAATCAGAGGCTGTGTTGTTTTGCAATCAGACTTGGCCTCTAAGCAAGAATATATAGTGTATGTTCTGTGTAATCCAAAAAGATATTTGTCTCTCTTCCTAGATAATTTGGAATGTGGACTTCTTTATGATTATTTTCCAACCATTTGTTATCTGATAGTTTTGACAGTAGTGTAAAAATGTATGCCAGGATAATGTGAATTCATACATTTGTTTGATTTTTGGTTTTAAATATATTCTTTTTTTCTGGTCTTTTCTCTCTCAGTTAAGTCCAATTTTCAGTTGGTCTTGCTGTAATATAGACGTGAGAATTTATGAGAGGTTGGTTACTGTGATGTAAACATCTTGACAGAACATGTCCCTTGTGTATGGAAAATAAATGTTAATGATTTCATTACTCTTTTATGTGTTGGAAGCATTAATGGTATTGGGCTTTTGTGCCAGAACAAAGATGAATTATGTATGCCTGTGTAGGCAAGATATGTAAAGATTATGTCCCTTTCAGCAAATGCATTCATTATTGAAGGGAGATATGAAAAGCTTAGGGGGCAGGGTCCAGTTTTTATGTACAAATTTAATGCCGTAATCAGTGACCTAGTATAAAAAATCATAAAAAATCGAATACACAAGGGAGGTCAAAAAGGTCCATATTTTCAGATACCTATATTAAAACAAAGCATAAGAATATTATTCACTTGACCAGAGAAGTCAATGGCAGTTCATAGCAGAAGAGGTTTATGCACCCCAACCCCTATTTTATACATGCATTTTCCACATCCAAATGCCATTTTTGACAGCATGTGGTGCTCACAGTGCAAATGCAAGCCCTTTACCTGGATGAAAATTTTGAAAAACATTGTCTACTAAATAGTTTGATGCAATGCAGAATAGTTGTCATCCAAGCCATTTTTGAGATACTCTGCTTGCCTTGAACTCATGTTTCTACTGCTATGGGAGGCTAGCTCTTCTTTCTAGCCAACTATTGGTATTTCACTATCAACATACTGCAGAGCAACTATGGAAGGTGTACATGCCTGACATCAATTTCAAGAACAACACAAGCCCAAAACACCTAGTTCACAAATATATCCATATCTATAAATAGTAAACAATAATAGCTGAAAAAGTCACACCATAGCCTTAAGTTAAGAAATTTGCCAGGGGCCAATTTACGAAACTGGACCCTGCCACCTTCTAGCTCTTTGATTTGTTGGCATTTTTTTGGTTCTTGCTTGCATCTACACATAGCAGGATATGGGTTTAATGCTAATAGGCAATAATGGTGGTAGTTGTCCTGATATCTGCAATTTTCAAATTCTGTTTTTAAATTGTTAAACATCATACTGTTTGATTGTTTTGTGGGTTTAACACCCATTTTCAGCACATGATGGCCAGTACTGGCAAGCTTTCTCAGATAACTACATTGGCCATGGCAGGGACTCAAACCCATGTGGGCAGAGATGGGACATCAGTGATCTGTAACAGTGAGCACCTTAGGCCACTTAGCCACCCATGGCCCCTTAAACATTGTACTGCATGTAACATACATCATAACATGGTTTATGCAAGGCATATCTGGGTATTTAATTCATCTGTTTTGTCACAAAAATCAACATTAACATAATGTATGCTTGTGACATTTTTATTCCCCTACAATAAACACACGAGAGATACATATAAATTTCCAAAGCATTGTTGTTGGCAAATATCATTGTTGTTTCATTTTAGCTCCCTTTGTTATATGTACAATCATGAAATTGGACAAGTTTATTCATTGTGTAGGGTGTTGCTTATCAAACGTAAGGAGGTCACAATGACATTTTCCTTAATTCTGAAGTCATGTTTAGTTTGTACTTGGCTCCAATCTTGTAACACTGTTGCAAGTACAGTCATTTAACTTGTTTAGTGCCTTTATCTTTACAGCCAATGTTTACCAGAGACAAAAATGAAAAGGAGATCATTTTCTTGTTTTAGAGACTGCAAATGTATGGACTATGCCACAAATGAGCAAACTGAGATATAACATTTGCAGAATTATTTATTATAGAAAGATCATTATTGAATCAGCAACATGTATTTGCCATTTAGTGCACTCTTCAAATTCATTAATGGTTTCATTCTAGGTGTTGTTTTCATAGAAATAATCATTTAGGATAAGATCTTTTGTATTATTTACTCTACTTAAAGAATGTACTATAGGGTTTTAAGACTGTATATTGGTTCGTAGAAAGGTCTGTTTCTCTGTTCCAGTAGGCCTTAATGATTCAACCTCAAATAGAAGAAATCATGAAGAAACTATGATGGCTCATGCATATATCTTTTTGTAATACATTGGTTTCTTGCTGACAGTTTGGACAGGGAATTGGTTCATATGTTGGTGTGAAAAAGTATGTTGAAATGGTCCATGTGCATTGTGATTTGGTCTACAGAGTTTGGCCACAAATAAATTCTAAAATAATCCCTATTTATGTGGCCTGAATTTGCAACATTATTGAATTATTTACAGAAAAATACAATATTTTTATCAGTATTCTTCACTGTACATTGTATTTGCTCAAAACATTTTCTTACAATCTCTGTCTTAATTTTTTCTGAAAAAAATACATATGTAGTGGGGAAATGACATTTGTAGATTCTGAGACAGCGTTGCTTAGTTGTTGTTGATTTGAGTTTAACATTTTTTAGCAGATGATAGACTGTACATGGTGGCAAGTATATTTGATGGAGGAAGAACCCAGTAAAACCATGGGAAGAACCAACGACCCATGAGAGGCTACTGGCTAGCTTTCTCACATACCTACATTGGCTGAGCCTGAAACTTGAACTCACTCAGAGGTGAGATGGCAGTGACTGGTAAAGACAGGTGCTTTAGTTTAGTTTACTTAGCCACCTGGGGCCCTGGTTGCTTAGTTTAATTATGTTCCTGTACTGAACCTATACATTGAAATTTTCCCCTTTTATGAAATTCAGTCTGTATGCAATTATTTTGCACATAATTATATTCCTCATAACTATAAAGCAGACAAGGGCAATTTCCTCCAGGGCACGGGCTGGATGTGTTTAAAGTAACACCCTATGATGTAAATTAATGGATAAAACCAGGTCATGGGCAGGATTTGGCCTTCAGTCCATATTTTGTCTACCCCTTCCTTAAAACATTAACCCCTAGAGGTTTTTGTTGTTTTCATCTGAAATTTGAGTAGGAAACACATTTTGAAATCTATTTCTGAATACATCCTAAAACACCAACTTCCAGGTGATCTTCCAATAAAATAGTACCTAGTTGTGTATGAACAGTTGTAATTTTCTTATGGAGACCACTCTTTATTCCAAATGCCCATCTTATCCTACTTTTTGCAAAGGTTCATCTGTCTGTTTGCAGTTTATACTGATCTGCCTTAGATCTGAGACCGACAAGTCTAAAATCTGGACACAAAATCAGATTCTGACCCCAGGCACATTTTGGGTAGAAAAAAATTGGGTCCAAAACATGAGGTTTTTCCCTCTGTATTTTGTAGTGCAACTAGAAATTCCAAATTATTTGGTATCATTGTAGAGCTACATCTGTCTACCTTTCTATAATACCAACCAATTTAGTGTATCTTACATGACCTTGACACAACAGAGCTCGGCAGTAGGCTACTACCTCCTGCCACGTAAACTCGTCACCAGAGGGTAATGTGTTAAAGGAATGTGATTTCCAACTTTTGAATCAAAGCAGTATCAAAAATGGCTCGTACATTGTTTTATTTGGTATAATAATATTGGGAGAGAATGGACCTCCAAAGTGGAGAGCTTGCAACATAAACAAGGTGAGCTTACTGTTTTAATAGGTACAGCAACATTATGGGAAGTTGGTATAGGACATAATCTGTTTTTGCTTACTATGATTAGCTGTAACCTCATAATACTTGCAAAATATATAATAATTTGGTTGGTATATGAACTATTACGTCCAATTTGCTACAGGTCATGTATGACAAGGTTAAGATGGATCAGTCTCTATGAATTAAATTCTTTGTCAAATATAAGATGGAAATTTGCTTTAATGCATTTGAACTGGAGGATAAGGTAAAAGTTTGGATGGTGAAGACAAATTGTTCATTGTTTAAGATGGATTGTTATGGTTTTTCTACCACAAAGCATTGTATTTGAATGTATAGGTACTTTTTTGGCAAAGACGTTAGATAATAAATTGCTTGGAGGTAAAATACAATTGCAGAAATTAATTTAGACAATATATTGTTTGAGTCTCATATATTTAACTTAATTGCCAACAGCAAGTAATAAAAGTAAGAAGAATAAATGATTGTCAGTCTATCTGTCTGACTTGCTGTAAATGTCATGAGGGTCTCATGGGATATTAGCTTGTTCTTGGCTAAAAGAGTTGTATCCTAAGTAAATATTTTTATTATTATTATTATTGTTATTATTATTATTATTATTATTTTTATTATTATTTGCAGTAGCTAAAATTTCTCAGCTTATAAGTGAAGAATATGTAATATTGAGCACATTTCTCTCTCTCTCGCTCTCTCTCTCTCTCTCAGGTGAAATTTGATCTTGTACTTTAGTATTAAAACAAGATAATGTGCCATATGCTTTGTTTCTGTTCCTGAATTTCCCTTAAAGTTAAGAAAGATGATCTTATGAGGATGCAGATCTGGGTCTCTGCAGTTTGAAGTAATCAGTAGAACAAAGGCGATATCAGTAGTGAACTAATCTCTCTAACACAGTCTAGTGCATAAAAAAAAATAAAAAAATGATTGGATTCATTGCTAAATTAACTAAAATGTTACGCTTGCTGATATTGTATGATTTACAGTAAACAAATGACTCATGCATTGACGGAGGACTGGTCCTGGATAAGGCTCAGGATTAAAAATGGTTGTCCATGACCTTGACCTTGAAAATTGCACCGTAATCTGGAACACCAACTGGTGATGATACTTTCATAAATGGTTACGATTTAATTTGAATTTACAAGTTTTATGTCTCAATTTAATATCTGACATTTTATGTAAAAGACAGACAAATACCTAACATTATTATGCAATAATTGATCTGGGCCTGTGCATTTTTTTGGGTTGGATTCAACTTACAAGCGAGCATTTATGGTACTGCTACATGATGTTATGCTTTTAATATTGCTTGAAAATAGTTTAGCTTTATCATATATAATCTGTTTTTTAACAGTTCAATAATCCCATTTTGCCAAAACATTATGCAACATGGCTCCCAGGGGGTCCCAAAAAATATTAAAGAATTTTCAGTTTTCAGGGAAGTCAGGGGAATATCTTATAATTTCAAGGCAAGTCACAGAAAATTTAATTTTTTGTAAAATGCTATGAAATTTTGTTGCTTCAGTAATGGTTAATATTAACATGTGTGATGTCCATGGCAAGGGCTGTTTTCTTAATAATTTCAAATTTGCTACATGAAGCAAAATGTTTGGGGTAATCTCAGATTTTATTTAAAAGTAGTAATCTTTTTTTTCCACCAGTTTAGTAATACATGTATAAGAAAATCAGAATACAAAAAAAAAATTGATTTAATATCAACAGTCTGGGTAACATAAAACAACTAGCTTCATACGAGCCATTTCACCAACACATCATTTTTTTCCCACATATGTATATATTTGGATTCACACCCACACATTTTAAACCATTCTAAATCAGTTTCTTTCATATGCCCATAATTTTTCAAATATAACGGTTAAATAAAATGTGCCTTTGGGTTGACTATAGGGGCAGTGGAAGACAAATTTAATGACACTAATTTTCTCATGATAAACCGACAGGGGCCAGTTATGTCAGTTCATCGAGAAACTGGATGTAGGCTTTAATCGTTGGGCATGGCTGTCCAGACATAAAAGTTTGCAAAATGTTGTTAAAGCAGAGTTTGGTCTTGTCATTAAGCATGAGTTCATCAATGAAAGGATGCATGCAGTTTCTTTGTTTTATTGCATACTTTTGGTTGGGGGGGAAAAAATGAACGTTTTTTGGGGTAGACTTGGCACAGTTTAATATGTAACCTGCCAATTTGCAAGAGGTTCTCATGATTAGTAGCTATGAACTAATTGGCTCTGGCGTGTTTCCACTGGAAACCAATTGTCATGAGTATGAGCAGACAATTTTTTTAAATTTGTGAGCTCTGTATTTACAATTGTTTAGTTTCAATATTTTGTATGTTTTGGGGGTCTTTTTTGTCTCATGGTCTGCACATCCATCCATCAATTATCCACCTTTTTTCCAGGGCAAAATCTTAAAAGAGTTCATTAATGTTCTATGACATTTAGTAGACGTATTGGACAAAGATATGCATGTACATTATGCTGTTCATAATTCTTCAGATTCAATAGTTATAGAGTTTTCATATGTTGTCTTTCATTCAGGCATAATTCATTTCAAGATTATTACTCCAGAACCATTCAAGATATGTCTATTAAACTTTGTGCATCAATTAGACTAGTGGTCCAGATGCATTGTTTGTGTACATCAATTAGTTTGTGGTCCAGATGCATTGTTTGTGTACATCAATTAGACTAGTGGTCCAGATGCATTGTTTGTGTACATCAATTAGTTTGTGGTCCAGATGCATTGTTTGTGTACATCAATTAGACTAGTGGTCCGGATGCATTTCTTTGTGTATATCAATTAGACTAGGAATCCTATACATGTAAATATCATTTCATCAATGTGTGTAAAGCAATGCCACCTAAAATGTATGTTGGTTTTTTTTTTACATCTCTCTGATGCCAAATTACGACACCAAAATGTTGTGATTTAAAGCATTACTTAGAAAATAATCTACATTTACTTGTGTAGCTTTCCATGGCAAATCTCCAAACTTGGCATCACATGTACATGTTTACCACCTAACACCACCTCCAAACCATGATTCAGGTGTTATAGGCGAAAATCAGTTGCATGTGTTTGTATTCTTCTCTTACAAATACATGAACATTGCAATTTTTTTATGCTTGACTTTTGACCCTCACAAATGATCACCACATGGGTAACATTTTTACCAAGTTTTGCTAAATTTCTAATTGCTTGTGGTTTGGGAGGAAATGTGGTTACAATCAGATGTATGAACATAGGATATTATTGTACAGTAATGCACGAGATGGATGGCCTAATGGAAATTATATTACAGTATTCAACTACAAAAATGTAGGATATAAAGCATCCATGAAATTTGAAGGCTCAAAGATTGTAGAGTAATGCTGTGTATGGCATACTCCAGCATATGGAGATGATTTGTATCAGCCTGTTGCTTCTCAAATCACCTGGAAAAATTTGACTGCCACTTCCTTGCTGATCAAGGCTATTTAATTACAGGGTCTTCACCAGGGCTTATGGTAGATTTAATTCAGTCTAATTGGGGATGAAGTGTTAATGAGTTTTCCTATCATCCACTATCTATTCAAGTTGAGATCTGCATAATTCATACACTTTGGGATGGATGTGATGTCATTTTGAAGTCTTTATTTGAAGACAGTCATGGATTTGAGGGGATATCATCATTTAGAGAAAAGTACTTAACCTGTTTGACAGCCATGGAGGTTTTGCTTGGATTTATTGAGCTTATGGACATGCTACATTCAGTGAAATATCTTTTTGAAAAACTTTTTTTGTTGTTGTATGGTTTAACGCCATATTTCAGCACACGATAGGCTATACATGGCGGCCAGTAATAATGGTGGAGGAAGAACCTGGAAAGAACCACTGACCCACGAGAAGCTACTGGCAAGCTTTCTCACATGCCCACATTGGCTGAACCCGAGACTCAGTCCATGCAGACAGAGGTGAGATGGCAGTGATCCGTAACGGAGAGCGCTTTAGACTACTCGGCCACTCGGGGCCCCTAAAGAAAATATTGGCAGATACAAATGAAAAATGTCTGTTCAAAGCAGTAGAACTTGTTGTTTAGAGAAAGAAGACTGAATGAAGAGCTTGTAGCTTCTACCAGACTGATAGTTCCACTGTTCGCTTTAAGTCCTGCCAAATTTGTATAAGAAAGTTTTTTCCAATTTCATAACATTTTTGTATTAAAAAGAATACCCACAAGTTGCTTTAAATAGAACTAAGCGATTTACAGATTTTAAATGAAATCCAGTCAGTACATTGGAGTTATCATATATTTTCTGTATTTTACTACAGCAAGTGTTACATTCATGATCCCACAAGCTGACACAGGGTAACAAGGTTCATTCAGTTACTCAGCTAGTAGCCCTTCCATTGTCATAGCTAATTAGATAAGGAAATATTAAGGTTGATTGATTATAAATTTGTGTCTATTACAAAAGTAATTTTTTTTAATCTACAAGAGTTTTAAAAAAATGTTCAGTGTTAATTAAATTTGAAAAAGCTATTTCCGAGAGGCATAAGGCTGCATCTTAAAACATACCACATATAACTTTGATACAGCATAAATTAAAATATATTTTCCCTATAAGGCTGGAAAGAAAAAATTATGTTTCCAGTCGGCCGAACATCCACATTTCTTATTGCTGACCCTATCACTTTTTTCTCCCATGGAAAAAAACCCCTGCAGTATTAATCATATTTTTGTTTGGCCTAAATATTAAACTGCTGTTGGATGTTTGCTGTCTGCTTCCTGTATTACTTGAATTTTTAATTGAACCCTGGGCACCTATCCCCGCAAACTAATTCAGATTCCTATAGAATTTCTGATAATCATGCACACAATATGCCAAAATGGTTTTCAGTTTGATGTGCACATCCTGATCCGTTCCCAGTAAACCTAGAAAATTTCCTGCCAATACAAAATTACAAAGTAATTAATCATGCCCACTTGCTTCTTAAAGCTTGTCATAGAATTAGATAATTCTTTGTTTCATTATATATAGTGTAGTAGGTCTTTTCTTATACATTTCCAAAATGCTACCAATACAGACTTTGCATAAAATTTTGCAAGTCTTGCAGATTTCTAAAATGCTTCCGATAAAAGCCTTAAACCCAGACTTGTCAACAAACTAGAACCTGACATTTCTGCCAAGTTGTATTATCCAACACAACAAGCCATACCCAGGTCATAAAAGTCTTATTTCAATCTTTCGTGTCATATGAAGATTTGTCTTGATGTCAGTGGATTCCAATTGCATATATTGTAGGCAGTCTTACAGCAAAGTGTAAGCTTCCAAGAACCGTTTATGATTTACATTTCTGTCAGTCTTTTGGTATTGGTTTGTAGAATAAAGGATCAGGTTGAGTTCCATTTATATTCAGTTACAGTATTTACCCATTGGTCAAATACCATGTGTATCACTCACTGTGTAATTTTAATTGCTTTTAATTGGTATATTTAATGAAGATTTCCGTTGGTCAATATACATTTATGTCATCAATATAGCTTCATTTATTTCTGTGCAAACTGTGCCAAGAACTACAGTTCTAAAAAATACATACTTCTGTAGTCAGGTACAATAAAAAAAACTAAATTAGTATTCATACTTCAAATGATACTTAATATTAAAAGTAATGCAAAATGAAAAATAAAAAATAAAATTTGGAAAAATTACAATTGTAAGAGCGTAATGAATTTTTTTCAACATTTATAAGGGTATAAACTGTTTGCTGAATCACACTGTGTAGAATGCTGTAAGGGTATTATGTGATCTGTGTTATTCAGAAACTGACAGTTTATGCTGGGTAATGCAGAAAATCCAACATTAAACTCTTAAAATGATATACACCCAGCTGGGTTGAGTATAGATTCTAATTGGCTGTCACATAATTAGGGTCAAGCTTGACAAAATGGTCATATCAGCAATTTCAGGTCTGCAAGATAATTTTAATGGGAATAATTGGATGAAATTTAATGAGATTTGGAATTCAGTATAATGCTTGAAGGAGTTGAATTTCATGCCTTCAGATTGTTTGATGTTTTATATCACAGCAAAAAACACATGAAGGTTATTTAGAGACAGTGCAATTAAAGTCCATCCAAGGGACATGCCTTGGTAGCCAGCATGCTCTGTTCCTCTGGTAGAGTTCAAACCAACAATGTTTCAGTTGTTAACATCCTGATTGCTCACCATAGAGATGCCATGGTTTTTCCTTCATACCTTCTAAGTCAGTATCCCAGATTGCCTCAGCTTCAAATTTTGGTTTCCACATACTAGCATTATCAAGGATTGATGGATGTCAAGTTTACGATACCCAGAATGAATTGGATTTCAAGTGTTCATTGACATCATTTACAGGAGTTACTGTCCCTGATCACTTACCTCCTATCTTTGGTTTCCACAGCAGGACTATAACATGATTGTTGGATTTCAACCAAAATTGGCATGGACTTTTGTATTTAAGAGATCTATGATGATTTTGATTTCTAGTGCTCCGTGATACCATTTACATGAGATCTTGAACAAATTTCATTTCCAAAGGTTTGATAACATCATTAACTGGGGTTATGGCCTGTGGTTGCCCATTCTCAAAACTTTAATTTCCCAACATAAATTTACCCTTGGATTGTTGTGGCATTCAACTTTATATTAATAAGAACCTGAAAAATTTCAACTTCCTGCATTTGATGCCTTCATTTACTGGAGTTATGGCCCATAATTTTCCATCCATCTAAAGTTTGGTTTCCTGAGCAGAAACTTGACCTAGGATGGTCAGTTTCTACCAGATTGTGTTGCAGCTTCCTACTGATGAAATTTGATATGAAGTAAATTTTCATCTATATCTCACCGGATTAACTATAATACTACAGTATCATTACTCCTTTTGAGTGATAGCTGATTTTTTTTTTTTGTGGAACTTTAGTGTTCCCATCAGTATTGCCCAGGATTTCAGGTGAATTGATGTGAATCTTTAATTGGTTAAACTGTAGAGTTCAATTGCCAGCACATGACATTACTTTGAAAGATATGGCACTTTGTTGTTAAACATCACTGAGAGAACCATTGTAGGAAAGCCCTTTGTGGTGCATCCATTGCAAATAGTGCTACTGTGGCATCAGATCAGGGTATACAATGCTCAGTATACTTGTAATCCTATTGAAATAGCTTTAACACTAATCTGGCAGGTTAACATTTTGCACAACTGGTATTCATATATATTAATGCTGTGTTACCATGCACTTAGAAACATAAATTATGCAATGGCATAAGTGTTCCATTTTCTCTTGTCTGCATTATGCATTATGATCTATGTTTTTTTTTTTTGTTTTTTTTACTTTGAATTGGATGTGCTGGTTACTGTACATCAGAAGATCACAGCTATTGGCTTGTATTGAATATACTTGTAAATGAATACATACGGTACTTATATTGGACTTGGCAGTTTGGTATATCTTTTCCAGGATAATTGCCATAACCTTTCATTATGCTAACATCTCTTGGATCTTGCATCTCATATGGCCACCTGCCAATAGGATTTAATGGACAGTGGTTAGAAATTTGTTTGCATCAGTGATGTGTGTGTGTGCCTGTATGTCTGTCTGTCTGTCTGATTATGGATAGAGGGATTGATAGATAGTATGGTTGTTAGATTGGAAGACATGTAATGGAACTTTAAAATTCTTTAAGTGCAGTGTGTCCAAAATATTTGTTCAAGTTTTAATTTCTTTCTAGTTACTTGATGGCAGGCACGAGGATATATGTATACTTCTTGAAGATGAATATTGTCTTTGATGTGTCTGTATAGGTCTTAGATGTGTCTGATAATGTACTGGATGTTTTTTTATTTGTCTCAGTTTAAAGAAACACAATTTCAAGCAACATCTTATGCAGTGACCTTGCTAGACCTGTTGTGTAACCGCCTGTTTCAATCTGTAAACAACCATTTCAGTGGCCTAAGAGGTTAGAGCTCCATCTCAGATGCAGGAGGTCGCAGGTTTAAGCCATGGCCGAGTCATACCAAAAATATGAAAAATAGTACTAGCAGTTGCCTCACTTGGCGCTCAACATTAAAAGGTTAGTGTTAGGTCTGGTTGGCCTGGTGTCAGGATAATGTAATTGGGTGGGACATCATGCTAGATGTATGTAAAAAATTACTAATCTCTTTCATCACAGATTTTGCTCTTATTGGAAACAACATGTGTGAAACATACTTATATAGCACCATGGAGAAGTTTATCCAGCTAGTCTCATTCTAGCAGACATTTAAACAACTACATTTAATATACAAATTGCTCCTTAATGAAGGGCCCCGAGTGGTCTAAAATGCTCACTGTTATGGACCGCTGTCTGCGTGGGTTCGAGTCTCAGGCTCGGCAAACGTGGGTATGTGGGAAAGCTTGCCAGTAGCTTCTCATGGGTATGTGGTTCTTCCCAGGGTTTTCCAGGGTTCTTCCTCCATTTGTCATACTGGCCGCCATGTATAGTCTATCTTGTGCTGAAAAATAGCGTTAAACCCTACAACAACAACTCTTTAATGAAGAGGTTACCAAAATGTGACAGTCCCGATCATGCACTGTCTGAATACATTTTGCCTCCACCATCTCCAATAGTTACTGGATTATCATATCATAGATGCCAACCATTCTGATAATTATTCCTGTTTTTAACCTTAGGTTATGCTACTTTTGTCAGATTAAAATTTTCCAGTCAGATCAATTTTATATAGTTTGCGTAACATGAATGGCAGTATTTATTAGATCACTGAAATCCTTGTAATGTTATTGTCTGATCTTATTTTGTTTGTAAAAGCCACGCAAGTGCTTGTTATCACAAATGCTATTCATTTAAAGCCATCTCTACCTTTCCTGTCTTTGATGCCTCAGTTAAAAAGCAACTGAATATTGACCGTCCAATTAAAAAGCAACTGAATAATGACCATCCAATTAAAAAGCAACTGAATAATGACCGTCCAATTAAAAAGCAACTGAATATTGACCGTCCAATTAAAAAGCAACTGAATAATGACCGTCCAATTAAAAAGCAACTGAATATTGACCGTCCAATTAAAAAGCAACTGTATAATGACCGTCCAATTAAAAAGCAACTGAATATTGACCGTCCAATTAAAAAGCAACTGAATATTGACCGTCCAATTAAAAAGCAACTCAGCTTACACTCTTGATTCACCCAAGAGAATTATAAAAAGATGTTGCAGCAATCAGTCGATGTGGAGTATGTTTATATTAGATAAAAAATTAAGTATCCCTGTTTTTATATTAAGATACTGATTTTCTTAAAGCGGAAATTCCTGTTTAATGTGAGTAGGGATTGGGATCAGTGTACTAAAATGAAAAAATGTCAGAAACTTTTACGATGAGTTGAAGCTGCTAACAATGCCAGCAGATAACATCACCAGTTATCTTTCATTTATGTCCAGAAAGGTAAGATGAAAATAGCATCATACCATGTTGATTTGGAATACAGTGAATCTTACTTCATGTAGCTTTTTTCTGTATTGTGATTGCCATTTATGGCAATTTGTATTGCACAGGGTCACTTGTTTTGCAGACACATTATGCTACAGCAGATCAAGATCTTTGTTGTTTTCAGTTTGACTTGACGTATAAGTGCATAAATATGGTAATGCTTTCATTGTAGCATGCAGAGATATTATCATCATTGGACAAATATTTGGTGTTCAAGAAAAAAAAATTGTAAAATTATATTCTTCTCTCCTCATAAAGTGGTATAAAAGTGTGTGTATATAAATATGGTGAAGAATGTTTAGCTCTTGTTAAGTTTGACTCAGTTTGCTGGCAGGCCACCATTTGCTTACTTACAATCATTTATTATTCCAGAATTGGAATCCATGAAACTTCGGTAATGTTTCTGGCTTGAACCAGGCAAGTCTGCAATCAATGTTTCACCTGGAATCGATTGAAAGTTTATTGATGTATATACTTCAGTACTTGATTCATAAGGTTTGATTGCATAACTGTTATTTGTGCTTTTTTTTCTGTCGATCTTCACTTGCAGAAATAGAATTGATGTTGTTTGGGCAGTGGGAGTGAAACTTGATAATTTTGGTCGGTTAATTGAATTTGTGCTGATGCCAGATTACAAGCCGCTGTTTGCAGAGCAGGTAATCAAATAAGCAACCTCAGCATCTGTGTTGTTTATGTTATGTTATTGTGATTCATAAAAAAAAAGACGTAGAGGAAGTTCTTTCATCCTGACAAAGGTGAGTTAGTTTTGATTGTCCCTAGCCCATCTCTTGCATTTTCATTAGTATTTTACTTTTTCAAACAGGATGTATGATAATGGATTTCATCTGCAGGTACATGTAAATTTATAATGCAGTTTTTGATGTTTATGATTGGGATTTCTATTGTTAACTTAAAACAACCATTTTTTTGCTTAAACCAAATATTTATTTAGGATTCTAAAAATACTCAAACATTTAAGCATTTAGAAGTTGATTTTCTCAGTGGTGACAAATATTGTGTTATCTTCAATTCAACAAGAAAAAATATCAAGTCAGACTTGTTTATGTATGATCACTTCAGTGTGCAATATTTAAATACAGGCAGCGTGGTTCATTTTTGTGCAAGTGGGACCCAGGGCCCTTGACCTTTATATACAGTTCGTATTTGCAGGTTGTCACTATTGCAGGTTTGACTATTTTGGTGGTGTTGGTTTTTTAGTTACACAGCTGGGGAAAAATTTGTAAAAACAAATTAACAAATTAAGAACTAGCTTGAAATGTAATTATTTTGTCTTATTTTTTAAAAAATGTCAGTCCAGATTAAAATAAAGTATATAAGCAACAGAAAATGCAAGTAACTTTGTCCCATATATATCGTTTGTATGACACTGGTAATGTGTTTCTTTTTTTGTAGTTCTGGTTTGAGTTTGCTTTCAGGGTCTGGTACAGTTAGACAACTGTATATGAATCCAAATGCAATTTACCATATTTACTGTATATGTTGGGACACCATATTTGTTAGGACACCATAAATTAATTTTAAAAGTAATTTTTTTGTGCACTGTATGTTCTGGGACACATCGTTTTTTTTTGAGTCGTAAGTTGTGTGACACTCTTTAATCCACTGCAGCAGCATCTCATGAACACAACCCATCTCCTGCACACGTACGATCTATTCTTTTGGTACATGAATATTTTTTTTAGTTTTCTCATACCGTGAAAAATTGTTAGAGGCAACACACCACCTGAAGCGGAAACTGCAAGGACAAAAGTCTGATTTTTTCAAATCTGCACTGGCCTTGCTAATTCTCACACTTTTGACGCCCATCTTATCATCAGTCCATCCAGGAATGCGATCAAAGTACACTAGAGTTTCATCCATGTTAAGGATCATATTGTCGGCAAAATGATCTGTTTCTTTTCTGGCCTACACGAATTCATCACGTGATTTTATTTTCTCCAATTCTTCTGGGTGATGCTGGGTCATCAGTGTTCGCACACGAAGCACTATATTGTGTAACTTTAAAAACTGTTCCATTGTTTCACTTTATTTTCAAAATTTTTGTGAATAATGGTGAAAAGGAACCAAAGTTAGCTTCCATATCTCGGCCGTCTTTGTATATTCAAAAAAAAAATCGTCTCACTTCACAGAATTCGTAGTCAGCTAGCTTTGCAATAAAATAACCTTTGTATTGATATCCTTTACAAAAAAGTAACCAAAGTTGGGTTTTGAGATTGGCTTGGTTTGTAATAAAAATTACTTTTTGTCTTCGATGTCCTGTTGGTAGGTTCCAAGAACGAGTTAACTGCTTGCTGCCAGTCATGTTTATTCACCATCAGGGCTTCTGTGTGCTTGGCATGTGTGGTTACAATTAATACAAAGGAGCATTGATGTCTGTGGGTAAATAGTAAGGATAATTTTGTAACCCAAGCTGGTGAAAAGACTGTCACTTGTACTCAAGTGAATATGTTTTCAAGTGATGATTTTTATTTGCAATTCAGTAGACCTGGATATAATTCAATCTTGCTTATTTTGCACCCAACACCTTTATCATGCATGAATGGCATCTTCAAGACATCGGTTGACTATTTCCCCTCTTGTTTGCAATTTTGTTGGCTCCAGTTTTCAGTCAGATGACATGTTCAAACCTTTAAGCACAACCATACACAATTGTTTCTCAATGTTCATGTCAATGAACAACGTGGTGTGTGGTATCGGATAATTGATACACACTACGCCATGGAAGCCTACGCTACTTATATGGATTTTGTGGATATATTTTATTCTTTAATGCTCATATTGAAAAAAGAAATAAATGATAACAACACAAGGTTAGTTTCTTTCATTTTATTATCAATTAAGCGTTTTATTTATCTACTTTATTGCAACGTGCAGTGGGTGGGGGGAAGCACAAATGCAATACAAATTTATTTCATTTCTTAAGTCTTGGGACATATGACCAGAGTGAAAAAATGTTTCACCATAAGTTCTGGGACAGGAAAAAAATAATTATTTTATCATGTCCCAACATATACGGTAAGCAGTTTCCTTTCAGTTTTTCTCTGTCTCCTCTGTGTCAGTCATTATTTCCAACCAATATCTGAACTTTTTATAGTACACTATACATGGTATTACACAGTAGGAAATGTAACATTTTTTAATAATATACACTAACTGTACATTTTATTTAGCATGTGCTAATATCAGTGTTCCATTTATTTATTAAACCTTTCTAATGCCATTGAGTTCATCCATACCTGAGTATCACATGGTTAACCACAGGAATGTCCTACTGATACATCAGAAAGATCATGCGAACCGTGCATTTATACAGATCACAGGCCTTTGAATAGGCACTGGATTGGTCAGTTACATGTGTGATTGTTCTGATTAATGGCCTGGCATTACATGTCTTATAGGGTGGTTACAAACCCTGCTATTAATTTACAGAATCTCTGTGACATCATAATGATCTGTAGATTATCACCTACAAATGCTTGACTTTTGTAACACTGAGCTTAAAGAAAGGATTTTAATTTTATGCTAATGTTTTTAATTATAAATGTACATTGGAATCTGTATATCTTTCTCTGCTACTCCTGTCAATAGCAGCTACAAACTATTTTATGATCTTAAAGTCTCCTCATAGATCAAATACGGACAACATTTTTCATTTTGTAATATATTTCTGCTTTTAATATGTGTCATTTAAATCCACATGTGCTGAAAAGTTTAGTGGTAAAATTAGTTGAAAGTTTGATTGTCCAGATCGTTGGCCTCTCTTGACTTTGGGTCATATTAATAGTCATGTCATTTCAGAATGTGCCATACATTGTAAATGTAGATAGAACAAATCATTGCAGATGAAACCTTGGTTTTTGTGAAGCACTGTGGTAAAAAAAATCAGACAACCAACAGCTGTTTTTGTTTTCTTTTGTAATTTTAAAAAATTTCATGACAATGAAAGGCACATAAAATAGAGTACATGCAAGTAATGCAAGTAAGTGTCAAACCAGGAGGTATCATTGTATTTTGCAAGAACTGATATTTAGTAATTTAAAAAAATAAATAAAAAATATTCAGAACATAAAAGGAATTTAATGAAGAAATAATGGCAAGGCTTGAAAATATGATGTATAATTTTCATGTGTTTTGTTATATTTTGGTTTGACCTTTTACCAGTTAGCATTGATACTGCAATGGCCTAAATTTTTGCCATCACTAATCCATCTGAATATTGAACAGAAAATTAAACGTGACATCTGAGACTCTTGAGATGCTGTTCCAGCTTCACTCCAAGATGGTATGAAAAAGAGAGAATATTGTAAAATAAATGACCCCTTTTTAAGTTACCGGAATTTAATTGAAAACCCAGATCTGCTTGTCTATTATGTGATGGCAGATCTGGGTCTATGCAATTTGCAACTGGACCTGACTTACAAGCAGATAAATGCTGTTTTGTGAAAAATCCTTTCTGTTTTTATGAGAGTTCTTGCTAAGATGTCATGTCCTATTCTGACTCCCCTAAAAGTACAAGGCACACTGTTGCAAAACATGACAAACTCTTGTTCATTCTAAGTAAAAAAGAAAAGGCGGGTTGTCAGTTAGAGGGCAAAAACAAAATATGTTGTTAATATCCTTCCCTATTCTTGTTGACTCTGAAGAAATGAAAACATATTTCACTATTGGCCTATCTACCACAGGCCTTCTGTGCAAGGAATGTAATTACTTAAGCTTTGTTACTCATTATCTAGAACCCACATTTTTCCCTTCTGTAGATTACTTTGTAAAACAGATAAGCAGAGTTTGTTGAAGATTTCATCCTCTCTTCTTTACCTTTTTATCCATGACCATTGACCCTGGTCCATCAGTTTTGGCAAAGCTATTTAAAATCATGAAAACATCTTTTGTTAGTCACTGAAGTTACCGTCTGATACTTCTTTGAGAAGGAGTAAATTTTATTCAGTAAGCCAACGTGGAGAGTGCTCAGTTCAGTTGATGTAAAATCAACCATAATTTTCTTGTTTGGGCCCTATGGGTACCATAGCAGCAACTTCTGTGAGCAAGAGATGAAATATATCAATGGCCTTATTGCCCATCATAAAATGAGTTCTGAAACTTTAATGAAATCTGCCATTGTGCTGGAAAAAGCAAAATTTTTAAAATTATTTTTGAATTGTTAAGTACATTTTATTTTTGTTGACCCAAAATATTTGATGAAATGCAGGAAATAGTATGTGCATTTTTGTCCTCCTATCCTTTCATCTATCACGCTTTCATTTCCTTGCAGATGTTTATGTTGTTTGAGATTAAGGGATGAAACTTCATCTGTGTCATCATTAGAAGGTGTGTCATACCACATTAGATATCCTCACTTCAGGGTCACAATCATGGCTAAGAGTTTCCTTACACTTTACATTCTTCTCTGTATAACTTTAAAACTATTTGAGGTGAAGGGTTAACAACTGGTGTAGTTACACATCATCATTAGAATGTGTGTCACATACAACATTTAGGTGTGGGACCACTCTGGTGGTCTAGTGGTTATAGCATCTGCCTAGGAAGCGGGAGGTCGTGGGTTTGAACTCCGGCCAAGTCATGCCAAAGACATACAGAAATGGTACTAAACAGCTGCCTCGCTAGACACTCAGCATTAAGAGGTTAGTGTTAGGACTGGTCGGCTAGGTATCAGGATAATGTGACTGTGTGGGACATCATGCAACATGTTTGCTGCATGATGCTTCAGTGCTAGACATCACTATAAACTACCACACTGCAGACATCATGGGAATATAACTGAAAAATTGTTAAAGCTACATTACAAATCCTAATCATAAACACAAACACACACACACACACAATTGGGTGTGCTATTTTCAAGGACAAGGTCATGGTGCAGTGTTTAAAGTTTTCCTTTAAAGTTTCCACTCTGTCTATAACATAAGAGCTGTTAGAAATTAGGTGATTGCATTTTGTATATCACTATTAGAATGTATGTTATATACTATACTGGGGGACCTATTTTAATTGTCAAGGTCATATGTCAGTATTGCATGTTTCCTTTGTGCTATATAACCTTAGAATCCTTTCAGCCTGAAGAATCAAACTCAGTACTCTTATATGTTTTCATTAGAAAAAATAGTCTCATGTAGCACTTGGGTATCCTGTGTCAATGTCATAGGTCACTTATTTCAAAAATTCTCCATCACACTTTCTTTTCCACTCTAAAACTAAAGTCATTTGAGATTTTAGGAGGTAATGTTGCATACCACATTGGGCATCCCACTTCAGGGTTATGGTAATAGTTAAAATAATATAAGTTTTTCTTGGTACTATCCATTCCATGCTATTAATTAAAGGGTCAAACTTGGCATAATTGATCTTTTATACATTGTGGAAACATGTCTTCAGGGTCAAGGTCAATGGCTAATAATTTAGATTTCTTTTCTTTTCTTCATCAAGAACAGAATCAGCCTGTATTGAAAGAATTTGAAGAATGTTCAGTATCAAGATGTTAAAATTTTATTACTATTCTTTTAACTTGATTCTCTTTCCTTTTTCTTCTTTTTATGAGCACATATAATGTATACAAGTTTAACTGAACAAAACCTTGTCTAAAGAAATAAGTGATATGTTTTTAAATGCCCAACTGTGCAAACGATACTTGATGTAGATAAATTACATTTTTAAGCATATGTGCATGCATATGTCAGTGACTTAATAGATTTTTATGTCATTAAAATGGGCGTATTTCTGCTTTTTTAATTACTGTAGATATTTACCTTCTTAGAAATAATTATGTTTGGTGGTTGTACAAGTGTACATTTTACAGATTCTAATTTTTGTGCCTAGGAGACAATTTGAAGTTTTAGCCTCCTTTTAACCCCTATAGGTTCTTGGATGTAGAATAATCCCAATGAGCTCTCAGGAATGTTGTAAAAAGTAGTAATGAAGACAGGAGTCATGGAGTGGTTACTATACTAGACTTAGGACTGAAAGGATAATGGTTCAGATTCTACCGTAGGATCAGCATAAATCAGCTGCTTGGGTGTTTCCTTGGGCAAGGCTCTTTACTCCAATTACCTCAGCATTAAATAACCTACTTGTGTTGCTAGCAATAAAACACCAAACCAATCCAAATATTTCCCCCCTGATTTTATGTCAGTTTTTATACCAGAGAGACACGGAGAAAGAGAATTTATTTTGGTTTAACAGGTTTGAGTGGCCAGTTTGTTTTTTTGAGGATGGAATTCATTTTTTATTTTTTGTTCCTGTGGAGTTTGTCATTGTTTCTGTGTATTTTACAGGGAAGGTGAATCTGAAAAAAGGGGATTAAATTGCTTCCTTGGTATCCTGTAGTGTTATGATGTAATTTTGTGTTATAATATACTTAACATGATTGTGTCAGTATATAACTGTTATGATGTTGATGATTTCCCACTACCAAAGGTTAGATCTAACAGGATATCAGAATTATATTGCCTCAGCCTTTTGCTTTATTGTAGACCAATTCTAGCTTGTGGACTATTAGTGTCTGTCCATAGATCCATCTAGTAATAACATTCACATTAGGCTTTGCATTTAGGTCATTTACTATGACACAATGGGGGGGGGCCCCGAGTGGCTGAGTGGTCTAAAGCTCTCTCTGTTAAGGATCACTGCTCTCTCAGCTCTGTCCGCGTAGGTTCAAGTCTTGGATTTGGCCAATGTGGGTATGTGAGAAAGCTTGCCAGTAGCTTCTCGACGGTCGGTGGTTCTTTCTGGGGATTTCCTGGGTTTTTCCTCCACCATTAATACTGGCCGCCATATATAGCCTATCATGTGCTGAAAAATGGCATTAAACCCTACAACAACAACAACTAACACAATGGCTCACAAGTGATTGTGTCATGTGGAGTATTTCACCTTACATTGAAAATTAGGTCATTGTGACCTGTATTTGGTACATTGGTTCTAGTTAGCTTTTTGATTTTAGTTTCATTTCCAAGGCACTGTTACCAGTGGAATCACATAACTTGTATGTGATTGCATCATGAGAGGCATGACAGTTACCAGCAAAAACTAGGTCACTGATCTATATTTAATGGGCCATTGTTTTGTGCTTATCTTTCCACTGAGCTCAGCTTCTCTAGGTTGGGTTTGCATTTCAGTCATTTTCCTAGACACAGTTGCAACAGAAGTGGTGTCCTTAACTTTAAGTCAAAATTAGGTCACTGGATTGTTTTTCTTGGTCCAATGAGTTTGGTTAACCTTTTTGTTCAGAACATTTTCACAAACACTTTTGCCTTTGGAGTCACTTAACTTAGTACATAATTTCATCCTGGGGAGTACTAGTACTACAGAAATCAGTAAAAATAGGCCAGTGTGACCTCTCTTTGATGGTTCAGTCATTTTGCCTTACCTCTGGGTTGAGTTTATTTAGGTTGGTGTGTGCATTTAGGTCATTTTACCTATGTAATATTGCCCTTAGAGTAACCTAAGTTGATATAAAAATGGTTCAAAGGAAAATATTGGTACCTCATGAATGCAACTGAAATTGATAAATTAAATAAGACTTACCAGTTCAAAGTTTGATTGTAATTTCATGAACCCCATAAGTGCCTTAGTTATCACACGCCCACCCTTAATACTTCCCACGCAATAAGACATTAAGGCTTCCATTTCGTTGGTCTCAAAACTGATCAGCCAGCGTCATTTCTCAGCCACGTGACCAGTGTCCTCTCATGGGATCACGAGGCACTTATGGGGCAAGTGAAATTCCAGAATTCATGATTTCATCTAGTTATATTGCCATTGGAATTGTTTTTAAAGTTTAAAAATTAAAATTCTGTTGATCTTAAATATTTTCCAGTTATGAGTTTTTGAAATGGACTTTGTTTCACTTTAGTTATTTAGATATAAACATAGCTTGGAAGATATTCACATCCTGTATTTTCAAATTTCACCTTTTGCCACTTAGCAATGGTGAATGCCATATATATAAAAAATCTGCCATTCATATAAAATGTCTGTGTCAATATAGTGCATTTCTTGCATCAAAAACAAACAGAAAACCATTGTATAACCTTAAAAAGCATCCAGCTTGTTGAGTTTAGATTAGAGCTTTCCAAGATCTCTTGTTTGTGTTGAGTTCTGTGGTTTTGTCTGGAAATCATCTCAATGTTTGTCCTGTTAAGCATGTGCAGCATAGGATGCTTTGAGTGGCTGTACAACCTGTGCAAGATAAACTTGGAATGGAAACTATTCAAACGTTCACACTTAGTTTCTCACCTGTTTAAAAATGCTGGGACATAGGTATCATGTTTTGGCATTTGACTTTAACGGTTTATTTAAATGTTTTGTGTTGCAGCTTTTGCTTGTCAGGTACTGGGGGTAGGGTAATTACATCATTGTATGATTGTGGGTGAGACACCTGGTTTTGCAGTACACCTGTTAAGGTATCTATAAAAATGTTACTTTTGGTCTTCACTTTGTCCGCATCATCTATGATCTGATTAACCTTGTTGTCCATTCATTCCTCCTTGTAAACCTTGACACCAAATATGATCACTACTTCTCAGTCAGAGTACAGGATGCAAACAAATGATGGACGGACGGACAAGACTGAAAAAAAATAAAATAACTTACATTAAGATAATATATACAAAATATTAATAAAATAAAATTTTTAAAATGTTGCTTTGATTTGATACAGCAATGAAGGCAAGTTCTTGTCGCTCAGTTGCATTTTTAAAATAAACTTTACCTTTAGTTGGCATGATATATTATCCAATGTTGTGCTGATGTGCTGTAAAATTTAAGTACATGCATTACCATCATAGAGTAATGGTAGTGCTGGTGGCAATTTGATCATGATTATTAGGTAAATTGATAGGGCATCTGTCTGGGGGAGGTTTAATTTCAGCATAATTTGTCCATGTCAGTCATGCAGATTTGCCATGAAGTGTTATTGATTTGCCAACAGAAGGACTGCCAGTTCAAATTGAAGCCTGCCTCTCTCTCTCTCTCTCTCTCTCTCTTTCTCTTTCTCTTTCTCTCTCTCTCTCTCTTCTATCTCTCTCTCTCTCTCTCTCTCTCTCTCTCTCTCTCTCTCTCTCTCTCTCTCTCTCTCTCATTTACTTGGAAAGTCAAACTGGGTCCAATTTTAGGAAGAGGAAGGTGTTGTAGTTATAATATGATCATTACCAGTGGAATTTTGGGGATCCCTAATAAGTATAGACATCAAAATTAACACCAGAAATTATGACAAAAGTAATAAAAGCAAAGAGAAATAATTTCATGTTGAACATCTTCAAACTTATCAGCTCAGTATTCCTTCATCATGAACACAACATTGGAATGGAACCATCTGGATAATTGTGTATTGCATACAAAGATAGTACAGGAAGCTCTTAAGCTTGAACTAGTTTTTTTTTTTTTAGTGTAACAGCTTTTTCACCTGACAATATTGTTAGAAGCAGACTTAATTTGACCGTATCTTAGATAATACATGTTCACCTAATCTACAAATCAGAAGTTCTTAATTAGACTTTATTAGTGCCTTAGATAATACATGTTCATCAATGGTACATACACGAAGTTCACATATTTCATCACTTTATGTCAGAGCAAAAAAGTAGTAACAAAATTTCATCAAAAGTAAAAATCACTGTGGAGAAGACATAATCAGGCAAGGAGTCAATTACGAGCTTTTGAGTATGTGTTCAAGTTAACCCATAAAAAAGACAAACGTTTTCACCATAAAAAGGAAACAAAAAGGTAAAGTTCTTTGTGATTGTAAAACATACAATGATATGATGTCATGCTGAAGTTTTTGTCAGTTAAGGAGCAGTTGAATACAGAAAGTAAAAAGAAAAAAGCCTGACTTGAATGACCACTCTTTGGAAAAACCACTTCCCATATGAGATCCAATTTTTCAAGGAAAGATAATAATTTGTTATAGAGTTACTGTTATGACCTCATTTAAGAGAGGGAACATTTGAAGAGATGTAACATCTATGGTTTATAAACTCTTAAAAGTTGGGTCCCATTGCATTCAGCATAGACCCTGATCTACCCTCAAATGTGCCAGTGGATCAGTGTCGTTTGTTCTACTGATTTTTCCTTACAAACTTTGTAGACTCCTATCTACCAGTGCATTATGTGCAGCAGATCTGGGTCTGTGCAGTTTGGAGTTTAATCTGATTTATAAGTGTGTATATGTGGTATCTTGGCACAAAGGTTAGTTTAAGACAAGTTTGACACGAGTAAGTCAAGTTTGTCACGAGGTTAAGACTAGTTTGACACAATGTTGAGACAAGTTTGACACAAGGTTAAGACCAGTCTGGCACAATGTTGAGACAAGTTTGACACAAGGTTAAGACCAGTCTGGCACAATGTTGAGACAGGTTTGACACAAGGTTAAGACCAGTCTGGCACAAGGTTATGACTGATTTGTAATAGGTTTCTTTGACAATATGGATAGTCATCTACCAGAGTTTAACTAATTTCTTCATCAATTAATTCATCACACATGTGATATATCCCTGAATATCAAGAACACTTTTCCTGGTTTAGAGCCCAAAAATGGCCAGATAAGCAAGACAAATAGAAAATCACCCTTTACTTTACTCATGTGACTTTATCAGCAGTGGTTTGCTTTTCAATTACATGTAGCATGACTTAGGCTACAAAGCAGTTCTGCTTTATGGACATTGAATGTGCCTCTTCTTCCATTAATACACAGGTTAGTGTTTGCCATTAAGTCCTTTTCTCAGACAGTAATGCATGTAGTCGGTCACATAACTTGGTATGGAAATGCTCCACGAGTAATGCATGCTGCAGCTATCAATGAAAACTAGGTCACTGTGACCTATATTTCATAGTTTGCAATCCACCCTTGCTGTCTTTGTTGGTTCTGTTGTCTTCTGTTACAGTTACTGAAAAAGATGACACAATTTGTTTTAGATAAAAGTTTAGCGCTTCTGTACATTGACCAACTGTCAGATCAGCCCAGGTTGGTTACCATGGCATACTCTTGGGCAAGGCACTCTACTCTAATTACCTTGGCACATAATAACCTACTTGTGTTGATATGCCATAAAGCCAAAACCAAACCAAAGTACATGTATAATTAATTAAACTGTGCTTAACTTACAGAAGAATAAATGAAGAGTATGTAATTAAAACTATAAATTTCAAGCCTATTGATCCTGAGTCATTTAATATCCTTTCCAAAGGTATGAATACCATAAATGGTGGAGCTTGAAAATGCATGAAGATAAATCAATTATCATAATTGGCTGAAACCATATTTACCTGTGTATAAAACTCACCCAGCTGCAATTACCTTGACAGATCAATGTTAACTGTTTGTTCTTGTAATTTTATATGAACAGCATAAATCCTGAACTGCTGGCATATTATCAGGGTTGGAGATTTATCTGTCAGCCAGTAAGAAACAAAAATGTTGAAACTTGTTTTTTGGTAACTTATTTGATTTAGTGAGAAAAAACAATGTTAAGAAAGTGTATAATCTGATGTGTTCACTCATATAAAGAAACTGTAAAATTAACTGAAATCATGACAAAATACCAACTCGCAAGTCATTTTACTGAAATCAACAAAATACCAACTCAGAAGACATTTGACTTTTGCATGCAAACAGGATGGTCAAGTCTGGAATGTGAGATTCTTGTTAGTGGTGAAGAAACATCTACAATAAACAACAAATTTGATGATACAAGTTTTTGGGGAACTACACAAATTTCATAGTACAAGATATGGGGGCATTACACAAATTTCATTGTATATGTTTTTGGGGGACTACACATATTTCCTTGGGACCAGAAACCTTTGAACCTACACTAGTTCCCTATGCTAGTGGCAGGTATTAATCTCTGGTTTGTGTGAGAACATATGTGTGTCTGTGCTGTTTGAATTTGATATGTTTTACACACTGGTAAATATGGTATAATAATCTATATTCTCTTTCCTTTAAACATGTACCTGTTTTGAAATTTTGCTACATGATATGGGCTTAAAATACTCCATGCATGTGAATATTGAGCAGGTTGTAAATAGTGCTTGTGATATGTTAAAATAAAGGTGTATTGATCAGCAGTGTCAATTTACCTTTTCTTATCGAAAGTGGAAAAGGAATCAGTGGGATATTTGTGTCTCGTAATAAAATGGACAGGAAATGCTGGGGCCCACGGGCTGCATATATATACAATTTTACTGCTAGGTTATCGCACATATATACAGCTTTTGACATCTCCGCTTTTATTTATGAACCATATGGGAATCAGATATTTGCAGTTTCTCTGGCATAGTTGCAACTTGAACGATTTTGTTTTGTGTTTTTTTAATTGACATGCTACTTTTTTTAAATACAAGAATCAAAGATATTTGTTTTATTGTATATTTCATAATGAGATACTAATCTGTATCAGTATTAGAAAAAATTATGTTCTTGTAGATTTAATTCCAGCACATGATGGCAGGACTATAATTGGTGGAAGAACCTGGGAAAACTCAGTAAGAACTACCAACCCACAGGAAGCTACTGGCAAACTTTCTCACATTTCCATTTTGGTTGAGCTGGAGACTCAAACCAACACAAACTAGTAGATGGCTATGATT
The DNA here is from genome assembly GCA_028554795.2 of Sinohyriopsis cumingii. Classification (NCBI taxonomy): domain Eukaryota; kingdom Metazoa; phylum Mollusca; class Bivalvia; order Unionida; family Unionidae; genus Sinohyriopsis; species Sinohyriopsis cumingii. The sequence goes on along the minus strand of CM068829.1, from coordinate 150,206,253 downwards.
GGTAAAGATGTATGCATTTAACCACTTGGACACCTGGAGCCAGTGAGAAAAATTTATATCATCTCTGAAACGTTATCCTTTTAGAAAATATATCTGCCCATATGTATGTTATATTTGTCCATATTTAGGTCTATTTAATTGTATTCTTTCTTCTCTCTCCTGCCGGGGCCCCGAGTGGCCGAGTGGTCTAAAGCGCTCTCCGTTACGGATCACTGCCATCTTACCTCTGTCTGCGGCGGTTCGAGTCTCCGATTCAGCCAATGTGGGTATGTGAGAAAGCTTGCCAGTAGCTTCTCATGGGTCGGTGGTTCTTCCTCCACCATTAATACTGGCCGCCATGTATAGCCTATCATGTGCTGAAAAATGGCGTTAAACCCCACAACAACAACAACTCTCTCCTGCCCTCCCTATCTTCTTTCTATCTCTCTCCATCAGGATGAACAGTAGTGTCTGCTAGGAAAATCTCCAGCTGGATGGAATCAGGTATCTACATGGAACATAGTGTGTTCTTGACACCCTCCTAAAACATTCCAGAGGAATGTAGGTCATCGTGACCTTTCCATAAACATATGAATGTCATTTGAATGCTTTATCTTCTCAGCAAAAATTTCCATCTTTACGTATGCTGGCTGTGTTAATGAAACTTAGTCAGGGTGTTCCTCCGATCATTCTGAACCACCTCAGATGAAAGTTAGTAAGTGATCTTCATTTGTTACACTGATGACTTGACACTTTACAGGTTAACACTAGTGTAAAGTTTAGTCTTGTTGGAAAATCTCAGGTGTATGATATGTTAATTGAACTTACACACTGTTAGAGGTAGGTCAGTGTGGCCTACTTTCTGTACACTAATGATTTGATTTTATATAGTTTAACACATTGTATGGGTATTGTCCTGAAGGCATGGTATCAACTTGGAACTTTGTCACGATATTCTGTACATAACTGTGTGCTTCCCACAAGGAAAAATAGGTGACGGTGACTTAGTTTTCTTACACTTGATATCTTCTTGAGTGCAGGCAAACAGGCAAGTTTGGTTGTCTCTCTGAGTAGTCATTATTTAGTATTGTATTATTGTTATTATTATTATTATTATTATTATTATTATTATTTCATTATTGCTTTATTCTATTTGCCAAAATTTTATATCAGCAAGATTCACAATCTGTGTTGGATTTTGGGTTACAAACATGCAACCACAAAGACCATAGTGTAGATAAGGAGATGTATAATAGTTTCTGAGCATTAGGGGCTGACTAATTTTTTGTTCAGTGTGGTGGCCTGGTATTTTGTTAAACATTTTTTAGGTCTTTAAAAATGCTTGAAAAAATATTTTGGCTCTTATTTATAAGAAAACCCAACTATTATATTTAGTTGAACAGAATAAATTTTTCTATGTTAAAAGAAAGCAAAATCCATTATATCTCAGTGCAAAATATAGATCCCAGGTCTGCCCCATAAAATTAAATAGTCATAGTCCCTTGCGTGGAAATTATATGTAAACATATGGATTTATAATACCTTTATCCAACAGTCTGAGGTTGCTCAGTTTTTTCTCTCTCTAGCCATGTACTTGATAGAATTCTCATGCTGATCAAACTGCATTACACTGCAAGCAACTTTAGAATCTTTTTTTTAAAAGGAGAAACCACTTGAGATATTTTTTTTTCTGGAAGATAACTTGCCACAAGTATTTTGAACAAGTACAGTCGAATCTCATTAATCAAATGCAAAACATCCGCTTCAAAATAAGTCATGGTTATCTATTCCCAAGCCAGAAATTTCAATACTGTATTTAACTTGATATCTGCTCTTTGCGTTAAAAACAAAATTTATTATTTGGTAAATAATCCATTTAGGTGCACACTGATAAGACGTACAAAATAGTCCAATCAAGTTTATGTACATAACAGAAAAGTAGATCCTCTGTCTGTATTAGGAGCTTCCCACCTGTCATTATTTTTAGACAGATTTAATGCTCGTAGTTAAGTGGTAATCAGTTATCAGACATGTATGACAGTAAGATCCAAGAATATCACGAACATTTAGGTTGGTTTTTGCACCATTACTTTTGTCCCATGAGGCAAGCTAGGATCGAGAAAAGTGCCTGATAATGACCATTTTCAGTTTTGAGCAAAATGATACGTACTAGCTTGCTAATATCTATGTAAGTATTAAATTAAATCCATTAGTTGGTGGACAGTTGAAACAGTTCACATCTACATGATTTTTAACATCTTAAAAATTTGTCATTGAAAGTTCCTTTGAAAAAAGTGAAAATTAGTCCTTGAAACAATTTCGACGAGTTAGATTACAACAGACTGGATTTATTTTAGGAAATCTACATTAAATTATTGGATTGGCCAGACTGGAAGCTGAACTTAACAGACAAGATTTTTAATAATCTGAAATGATTTTCTTTTATTATGGTATTATGAAATTAGATGGATGGAAAATTGAAAGTTTCAGAAACTGAACTTGACTATTGTACTTATACAGATTTGTATAGCTGCATGTACCAGTGTAACTAAAAATAAGGGTTCGATCCGAAAGTTTTCTTTATAGAAAGGTGGTCTTACTGTATTGCACGAGTCAGTTGTACACGTTGATTGAAACAAACAAAAAAATGGTGGAAAAACAGATGAAATTAAATTGTAAGATGGCTAGACAGGTATCTTTACTGATAAATAAATTTGAGAGAAAGTGGTATTCCATCAAAAAAGACAAACAACAAAAACACTCCTTCATGATCACAGGTTTCCATTAGTAGGTAATCGTGGTCCATGGGACCCAAAAATAACCATCACTAGTCATGTTAGACATGGGATGCTTAAAATATGCCAGCAAATTATAAAAGAAAATGTGTGGGGATCTAATATGACGGTTGCTGCAAGCAACATGCACTCACAATGTGCTTGTGGCTGCTAGGCAGGTTTGACTGTTTATATGTGTACACAAATGCACACTGCTTATGCCACCGTTAGTATACCATCTATACTTGCTTATAAGTCAAGTCAAAGTGCAAAACGAAACAAAGATCCTGATCTGCCATAGCATGATGCATCTGCAGACAAATGTCTATGTTGTTTGTTTTACTGATTACTCCTAACAAACTGAAAAGACCCAGATCTGCCAGCACATTAGACAATGGCAGATCTGAGTCTTGCAGTTTGCAGTTGGACTCGACTTATAAGCAAGCATTTAAAGTATTGTAGTAACATCAGACAATCTTTTTTATTCATTTTGGTGATCTGAGAGAGAGACACTGATGTGTTAAGATTTATAACATGAGACTTCTTTTATTTGTTTGGTAATCTAAGTGAGAGAGAGATCTAATGATTTGGTATTAATTCAGATTTATCTTGGCTCCTGCACTTCTGTTGATAAGAAATATGAAAGCGCATCCTTATTGCATTCCATGTCAATATTTTAGCCTATCAGACGTTGAAGCAGACATATTATGTTTCAGTAGCGGTGGTGACAATGCTGTCAGTGTTGAGATTCTTTTGCATGTCAAGTGTCAGATACAGAAAAGGTAAAGAGAGCTGTTGTGGCTCAATGGCAGGTTCTCAGATTTGCAACGAATTCTTCCAAGACCAGGCCATGTTGGCTGCTTTGGTTTGTCCCTACGAGGCAGTTTATTCCAATTGCCTCAGTGCAGTATAACCTTTAAAGAAAGAATTGTATATTATAATAGTGTTGAGTTGTCCATAGGGTGGAGAGAGTCCTAGATCATACAGAATAAAACTTCTGTACAGTATAATAGTGTTGAGTTGTCCATGTGGTGGAGAGAGTCCTAGATTATACAGAATAAAACTACTGTCCATTATAATAGTGTTGAGTTGTCCATGGAGTGGAGAGAGTCCTAGATTATACAGAATAAAACTTCTGTACAGTATAATAGTGTTGAGTTGTCCATGGGGTGGAGAGAGTCCTAGATTATACAGAATAAAACCACTGTACAGTATAAGAGTACTGAGTTGTCCATGGGTGGAGAGAGTCCTAGATTATACAGAATAAAACTACTGTCCATTATAATAGTGTTGAGTTGTCCATTGGGGTGGAGTCTCAGAGTTCTAGATTATACAGAATAAAACTAATGTACAGTATAATAGTGATGGGTTGTCCATTGGGGTGGAGAGTCCTAGATTTGGCAGAATAAAACTAATGTACAGTATAATGGTGTTAAGTTGTCCATTGGGGTGGAGAGAGTCCTAGATTATACAGAATAAGACTTATGTACAGTATAATAGTGATGAGTTGTCCATTGGGGTGGAGAGTCCTAGATTTGGCAGAATAAAAGTAATGTACAGTATAATGGTGTTGAGTTGTCCATTGGGGTGGAGAGTCCTAGATTATACAGAATGAAACTACTGTAGAAGATAATAGTGATGAGTTGTCAGTGGTGGAAAGAGTCTTAGATTATACAGAAACATACTACTATACAAGGTAATAGTGTTGAGTTGTCCATGGGGTAGAGAGAGAGAGTCCTAGATTATACAGAATAAGACTACTGTACAGTATAATAGCAGACCTGCCAACCCTTATGATTTTGCCATAAGCCTTTTGAAAATTTGTAACCCTTGAAATACAAAGTTACAGCATAAAAGCAAAAACTACAGAAAAATGATCATTGCCAAAAACTTAAGAAAATTTGTTCACCCGTGTTTGTTTTGGATCTGGGTTTCGTATTAGAAGCACATTGGACACTTCAAACTGCACCTATTTGTTCATGTGAAGTGTCTGCATGATCAGATTGTTGATTATAGATTATTTTTTTAAAATGTTGTCCAGCAAGCAATGCATGTTTAAGATGAAAGGGAAAAAAAGCCTCTTTAAAAGTGTTAATAATCAACATAGAAGAATAAAAAGAGTATTCAGATTCTTGTGAATAAAAGCCGGAAGGGACACAGTTACGTTAATTGGACAGCATGTGCCAATTTGAGTATGACTTATGGTGGGAGATATGATAGTCATCGTCATGTGAAATTGAAAAAGAATTTCCAAGAATTATGTCAAGTTGAGAGATAGCAACAAGCCATTGAGCTGCATAGGGTTTGGAACTAAAGTTTGTGCAACTGTACTAGTGGTAAATAAAGTATATGTGTACTTTACAAACTTTTCAGTTGAATATAATGTTTATCTTTGCTGCATTTTCAAATACCAAACTTTTAATGACATTTTCCAGTTTTACTTTAGCAGTTTATGATATTTTTCACACCTTACTGAAACTGGTCAAACTTACGGGAAAAAATCAACTGCCCCGTCTGGGTTGGCAGGTCTGTAATAGTATTGAGTTGTCCATGGGATGGAGAGAGTCCTAGATTATGCAGAATAAAACTTCTGTACAGTATAATAGTGTTGAGTTACTGTCCATGGGGTGGAGAGAGTCCTAGATTATACAGAATAAAACTACTGTACAGTATAAAAGTATGGAGTTGTCCTTGGGGTGAAGAGAGTCCTAGATTATACAGAATAAAACTTCTGTACAGTATAATAGTATTGAGTTGTCCATGAGGTGGAGAGAGTCCTAGATTATACAGAATAAAACCACTGTACAGTATAAGAGTATTGAGTTGTCCATGGGGTGGAGAGAGTCCTAGATTATGCAGAATAAAACTACTGTCCATTATAATAGTGTTGAGTTACTGTCCATGGGGTGGAGAGAGTCCTGGATTATACAGAATAAAACCACTGTACAATATAAGAGTATTGAGTTGTCCATGGGGTGGAGAGAGTCCTAGATTATACAGAATAAAACTTCTGTACAGTATAATAGTACTGAGTTGTCCATGGGGTGGAGAGAGTCCTAGATTATACAGAATAAAACCACTGTACAGTATAAGAGTATTGAGTTGTCCATTGGGGTGGAGAGAGTCCTAGATTATGCAGAAAGAAAACTTCTGTACCATATAATAGTGCTGAATTGTCATTGGTTGAGGGAGTCCTAGATTATGCAGAAATTTAAGACACTACTTACCAGACTAACCTTCAGAGTGGAACATGTTATGTTGCATTGTACAGAGTTACAATATATATGGTACTACTTTCACAGTGTAATCAGATCAATGACCATAAATCTCTTATAAAAGGAGGGGTTATATTGAGGTGTGGTGTATGTGTGGTTTGGATTTTTAATGTAGCTTTAACAATTTTTCAGTCATATCACTACGATGTCTGCAGTGTGACAGTTTACAGTGATGTTTTGCACTGGGGCATCATGTCACAGACATGTAGCATGGTGTCCCGCCCAGTCACATTATCCTGACACCAGGCCGACCAGTCCTAACACTGACCTCTTAATGCTGAGCACCAAGTTAGGCAGCTGTTAGTACCATTTTTGTAAGTCTTTGGTATGACTCAGCTGGGGATCGAATCTGCGACCTTCCACATCCGAGGCGGATGTTCTAACCACTAGGCCACTGGAGTGGTCCTCAGATCAATACCTTAAATCATGCACTATAAAATGAAGTGTTGTACTGAAAGTCTTGTTGTGAGTGACCACTGTACTTATTTGATGATATGTCTCTGTCCTACATCACAAAGTTTTACATGGGATGCCCCCAGCTTCAGCAAAATTTATTACCCTGGTTCCTCGTTTTATTATGGGAGAAATAATGTGCTGTACATGCCACAGATGGGCAGACACTAAGCCACATACATGTTGGTATTGCTGATTAAACTGAGGCGGGTGAGATGCTTAGCTAGTGTCTCAGTAGCTGCTTTTCCAGAGTTTTGATAATGTCTGTATTAAACATCATTGTGTACATGGCAGTAAGCTGAGGAGAAATAAAAATTGTCTCCATGCTTCCAACAGCCTGCCTGACAAAGATGCTAGCATCCATATTTATAAACCAAAGTTGATGTGATGCAAATCCTCAACAACAGCCTGATGAGTTCAGTGAAATGCAAATTCTCTGCATATTTCATAGAGTTGTGTCCCTTGATTGTCTTAATAAAGGCATTTCTAATGCACAACCTAATGTACAGTCTAGACTAACATTTATTTATAAGGTTAGACTTCACATTTATTTTTTAAGGTTAGACTTAACATTTATTTACATGGTTTCAACCAAATTTGCTATGAAGGTTAATCAGAAAAAGACCAGACCTACCTATATTTCCTAGAGTGATTGCCATTGGTCACTCTGGTGTATGCCATAGATGTATAATCTTGTTTAGTTTCTGGTTTCTATATGTATTGCAGTATTAAATTTGAACCAGATTTTCTTAGTTATTTTGCCTCAGCAAGATTTCTTGGTAAACTTATTCTACGTAAGTCTAGAGTTATGGCCCTTGATTATGGCGAACACTTTACCTTCTACATTTATTATTCGATGTTTGAACCAAATTGGCACTTAAGCTTCATATCAGAAAAGCTTGGATGAATGGAGTGGTAGACAGATATAAAGATTGACACCTGCCAGTACCTTTCATTTTATACACAATTACACATTACACATTGTGTAGTCAATCAATATTTTGGGTGTGTAGTGGCAGGGGACATTAGCCATTAGTGGGTAAAAAGATCAGTGGCTGTCAGAAAGGTGGATGATTGATTCCACTAAACTGATTAGGCAAAAAAATATGTTTCTGGTTGGCTGACCATCTTCACTTCTCATTGTAGACCCTAGCCCCCCCCCCCATTGTAAAAAAAAAATCACAAAAATCACATTAAACATACATCATGTTGTTTTGTTTTTTTCTGAAAGACCTGGCAAGCATAATTTTTAAAACAAGTGCAATAGGAAATATTTGTTTTGCCTTATCAGAAGCAAATCTTTTTTGTGGAGTTTATTTAGTGCATTTTCATTCACTGTCATCCCCCAGCACCCCAACCAGTTCTTAATTGTGTATTATCTCAAATTATACACAAAACACGTTCTTAAAAGTTTACAATGACATGCATTTTTTAAAGCCTTAATTTATTTTTGACAATCTTCTGTAGTCCTAATATACATCTGTAGTCCAAAAGACAACTTTAAAGTTATGTTACCCTTTGTCCTACAGATACTTACGATGGACTTGGTTGTTATCATGCACAACTATGAATGCAAAATCAGAGTTCAGATCAATTCAGAAAATTCAGATACTTGTTTGAAATTAATAAAATTCCAGGCTAGTCAAGATCTTGCAGTGTATGGTCTGCATTAATTTTGTTTTGCACATGATACCTATATGTGGTAGAGCCAGTTGTTGTATTTGTTTTAACACAGCTAATTAAAAGATGTCATTTCCACTCTAATAGGAGGTGTGGAAATTTTATCCTTTTGCCAGTTCCATCATAGGTTTGCTATTGTTGTGGGGTTTAATGCCATTTTTCTGCACAAGATACATGGGGGCCAGTATTAATGGTGGAGGAAGAACCCGGGAAAGAACCACCGACCCACGAGAAACTACTGGCAAGCTTTCTCGCATACCCACATAGGCCGAACCCAAGACTCTAACCCACACAGAGGTGAGATGGCAGTGATATGTAACAGTGAGCGCTTTAGACCATTCTCAGCCACTCGAGGCCCCAGTCTGGTCATTCTCAGCCACTTTGGGCCCCAGTAAGGTCATTCTCAGCCACTCAGGGCCCCAGTTAGGTCATCTTCAGCCACTCAGGGCCCCAGTTAAGTCATTCTCAGCCACTTTGGGCCCCAGTAAGGTCATTCTCAGCCACTCAGGGCCCCAGTTAAGTCATTCTCAGCCACTCTGGGCCCCAGTAAGGTCATTCTCAGCCACTCTGGGCCCCAGTTAGATCATTTTCAGCCACTCAGGGCCCCAGTTAAGTCATTCTCAGCCACTTTGGGCCCCAGTAAGGTCATTCTCAGCCACTCTGGGCCCCAGTTAGGTCATTCTCAGTCACTCAGGGCCCCAGTTAAGTCATTCTCAGCCACTCTGGGCCCCAGTAAGGTCATTCTCAGCCACTCTGGGCCCCAGTTAGGTCATTTTCAGCCACTCAGGGCCCCAGTTAAGTCATTCTCAGCCACTTTGAGCCCCAGTAAGGTCATTCTCAGCCACTCGAGGCCCCAGTCTGGTCATTCTCAGCCACTTTGGGCCCCAGTAAGGTCATTCTCAGCCACTCTGGGCCCCAGTTAGGTCATTTTCAGCCACTCAGGGCCCCAGTTAAGTCATTCTCAGCCACTCTGGGCCCCAGTAAGGTCATTCTCAGCCACTCTGGGCCCCAGTTAGGTCATTTTCAGCCACTCGGGGCCCCAGTTAGGTCATTCTCAGCCACTCTGGGCCCCATTAAGGTCATTCTCAGCCACTCTGGGCCCCAGTTAGGTCATTCTCAGCCACTTGGGGCCCCAGTTAGGTCATTCTCAGCCACTCAGGGCCCCAGTTAGGTTTGCAGCTGATGAAGACAAGGACCAGATATTATAATCGATCATACTGGGAGTATTGGGATAGAAGGGGGAACAAAGAATATGAAATTACTGTAAGAAAAATTGATCATTATTATGATGTTAGCTTCCAATAATTAGTTCCTAGACTTGCATTCCTATCCCATCCCTTTTAGCCATGTTAGTGCCAACTTCTTGTTTATTGTTGCCTTGATTTTGAGTTCCAGCAGTTTGTATGGGGTATATTTGATGGCAAGACACGTGGTGGCTTTTCATGGTGGAGGAAATTTAATTCTGAATAGCAGATATTTTTTATTTGCAATCAGTCCTCCATGAAAGTAAAACAAAAGTGAAAGTTTCATACAATGTTAAAGCCATAATGATTACAGTAAAAAAAATTGTAAGATAAGAAGCAAGAAGTATTTACAACGCTGAAATAACTGTACAGTAACTTGGATGAAAATTACTAGCTTTGGATTAGCAGCCATTATATGTCTTGCAGGGCCTGTTCAGCAGGGGTACATAATTTGCATGTTTTAAATATGGCCAGCACAGACACCATCTTGAAAATCTTCCTATTGCTCAAGAATGTTGTAGGTCTCAGCCATTAAAGAAAAAGAAACAGTCATATCTTGGATGCCTAGACATTCTTGTTTCTTATGTTGAGCAACAGTTCCTTTGAGTGACTCTTATTTCAAATGGAGGTGTGAATTCCCCCACCCCACCCCCACCCCACTCCGAAAACAGTTATAGTTCTACAATACACCCTACCCTTGTTTTGCCACCTTTTGAATGGAACCTGGCAAAATTCAGGCACTTTATCACTGAGCAATCAAGACAGTTAGTAGAGCCTATCAAGTGTAGCAGTTTGGATCAATATAAAGTAGATCTTATCACAGATACATCAGTGGCTTGTTAGTTTTCTGTCTCTCAGGATAAAGGCACTGAAGTGCTGTTAATCAGCTCAGGCCATTTAGGCCTTTCACTTGTTTGTAACTAAATTTGTCTGTAATGAAATTAATATGGAATGTAGAACAGAAGACCCAGTGTCTTTATCTCAGCTTCCATGGATTTTTCCAGGGTAATTGGCAGCAGGCAATTAGAGTCCTTTATTCTGGGGAAAATGTGATAAATTGAGAATAAAAGTTTTCAGTGTTAAATTATAAAGAGGTGCAAATCAGTATGATTTTACAGTATTTCATCTCATGATGTTGGGGTTATTGTACCAGATTCTTAATCAGAATGGTGCAGGTTCAAATCCTGGTTTGGCTGTCATGGTATACCTCTGGGGAAAACTTTATTCCTGTGAACCGTAGCATAATTTAAACTTGTATGTGTTGATGTGCCATACAGCATGAATCAATCAACTATTTACATTTGGATTATACACAACAATTTGCCCCTTCCACCATCAGATGTTGAATAGTTTGATGTTCAAGTAATGTTTTTGTTTTAATTGCATGATGAAATAGAGAAAAAGAATTTCCAATGCTAACCTCTCAACTCATTAACCCATGGAGGTTTTTGTCATTTTCTCCTGAAATGTGAGTAGGAAACACATTTTGTGGGCTATTTCTGAATACATTCTAATACATCGACTTCCAAGTGGTTTCCCATTAACCTAATGCCTAGTTGTGTTAGAAATGTTGTTTTTCATTGGCCATTTCGCTCGCGCATGAGCAGAAGGGTAAAAAACAATTTTATTTTTTTTTTTTTTTTGCTTTACAAATCCATCATTTTCATATCGAGACCACTCTTTATTCCAAATGCCCATCTTGCCCTACTTTTTGCAAAGGTTTATCTGTATGTGTGCAGTTCAGACTGGTCTGCCTTAGATATGAGGCCAAAAAGTCTAAAATCTGGACACAAAATTGGATTACAACCACGGGCGAATTTTGGGTAGAAAAAGTTGGGTCCAGAAAATGAGGTTTTTCCCTCTGTATTTTGTAGTGCAACTAGAACTTCCAGATTATTTGGTATCATTGTAGAGCTACATCTGTCTACCTTTCTATAATACCACCCACTTTAGTGTATCTTACATGACCTTGATGCTACAGAGCTCAGCAATAGGCTACTATCTCCTGCCACATAAATGCATCACCAGGGGTTAATGAGTTAATGCTGAGTGCCTAGTGAGGCAGCTCTTAGTACTGGCATAAAGGCCTTTCAAGTTTATACAAATGATGCTGATCAAATAATTGGCCACTGTTACAAAAATAAAAATAAAAAGGTTTGAAAGACTTCTTTTAAAACAGACACTTTTCAGAAATTTACAGTTTGACATATAGGCAGTTGTGTTCTGATGGAAAACATCCTGGCTATTTTATACAAATGATGCTATCAAAAAATGGCAATTTAAAAAAAAAAATTTTGGTCCACTCTGAACACTGATATTAGGCAGGCTTCAGATTTATATACTATATTTTGTTGTTGTTTTGAGTTTAGTGCCATTTTTCAGTACATGATGGACTATCTGTGGTGGCCAGTATATTTGGGTGGATTAAGAACCCTAGAGAACCCCCAGGAAGAACCACTGATACAATTGGAAGCTACTCGTAAGCTTTTTCATTTTCTAACTCTGGCCCAACGGAGACTTGAACCCATGCAGACAGAAATGACCTAGTCGTTGATCTGGAAAGGCAAGCGCCATAGACCACATGGCCACCATGGGCCCCTCAACGTTATATGTAAAACTGTGAAATTGGGACATAAAAATCTTAAGTAAATAAGGATCTAAATTTAGTTTTGCAGTGTGATGTTATTATCAGGATGGAAATGGTAAATTGTCAGTCATAATTGAACAGAAAAATGAAACTGCAGTTTTTATCAATAATTATTGATGTGGATAATGGCCCATTAGGGTATGTGACGGTTACATCTATTGGCCTGTACCACTTTATACTGCATTATTGGGTGTTGTTTCCAGTGATTGATCTGATACTATGTTATAAACTCTTCTCCACTACGGTGAATGATTAAAGGTTCCTGAATCAATATCTGCACCTAAATGCCCTTATAAAGATTCTAAATGGTTGCTAGGCAACACATTACTATTATGTCTTTTGGAAAATATATCTAACATAATCTTCCAATTTACACCACAGAAATGAAAATCTGTTTAGTCTCAAAGAGAAGTGTAAAGTTTGTCTTTTTTATTGGCGTTTTCCACATCTTTTGAAATCTGTATATGATGTGCTCTTGTGAAGCTATTGATTTTTCACCATCAGCCTATTGTAAAACGTCATGAATCTGATTTGAATTATTTATACATAATAGGCCTGTAGGCAACAAAATCGAAGGCATCCATTTATAGGTCAGCTACTGCAGCAAATGGAGGCTAGGGACATCTTGAAGGTCTTGAGGAAAAGAACTGGATAATTTGTGTATTTATCAGGCAGTAATTCTCACAGATAAGGATAAATTGTACAATATGTCATTTTGTGTATAGCTGGATTAAATTTTGTCGCAATGGTGAGTATATTAGTAAAATTATTTTATCATTAAAACTAGAACTGTTTGTGACATGTGGGTGGGACCTTTAATCATTTTGTTTCTTAAGAAACTTTCTTTTATCTTGTCTAACTGTTGATTTGCAAGTTATTATAGAACTGTGAGGGGAATTTCATGTTTTGTAACTCTGGCTTCCATTAAGAACAAGATGATACAATTTTCCTTTCTTGATAAGATATTTGTGATAAATGGGATCGGCTCTGATTTAAATGTTATTCAGCAACTCACTTTGTCAGTCTGAAATCCTAGGCTCAATCACCTGTTCTGGCATGTGTACTTTCAGGACTATTTTAGAAAGAAACTTGAAAGCCAGGATATGATAAGACTTGTTTGTGTCTCAGCACAAAGTCGCAAAATTTGGTTCCACCACTTTGGATGTTACGTTGATGTTAGAAGTGGAATGGGTCATCATTTGTATGGGGTGAATCTGGATGTTGGTGTGGAATGGTTTATAGCTTGTATGGGGTGAATCTGGATGTTGGTGTGGAATGGTTTATATCTTGTATGGGATGAATCCTGGATGTTGGTGTGGAATGGTTTATAGCTTGTATGGGATGAATCCTGGATGTTGGTGTGGAATGGTTTATAGCTTGTATGGGATGAATCCTGGATGTTGGTGTGGAATGGTTTATAGCTTGTATGGGATGAATCCTGGATGTTGGTGTGGAATGGTTTATAGCGTGTATGGGATGAATCCTGGATGTTGGTGTGGAATGGTTTATAGCTTGTATGGGATGAATCCTGGATGTTGGTGTGGAATGGTTTATAGCTTGTATGGGATGAATCCTGGATGTTGGTGTGGAATGGTTTATAGCTTGTATGGGGTGAATCTGGATGTTGGTGTGGAATGGTTTATAGCTTGTATGGGGTGAATCTGGATGTTGGTGTGGAATGGTTTATAGCTTGTATGGGATGAATCCTGGATGTTGGTGTGGAAAGGTTTATAGCTTGTATGGGATGAATCCTGGATGTTGGTGTGGAATGGTTTATAGCTTGTATGGGATGAATCTGGGATGTTGGTGTGGAATGGTTTATAGCTTGTATGGGATGAATCCTGGATGTTGGTGTGGAAAGGTTTATAGCTTGTATGGGATGAATCCTGGATGTTGGTGTGGAATGGTTTATAGCTTGTATGGGATGAATCCTGGATGTTGGTGTGGAATGGTTTATAGCTTCTGTGGGGTGAATCTGGGATGTTGGTGTGGAAAGGTTAAGATAGCTTGTATGGGATGAATCTGTATCTAATTATTGCTCAAATTATACTTATTCATTATTCCTTTTTTCTTTCCTGTTTCTTTTCCCTCAGTTTTAATAAATTCTGATTAAATCTGAGAGTTAAAAAAAACCCCAGTAGTTAAAAGTTTCACTTCATAGCATATTACAGTTTTCAGAGATTCACCATATATTCCATTTAGCCAGGATGGGTGATAGTTTAATATACATTTGCTGGTACTTGCTATGCAAGCAGATTAAGTTGGATCATTTCATGCAAAACAATTTGCAAAGATTGTTGGCATGGTGTTTGGTTGAATCTTGCTATTAAGTGTGCTTACAAAAGATGCATCTTGGGTAATTTCTCCATCAGTTAAATACCATCTAAGTCTTGTCTGTCTGCAAACATAGACCATGAGCAGTAGTTACGTAGTGGGCAGCGGATCAATGTCTATGCTGTTTGTTGTACTGATTACTCATTTAAAAAACTGCACAGACCTAGATCTGTTAATGCATTATGCAATGCCAAATCTGGGTCTGTGCAGTTTGTAGTTGAATCTGACTTAAAAGTGAGCCTATATGATAGTCTAAACCCCCAGTTTGTCTCAAGTGTACAATTTATACAATTTGAGCAGACCTCACTCCAGTGTTCCTAAATTCTTTCAAATTAACCATTACGTGCACGTGTAGTAACTTTGTCTGGTGCATTTGTTTAGGTTTGGTTTGTTGTTTGACAGTACTGTAACGTTATGCTGAGGCAAGTTAAGTGCTTTGATTAAGGACACTTCATGGTAGCCTATCCAGGCTGATACAAAGATGGGAATTGAACCAGTACCCTTCTGGTTACATGCCTAGTGTCTTAACCATTCAGCCACTGTAACTACACTACAAATGATAGTACATAGTAACATAGGTTCAAAATCTGTTTCTTGCCATTAAATGAATTATTTGTGACAGATGTACTCAATTTCATAAATATTCCTTTCCTGAATAAGAAAAAAATATTTGTGATTTACTGTATGTATGTTATGTGAAGGACAGTTTATGTCTGTTACAGGTAGGTGTACGGTATTGACGTTAATTTTCATACACTTTTTAGGAATTAAATTTTCAACTGACCAAATAAGGTATGGTTTAAATTACATTATTTTTTCTTAGGTACCTAAAATTTGAAGAAATTTATTTAAAGAAAATTGTTCTCTGTACATGCCAAAATAGATGAACTAAAATAAGTATGCCTTATATGGATTGATGGTGTATGAACATTTTAAGTCGATGAAAATGTGCAGACAATGCAGTTTTGTGCAATATGTATATTTGTATGAACAGCTGTGAAATGCATGATGGCTTAGGAATGTTCAAACAGCTTCTTAGTGACAGAGATCATGTGGCAGTCATTCCTTTACCAGGGGTTTCAGAATATTAAACACATAGAAATTGTCTATAACAGTTTGTAACATTATGTCCCTCTGCAATCAATACAAACCCAGCCCTGCATAATATAATTCATTATTTCAGTCAATCCCTTCAATTTGCCTTATGTCCTTAACATTCTTATGCCGTAATGACTTGAGTTGCTACATTCAATTTTCAGCTGATTGTACTGTAAATTTTATAACATTTGTCTGCTTTGACAGAGACAACAAATTTCATGGTGCTCCAGTGCTTGACATCACCATAAACTGCCACACTGCAGACATCATAGCAATTGACAGAAAATATTTTAAAGCTGAATTAAAAATCCAACTCAATGAACTTACAAAAAGTTGATGTAGTTTTATGGTCATTGCACGTTTGACAGCTTTTTTAATTACTATCCAAAGGCAGCCAATTCCTTCACATCATCAAACATTATTTTGAAACATTAATGTAGATAAATAGCAAGTATCATTTGATTTCTATTGTGAAATATACCTCGTCATCTTTCGAAAAAATTCCTTTGGCTAGAGGTGCCCACCACTTCTGTGCCAAACCTGACAAGCTAAAACATGGCTTGTAGCAGTGGCATTTTTTGCCCCTCCTAATAATATGTAAGTAAATTTTCCAAACCTGTAATATATCAAATTCACATTTTTTGACCTCAGGTGTGTACAGCATTCAGTACCTGAATATGGATTTCTTCATACAAACTACACAGTGAGAATTATAATTCTGCACTGCACAGAAGGGGGGGGGGCTGTTCATCAAAAGCACCATTTACTGCACAATCTCAACTTACTCCTGACTCTAAAAAGTGTTACTATAAAAGCACAGATTTTTTTTTATAGTGCGGATTAGAAACAGCTTGCATCAGCAGCTCCAAAAATTATGCACAGCACTAAGGTAACAATTACAGACACACTGTATAAACAGCGGGTTATTGGGCTTCTGACCAGAAAGATTTAAATGTTCTCCTTTTCTGTGGTATTTGTTAAATTAGCTGTGGAGTAGAGGGTATTATAAGAATTAACTGGTTTTTAATAAAATAAACAGGAAGTTAAAAGAATTAGGTTTGTTCAAGCTGTGGCACTTAAATAACCAGCATTGTGCCTCCATTACAGTCATATAGACGAGAGTTATCTGGATTTATTTGGGGACCTTATAATTGCTTGGATAATTGAGTCTATTTTTTTTTTTTTAATACTGTATTAGAAATGCTTGGGACATGGTGTTTGTGCAAAGTTTGGATAATGAAGATTAACATAATATTCATTCATTATTTTCATTAATTTTGGTCAGGTTCCAAGGATTTTATTTAAAACATGAATTCTAAGCAAAAAGAAAAATTAGCCACCAGAGTAGAAACATTTGGATCCCTTTAGGAATCCTGAAATTTGGTACCAATCTGAAATATTCTTTTTTTTTGTTACAAACAATATAAAAAAATTGAGATGTTGAAAACAAATGAATTCACATCAGTAATAAACCTTTTTGGTGCATACTTTTTTATCTTTTTGGTGGCGTTGTATAGCCCTAAAGTGCTTCTGCACCATAAAATCCACAGTAAAAAAAAAACAAATATATCCAGTTTCAGCCCACCCTTGTATGCAAGAATAACTTTGTGAATTTTTGATGCAATGTTGTGGATATCTTCTTTGCTCAATGTTGCATCTTAACACATTAACCCCTGGAGCTTTTTGTCATTTTTGTCTGAAAATTGAGTAGGAAACACATTTTGAAAGCTATTTCTGAATAGACTCGAAAACACCAAATCCCCGGTCATCTTTAAATAACATACTGCCTAGTTGGGTTAGAAACATCGTTTTTCATTGGCAATTTGACTCGCGCACACAAGCAGAGAGGTAAAAGGTAAGAGTTTTATTTTATTGTTTGTTTTTTTTTGTTGTTTTTTTTTTGCTAAACGGAGTCATTATTTTTGTATGGAGACCACTCTTTATTCCAAATGTCCATCTTATCGTACTTTTTGCAAAGGCTCATCTGTCTGTTTTCAGTTCATAACGGTTTGCCTTAGATCTGAGACCAAAAAGTCTAAAATCTGGACACAAAATCAGATTCCGACCACAGGCGAAATTTTGGTAGAAAAAAGTCAGGTCCAAAAAATGAGTTTTGTTTATCTGTATTTTGTAGTGCAACTAGATATTCCAGATTATTTGGTATCATTGTAGAGCTACATCTGTCTACCTTTCTATAATACCACCTGCTTTAGTGTATCTTGCAAGACCATGATGCTACAGAGCTCGGCAGTAGGCTACTACCTCCTGCCCCGTTAAGTCGTCGCTAGGGGTTAATGTGTTAAACACCAGATCTTGTGTCCCCCATTTCAAGATTCCTTTTCACTTCCCTGTGTGCTGTTTCAGCAGAGAAATATTTAAAAATCTGTCTAAAGTATTATTTTCAAGTTAGTCCACATCTATGTTGACTCAAGCGTAAAGTGCCAAACTTACCAAAAATTTTAAGATATTAGCTAAGTTCTCATTTTAAAGCAATATTTTTGACAATCGTGGATTTTAGTGTTGTTGATCTACCGTTATAATGGTAATGTGACAGCCGTAGCAATAAAATAAAATTTGTGTCATGACAGTCAAAATCAGCTGTAACAGCGATATTACGATTGCGATATGATAAAACCTATGCTGTTGCCATATATACACTATGAAAACAACAGAAAATACCATCAAATTGGTATTTTAATATTTTTGTATTCCATTTAATTGGTAGGTCAGTATTGTAAAAGTTGTAGATATTATTGCATTGATTATAAATATCATTGCAATGATACTGGCATTAAAAATACCTTTTGGAATGGTCAACTACAATATGTACTCACTTATTAGTCAAATCAAACTGTAAAACAACAAAGATCCAGATCTGACATAGCATAAGGCACCTGCAGATCAGAGTCTGTGTTGTTTATTCTACTGATTACTCCTAACAAACTGCACAGACCCAGATCTGCCAGGGCATTATGTATCAGCAGATTTGGATCTCTGCAGTTCACAGTTAGACTCACCTTTGAAGTGAGCATATACGGTAAAGTTTCATCAACAACATTTTGCATAGCAGTGATACAATTGGATATCGATGCAATGATATTTGGATACCGTTGCAACGTTACCAGTTGTTTTAACGCCTTTTGTACACTGTACTACTTGTACCACTCACACCAAACCAGAGCTAGCTATAATAGCCCTTCATTTAGTCTCATCTAATGAGATCAGCAGGTGATAAGTAAGGCTGATTGACA
Source organism: Sinohyriopsis cumingii (assembly GCA_028554795.2). Classification (NCBI taxonomy): domain Eukaryota; kingdom Metazoa; phylum Mollusca; class Bivalvia; order Unionida; family Unionidae; genus Sinohyriopsis; species Sinohyriopsis cumingii. The sequence continues at coordinate 150,187,518 of CM068829.1, read as the reverse complement.
TGGACTTGTCAGCAGTGTTGAAGAATAAACCAAGCTGACGGTATTAATTAAATACACTGTGTGCCCATTGATTTTGTGTGTAAAAGATGCTAGGATGTAAATCATTATCACTATTCATCAAGAAATACAAGGCGGTAAACTATACAGAGCAGGTGCTATATTTTGCACAGCTATTACTATAAAACTGGTTCCTTTTACACAGGAAAACGTGCAATAAGACTTGAGTTTCAGACTTTGTGATAGCAGAATATTAGGTGCTTTAAACAGCCTAAACTGGTTTTGCAGCAGTTTCGGATCAGATATCCATATAAGTTACAGCAGTCTGTGTACCACACCCAACATTGGTACAGTAGAACCTGTCTAGAAAGACCATCCTTTCTGCCAGAAAATAATGTTCTCATAAGATGATTTTACTGTACAGTAAAACCTGTCTTGTTCTCAGAGGCCACCTATCTTGAGAGACCAGATTCTTCATATACAGATTTATTGATTATATAGTATTATGAGAGACCACATCATGAGAGACCATTATGTTTTGGCAGAATGGGTGGTCTTTCAAGATGGGTTCCACTGTACTACCCGTGTTTTTCCAATATAATTTTATTCACAGGGTACTAATGTAGTAATAAGCAAGTGATCAAATAGGTTACCACATTTTCTATTAAGAAGTAAATTTGTTTAAATGCCATGTTTTGAGCTACTAAAACACTATCTGACAGTCTGTTGTTGTGGGTTTGCTACCATATTTCAGCACTTGATAGGCCTTACATGGCAGACAGTATTTCTGATGGAGAAGGAACCCAGGAAGAACCACCAACCCTTAGGCTACTTTCAAGCTTCTCCACATACTCATGTTTGCCAGACTGTCTCTACAAGGTTTGCAATGATAACTGGCTGCCATCTTTGCTGTGTCACAGATAGGTTCTTTAATTCTCATTTTCTTCATAATAAAATACAAAACTGGTAGAGACTGACAACATGTATGGAACCAGTCTAAGAAGAATAACACTGCAAAAATGGTGGCAGACTGCCCATGCAATACCTCAGAGATAATGAAATGCAATTTTTAAGGGACTTGACTTAGCATATGCATGATTTGACTTCACAAATAGAAAAATTGATAAAAGTAAATCATGCTTTTTTATTACTCAAACATTAACATATGAGCAAAATTATCACAGAAAAACATACATATCGACTATCCTCAGGTGTCCAATATTTGTTTAAGATCCACCTCCCTAATCCACAGATTTAAGTACTGATAAAAACTTTTATTTTCTGCAATAGCACAACTATCGATGACCACAAAATTTCATTATTTAACAGAAATATTTTCTTTATATGAACTAAAATGTTATCCATCTAATAAACATAATATGGATAAAAATCTGAATTTATCAGTTGACTCATAATTCATCACTGATCAGAAACATCGCACTATTTCATTTGACGATGATTGATTTGGATTGAGGCCTTTGACTTAGATGGTGAATAAAATCCCTTTCGACTGTAATATTTGTTTTAGTACTAAATATTTATTGCAAGTAGTGCATTGTACTTATCCTTGAGATTTTCAAAGATTCATGGTCATAAATTTTATGCTAACAGAATTGGAGAATTTTGAACCAAATTTTTTCATCTACTAGAAAGAGGAGTTTGGCCATGATGATAAATAAATAGACATATAAATACATGTTGTATATGTACTCACTTGTAAGTCAAGTGCAACTGAACTGCAAACAATATTGACCCTAATCTGTTGTCACAGAATGTGCTGACAGATCAGGGTCTGTGTGGTTTGTTCTGCTGATCACTCCTAACAGACTGCATACATCCATATAAAGAATACCTCGCTATCAGATTCCTTTGGTTAATTTCATCATGTTCAGACTTTTTACAGAGAACTCTTGCTGTCAGTGACATTTTATGACCCTTCAGCCTTGGGAAAATAATCAAGTAAATCATTGTAATATACATGTATACAAAGTTTCCAGAATTATTGTCGTTGCATCCATTCACAAAACATTGCAGTTTTATTAAATGAACCGTGTAACTTGAGTTTTCTTTCCAAAGTATTTTGACACTTTACATAATTTTTTCCAGATATTTTCAGATGTCCAAATTATGACCAGTCCAGAATAAGGTTATTGCTAATTGAGTTATTTGAATATTTGTTACCTTTGAGTATTATTTGTTTATGCTCTTGTTTTGTTACCAGTTTTAGTTTTTTTGAACATGCTTTCTGTAAACAAAAGTGAGCTGATGGTGTTGCCTTAGCGCCCATTGTACTGCATCATCATTTCAGGATTGACAATTATTTGTACTTGATTTTAGTCATGGCAGCATTTGGACTTTAAGGCCATTTAAATTTGTTAAGTGGATATTGATCTGTCATGAAATATGGCCACCATTAGTATAGTAAAACCTAGTTTAAGTAATTTCTAAAAACCCACTCAGTATTAATTTAATCACATTTGACAAAATGGATCCTGACATGTGGTTCATTCAAATTTGGTATGAAGGGTGTTATGAGTTTTTTTAAAGTCAATTCTGCTCTTAAGCTTCCTGATAATAAACATGGGGTTTTCACTAAAAGATCTGTGATTTCCACTTGGTATTACATGTAATGAACACGGTGCTGATGTGAACTCTAACATGGCAGCCCCAAATCTTGTTATCACTACTTCTTCTAAACAGATGGCCATAATATATTGGTATTTTTACCCTATCTGGTTGATCCTAATTAATAATGGTTCCAATCAGACCTCTGATATATTCTCCAAGGTAAGATCTCTTGAAAATGTTGTTGCCACTTCTCCTGAACAGATGGTAGTATAGACATGGGGTTTTCACTACAAGGGTTTTTATGATATCTTGGTGGCCCTAATTAAAAAAAACGGTGCTGATCAAGCCTCCAACATGATGGCAATGGTGGACATATTGAAATTCTTGTTATTACTTGTGCTTTTTAAAGGATGGTCAGTCATGTTGATGTGGGATTTTCACTAAAACACTCTTCACTGTTTTTGGTCCTGAATGACAATTATTCTAATGCGACCTAAATCTTAACATTTTCTGTAACATTTGATTCTTCAGAACAGCTGCTTTTTCCACCTTTGTTTAAAACAAAATTAAGAAAACTATGGGTTTTTTTTCAATACATAGTTCAACCTGTATTCAAATGATGCTGACAGCCTTTCTGAATTCTTTATATGGCCAGTTTTCATGAAATCCGACTGAAATCAGATCTCCTATGTCCTACATCAGGCGCTGGCAACCTTAGTAGCATGCATGCCACAAGGTGGCACGTCGAGATGTTTTGTGTGGCATATGAAGGGCAGCTAAAAATCGTGATTTTAAGTTTTACCCTTTACTGGTGGCACACACTCGTTCATTTTGTAATTAAAAGGTGGCAGGCTATGTAAAATAGGTTGCCAACCCCTGTCTTACATGAAGATGTGATAGTGGCTATTTGGGTGTCATGTTCTGGAGACCTTTGAATTAACCAATGGAAATGCAGCTGTCAGAAAATTGAAAGTGAAATAAATCATTTGGCACACATTGATGCTCTTCAGCAATACTGCTCATTTTTCCAAACAAGAAGGTGTAAGATTTCATCTGATTGGCTGATAAAATTAGCAATTATGGTAATAACATAGGTCACCAGATCCTGACAGATATTTACTATCATTGTTTTTTTCCCCTTCAATTTTTTTTTTTCTGAAATTAAATTTTCGTTAATGTGATTATCAATATATTGGACAAAGGCAGGCATTTAAAATTCAGAAATTTTCAATATTTTGAGGCTTATTACAGAGTTGTATAATCTGTATGGCTGTAATTAGCAATTAAGAGAAGTCCTTAATTAATTCTACTGCATATGATGACCTGATCATCTTCTTTACTTGCAGAATTTGTGCTGTGTCTAAGTTGGACCTACATCACTTGAAATCAACATTTAAGCACATAAAAGTGATGCACTACTCACTAGTACATGAGTCAAACCTAAATTGACCAAAAACAAATCAGCTGCATATAAAAGCCAAGATATATAGTCACATTTTTGCATTAGTCACTACATGCATTTGCATTAGTCACTTCATGATTACAATGACAACTTATATATGAAGACCACTTCCAGATGCATGTTTCCCTGTATGGTTGCTATTTATACATTCATTTTCTGTGTTTATTTGCCAAGTTTATGCAGCAAATTTCAGAATGTTTCACTCTTTTTATTCCAGGATCCCCCTGAGAATTTAGTCAATTCCAAGCCTGAAAAGAAACCAGAGAGTAGGCGTTCGTTCCTTCCCCCACCCAAGTCATACTCAAAGCCAACATTTTCGGAAGATCTGGTGCCTAAAACTCAGCCTATACCAATTCCAGTATCCCCAATTTCCAAAGTCACTCCAGAAGAATGTGAAACGGAGGCCTCAGAATTCGTTGTAGGTGATCGTGTTTGTATAAGTGGGGTAAAAACTGGCACCTTACTATATTTCGGAAGCTTTCATTTGGCTGAGGGATTGTGGTGTGGAATCGCTCTTGATGAACCAGATGGAAACCATGATGGTTTGGTAAAAGATATTCGTTATTTCACATGCCGTAAAGGTCATGGAATTTTCGCTCCAGTAGATAAAGTCTCTAACATACATGCAAAAAAGAAACAAAACACTGCTGAGCTCATAGGGTCTCCACCATCTCAGATTTCAGCACTGTCACCGTACAGGAAGTTAGATAGTATTCACCAGAAACAGTTACATGAATTTGAGAAAGAACCTGATGAAACTGAGACTTTGCATTCAGTTTTAGAAAGAAAGCTTCAAACAGTGCCCAAGAGAAACCTCTCCAGACAGGGATACGGTGTGTCAAGGTCAAAAACTGACGGAAGTTTCATTGAGGAGGAGATTGAAGTTGTGGAGGAGGCAGATAAGGATAGTCCTTCAAAACGGGTTGGTGATAAAGAGGGTTTCAATCGTACATACAACTTGGGGAACGAAATCTATGGTAGCCCAGAACATGCTGTCTCGCTTGGAGGTAGTTCAGGGGGTGATGACTCATGGAGTCTGAGTTCTAAACCGTGTTTAGTGGGAAATGCGAAGCAGTATATGAACATTACATTTGACAGTGAAGGTCAAGAAAGTAAAGAAGGTGAGAGCACAGAAAGTAAAGAATCCAATATTGTAGAGACTGAGGAATCCCCTTCACCTGAATTTATATTTGATCAAGAGATGATTGAAGATGGAGAATTTGACACAGAAAATATTCAGATTCTAACAGAGGCACAGTTAATTGCTCATGGACTCGAAATTAGCCATGACTCTAGTCTTGGCCTTTTGTCGAGTTTTATGCTAGAAAAAACAAGTGATATTCTAGAATTAGTAGAATATGAGGCAGAAGAAAACAACTTAAGACAAGAAGATATGGAGGAGTTAGGAAACGAAAATAAATCCCTGAATGCTGCTGTTCATTTTCTAGACTTTGAGTCATCAACACCAATTATAACCAAAACACAAAGTGTAACTCACAATGATACATACGTTCTTAATGACCAGAATGATACATACACTGTTGGTGATGAAATGGATCAGTTGAAGTGCATGTCAAAATTTGATAGCACATTTACTATGGATGTTCAAGCTGAAAGCAAGGAACAGGAAATACCAATGATTTTGCATGACAGAGTTGACCTTCTTTCGAAGGGCCCAATGGTTGATTCTGGGATATCCCTTAAAGGTTCCATGACAGATTCACAAGCAAGTTCAATGACGGAATCTGTGACCTCACTTTGCAGTTCTGTAGTGGATTCTTTACCATCTATGCGTGGTTCAATGTTGGATTCGGGAATATCATTGCCTGGTATAATGGTTGAATCTGGAGTTTCCTTAAAAGGAGATTCTGAGAATGTTCCAAATTTGGAGGAAGAGCAAATAAAAATGCGTGTACATATTTGTCAGGAAGATCAGAAGCTGATTACAGATTTAGAAGATGGCCATAACAAAAAAGTGCGACCAGTGTCATTGATATCATTAGCAAGTGCTGATACAGGTAGGTTCATAGGGCTGTAAAAATTTAAGAACTCCTAATTGGGATTTTCGGAAATATCATTCTTTGCAATATTTTTTCAGGTTTTTATGAACTGTTAGGCAAATAAAAGAGATTTTTTACTTTTAAAGCAAAACATTGGCTTCCTTATTGTTGTTGTTGTTGTAGGGTTTAATGCCATTTTTCAGCACACGAAAGGCTGTACATGGTGGCCAGTATTAATGGTGGAGGAAGAACCCGGGAAAACCCCAGAAAGAAACACTGACCCACGAGAAGCTACTGGCAAGCTTTCTCACATACCCACATTAGCTGAATCCAAGACTCGAACCCACGCAGGCAGAGGCGAGACGGTTGGCTTCCTTTGCGACATGTTCTGGACTGATTAGAAGTTATGGCAGTATATACAAAATTAATCAATAACTGATGCACATTAGATGTTAAGCAATGTTGAATATAGCCATTTGTCAGTGATAGAAAATGCAGACATATTTAGCCTCAAGGTGCAAATGTGCATCTACTCTGTTCCAGGCTGTGTAAGTAATAAAGTTTTCCTCAACACAGCCTATTATACCAAGACTGGACAAGAGGATGAGTGTTTTTTCCTGAGCTGTTGATTTCAGCAGGGAATATGGATAAACATTAACCTGAAATTTAGTTCAGAGAATTACTTTTTATGCCCTGAGATCAATATGGAAGGAACTTGTATCTGTACACAAGTTTGTTTGTACATCCATCAAACCTTTGTTAAATTTTGTTTTAACACCATTTTTTCCTGCAGTGGTTTTTACATGGTCACATAAAACAGGTGTGTGTGGGTGATTCATTTTCTGAGAATGTTTCTCTTGACATACATTGTTCTCAAAGGCTTGCTTCATTGTTATAAATCCTGCAAGTTTTACGCATATAAGCGAGTCTGCATAACCCATTTTTGAATTTTTATTTTATGTATAAATTGTAAAGCATATTTTTCGTGTCTCAAAATGCAAGAGATGTTTGGAGCAGTAAGTGTTGCAGTGGGAAGATCTAAATACCGAGAAATCCTTTTATCCTGTCTTTAGTTGAAGCTAGACATGGTGATCACTTTGGCATCCAATTATGTACCAGTCCACACCCATGACTAATGTCAGTGTCAAGTATTTTCAGCTAAGATCAGCATTAAAGTTTACTTATAGCTAAATGACTCAAAAAAATGGGGTATGTCTCTATTTATTGCTTTATTTATTTATTTGTATATTTATATAAATGGATTTTTTCGGAATTTCCATTTTTGATTAAGTTTATGATCACATGTTTTCTCTAGAATGCATAATTGCATGAATCCTTGCTAAATTGAATGAATTTCACCTCAGCTAGCAGAGTTTTCAATAGACACATACCCTCAGGTTTTGAGGCATAGAATTTAAATGCTGCCTATTTTTGATGCGCGGAAATTCCAACTTGTACATCTTTTTGATGCACATAGATTTGGGCTGGAGCATCAATCTTAATTACCCTTGATTTGCCTTTGGCTTAGTTTCTTACTAACAGTGCACTGTCCATAACAAATTTCCTGATTGACATCTGCTCGGGAACAGTTAACACCTTGATGGCCAATAATATTACACCAATGGAAGATATATATGAACTGGGTGGAGCTAACACTTAGGTGCAACTGAATTGTGTTGAATTGTTTTGAGATTGTGTTTGAAGTTTATGATAGAGGAATAGGAAACAATTATGACACAAACTGGCTGCTTTTTGATTGCATATCAGAATTTATTTGTTTGGACATCAAATTATAATCAGCTGGTCAGAACTGGAGCATATGGCAGCTCGCGAAACCGGTTGTCAAGGTGTGAACCAACTTGAATAATTTTATTGGCAATTAATCCGCTTCATTTAGCGGAATGTTTAAAATTTTGGAATAATTTATGACTTCACTGGATTCATTTCTGAAAAAAATATTGGTGTTGTTTGATTGCGCATTAAATTATAATCAGACAAAACAGGAATATATGGCTTTTCGTGAAGTCAGTTTTAAGCATGGGAAAGCATTTTAATTAATGGATCATTCAGAAAAAAATGGAATGGACATAACACATAGTGCATACATCTGAACTTTAAAATCACAATGGTGCAAAGAAGTATATTTTATTTTCTGTCTCAGTCTCAGAAACAACCTGCCGGTGATGAATTTCCAACCTTTAGACTAAACAAAACCCATAAATATAGTGACAGCTCTGAGAAGGAGAGTCAGTCTCCAAAATAAGAATGAGTGGAAAAGTGGTATGACAATTCTATGATGTACATCCTTGATATCTGAATAAAACTTTCCTAGTTGTATGGGTATATGTTTGCATATAAAATGATTTGATCTGATCAAAATAGAACATGAGAAGTTGTAAATTAAACTAAGTGAAAAATAATCCACTGTCCATTTCATATACAAGATATACACATAGTAACATGTAGTTAGAAAGAGAAACACTTTCACAAAATTCGGATTGTATGCTTCTTACAAAATACTGTAAAATTATCTCATTATTTAACATGAGACAACAGATCTTAAACATCATTTGTTTCCACCAGTAACAAGGAATCACAGCTATGGGCACATGACTGTTCAAAAGAATTTACTCTCAAGATTTCAGCTTTGACTCTTGAGATTTTAATGTTGACTCTTGAGATTTTGGAGTCAAGGGTCAACTGACTCTTCACTTTTGAAATCTATTGAGAACTCAGGCAAGTGAGCAAAAATTGTGCAGTTTCCCATGAGTGTAATAAAACCTGCAATATTCAACAACATTAATAAAGTTTAATCTGATCAAGCAAGCACTTGATTCCAAGATCAGTCTCTGCAGTCAGGTGCTTATTAAATTTTTGCAGTTATTAAAAGCATTTTATCAAGTGAGGTTGCACAATGGTGGACATGCTTTTTTATATTCAGTGGTGATATCTCAACAGTAACAGTTCTAATGCAAAGGATTTGACTGTGCCATTGTTCACATTAACCCCATGAGCTTTTTGTCATTTTTGCCTGAAAATCGAGTAGGAAACACATTTTGAAAGCTATTTCTAATAGATTCTAAAACACCAAATCCCCGGTCATCTTTCAATAACATACTGCCTAGTTGTGTTAGAAACATCATTTTTCGTTGGCTATTTGACTCGCGCATGAGCAGAAGGGTAAAATTGTTTTTTTTTTTTGTTGTTGTTGTTGCTAAATGGAGCCATTATTATTGTATGGAGACCACTCTTTATTCCAAATGCCCGTCTTATCCTACTTTTTGCAAAGGCTCATCTCTATGTTTGCAGTTCATACCGGTTTGCCTTAGATCTGAGACCAAAAAGTCTAAAATCCAGACACAAAATGGGATTCTGACCACTGGCAAATTTTGCATTAAAAAAAGTCGGGTCCAAAAAATGAGGTTCTCCTATCTGTATTTTGTAGTGCAACTAGATATTCCAGATTATTTGGTATCATTGTAGAGCTACATCTGTCTACCATTCTATAATACCACCCACTTTATTGTATCATGCATGACCATGACGCTACAGAGCTCGGCAGTAGGCTACTACCTCCTGCCCAGTAAAGTCGTTGCTCGGGGTTAACGTGTTAAAACGATCAGTTGCTGAGCTGGTGATGAAGATAAAGAACTGCAACTTTTAGCTTCATTCATTACACTTTATCACACAGTCACCTGTTGAAGTATATTCTAATTGGTCTGTTCATTGATACTGTTCTATTATGAAAACTACTCTCCTTAAAAATTAAAGATATCCTATGCAAAATTTCTCCCTCTGCTTAATATATATATATCAGTCGTAATGTTCACTTGACATGCATGTCAAAATTTACCCATGAATTTCTTGGCAAACACAATACATTACATAATGAAATCAATCAAGCACAGCAATTTGCAAGTTGCATCAAAAGAAGTTACCTGGGAGTAGAACTAAATAAGATTGCAAATCAATCACATGACTAAAAAGTTTGTCCATCAATACATTTGTTGCCTCAGGCTACTGTATACATGCACTCGGGTATGATAGATAATAAGTTTCATTGACAATAACCTGTCACTGTTGCATCAGGGCTGATCAAATCCCTTAGTCTATCACCTCAGACAAAGCACTATTTCAGAATGAGAACTTTTTTCCACCTGTTTTGCAACAAGTTGGGCAAGTGTTATGGGTAATTTGTATTCTTCACTTAATGCCCTTTATCTTGATCTGGACATTGATGCCCTCTGGGCAGGATTAAATCTACCTCTGTCCATTTATTCATGTCCTGTGATGTATCACACCTACTATGAGTGGTCATTGATAACTGCCACATGTGCACAGGTTCTGCTTACCATTTGAGTAACTGGATTAACAGTTAAATCACCAAACGAGTGGAAGCCATTTGATTTGTTGTGTCTTAACTGCATTACACTTGAGGTAAATGTGATTAGATTAATGAAAAGCACTTTAACAACAATAGTCCTTGTTGCCTTTAAGAATTGACTAAATGAAAGTAATGATTCTAAAAAATTTAATTGATTATTAAGAGTATCAACTTCCCACCTGTGATACTTTGTTTAAAGTGGAACTGTTACACTTATAAAGGAACTCAGTTATTAAAACTAGACAAGTGATTCAGCTCTTAAATGAATTTTCTTAACTACTTGTCCTAGACAAGTGGATGGAAAAATAACATTGACAAGCCCAGTACCTGAATGTATCCTTAACACCACTAAGGTTTGGAAAATTTTAAATTGCTGGTCTTTACACACACACACACACACACACACACACACACTGGCACAAACACATACAACTTATAGGGACAATCAGATAAGTTGACTTTTTGTGAGCCCCAGCCAATTAAAAAGAATTAACGATACTGTCTTATCATGATGATTATTATAGTTCACGATATGACAATGATCAAACAACATGGAGATTTATGATGGGTAGCTGTCAGAGCTGTTCTGTCCCAAGCATTTTTATTTCTTTCCTATGTTAATGGACATGGCAACCACAACAAAAAAAACCACTAGATTTTTGTGTTCAATGCATCTGATTAAACGACAGTAGTTTCAAATTGTAGAGATATGGATCAGCCCAGTGTCTTTTGGACCAGATCAATCCCTTTTTCATATCTTTCTCCACTCACTATTCTGACTGAAATATACTTAATTTTATCACCTGGTTGAAGTACTCAAAATCAATACTGGCTGGTCCCATGTGTAAAGGCTAAGTGGATTCTACTACAACTGGCTGGTCCCATATGTAAAGGCAAACTGGATTCTACTACAGTATTTTTTCTTTGATAAGCTCATAGGCTTTCCAAATAACTTTTTTTGGGAGGGGGGGGATTGAGGTATGGTGAGGGACATGCAAAAGGCATTTTCCAATACAGGTGTTTTAAATTGGTAGATTGTTATGTGTTGGCACATCAGCACATGTAAAACTACTTAGTACTGATATAATGGAAGAAAAAATGCCATGCCCAGAGATTCGGTGATGGCTAATCTGGACCAGTCTGGGTAGGACTCAAACCCACAACCCACTGACTGTAATTCTCTCATGTTGGCTTCTCCACTACAATGGCTGAAGTTAAAAACTTGGTGAAAGAATAGATGGGCTTGTTGTTCAGGCTTGGTTTATCAAGGTAGAAATATGGTATTATGACCCTAAATATTGATCTAGTCTGGCACAACAAATCAGATTGTGTTGACTAGCATTCAACAAGTAGCTGCTAGAGGCTAGCTTAGAATCAGGGTTTCCATCACTCCAGCTCTCTTTGCATACTTTGGAAGGTTGTTGAGTAACTGATGCAATCAAGAACATTGATTATAACAGCAATATTTTCTGGGTATAAATCTTCACCATGTAAATATGTCTTGGGATTTCCATAACTTTTCATGGAACTTCAAAAATTTCTTGCATTTGATTTTGTCCCTGAGGCTAAAGAGTTGCCCTATATCAGTGTAAATTGTTCCCATAGCCAAAAGAAAATATTTCTAAACATTCTGCTAAATTCTCTTTCTTTTAAATTAATTTGCATCAAAAGATTTTATTCACCTTTGATCACAGTGACCTCCAGCAGTTTAGTTTAATACTTGGATTTATCTTTATTTTCATTTAGCTTTATTTTTCTAACAATGTTCTATATGTAGTCATGAAACATGGTTATATTCAACTTGAGTGCTACTTATTATCATTGGCTAAAGTAGATCGCAGTGATCTACATTTTATTCTTCAGTGATGAGATTTAGTATGTGCATTAAACCGTTTCTGACACTGATATATGTACAGTCATAAAACCATGAGTGCATTCAACTAATAGTACTATTCACCATGGTCAAAAGCAGGTCACACTGATCTACTTTTTAAACTCAAGTGATTATATTAAGTTTTTGTATTTAATTCGATTCGTCTGACACTTTTGCCTGCACAGTCATGCAGCTAAAAGCCATTTATTTTTAGGACTGATATTTACATTTCAGAAATCTAGTTTATAGCTGTAGTGGCACTGTATTTGGAATATACACGATTTTAGAAGTTGAGACTAATCATAATGTGGAATTCATGCCTCTTTAATAAAAACAAATTCTTTCTGATTTTTTTGTTGTTGTTGTTGTGGGGTTTAATGCCATTTTTCAGCACACGATAGGCTATGTATGGCAGCCAGTATTAATGGTGGAGGAAGAACCCAGGAAGAATCACCGACCCACGAGAAGCTACTGGCAAGCTTTCTCACATACCCACATTGGTCGAATCCAAGACTCCAACCCACATAGACAGAGGTGAGATGGCAGTGATCCATAATGGAGAGCGCTTTAGACCACTCGGCTACTCGGGGCTCCAATTCTTTCTGATGTGAAATACATAAACATTATACTCATTTTGGTTATTGGCCATAAAGTATTATTAATCTTACATGGTTTTCTGAATTTGCTTGAAGATTTGGAACCTTTGATATATTCATTTATGATTATGTGAGCAATGTATGTCTTCCAGTGTTCGCAAAACATATCTGAAGAATCTGTGATCACATAAACATTGATTGATTTTTTTCAGGATATGTACCAGATACAGATTCTGAAATGGGAACCTTGACCTTAAATTCACCTCAGGATTGGGCAGAAAAAGGTGGTTTCCATGGAAACTTGGAGATGACAACTGTACAGGAAAGTCAAATTGAAAACTTTCAGCCAGGTAAATAAGTATAGGCCCAGAAAGATTAAAAAAAGCTTCATCATTTTAATAAAAAGGGTGCATTCTAGAATTTTTTTAAAGATTGGTATTGGGTGTTATATGAGGATTAATTAAACTTTATTATTTTCTTAATGACTTTAGAGGTTTACAGACCTCAGAATAAATATCTGATCAGTCAGTTACCTACTTGATTTTTTTTACAGACAACACTGGCATCAAACATAGTGTTTTTTGAAAAAAAAAGCTTTCTCCTTAAGTTGGCATCATTTCGTTGCTTGTTATATTTTATACATTTTTTTTAAAAAGGAGACTTTGTTAATTTTCAGTAAATCTTTTAGTAATGTTTCAGTGTAAAGATTTGTCTGATTTATATGATGTCAGTCGGGTGAGCAACCTTGCAGAGGGATTTTTCAGATGTGATTTAAAGCTGAATTAAAATTTTTAATCAGTTTTAAATGTGGATCTAGGAATAAAGCAATGAATTTAAATTTTAATCAGTTTTAAATATGGATCTAGGAATATAGCAATGAATTTAAATTTTAATCAGTTTTAAATATGGATCTTGGAATATAGCAATGAATTTAAATTTTAATCAGTTTTAAATATGGATATAGGAATATAGAAATGAATTTAAATTTTAATCAGTTTTAAATATGGATCTAGGAATATAGCAATGAATTTAAATTTTAATCAGTTTTAAATATGGATGTAGGAATAAAGCATAAATTTAAATTTTAATCAGTTTTAATTATTGATCTAGGAATAAAGCAGTGAATTTAAATTTTAATCAGTTTTAAATATTGATCTAGGAATAAAGCAATGAATTTAAATTTTAATCAGTTTTAAATATGGATCTAGGAATATAGCAATGAATTTAAATTTTAATCGTTTTAAATATGGATATAGGAATAAAGCATAAATTTAAATTTTAATCAGTTTTAATTATTGATCTAGGAATAAAGCAGTGAATTTAAATTTTGGTCAGTTTTAAATATGGATCTAGGAATAAAGCAATGACTGCAATGAGACTTCCTTTTAGCAGACGAAGCTGGGACCAAAGTTTTCATGGTTTTATAGAGATATCCAGTAAACAGAGGCTTGATAAGTATAATAAAGATTGTTGATAGGACTGAGTTGCAGTTACTTGTCACTGTCATTCTACTCAGTACAATACATTTCTCCACTACACTGCTTATCCCTTTACCTCATGCAAGTGTCTTTGGATGCCTCTACTCCATTCGCATTGAAGCGCCTTTTGACGCCTCTACTCCATTCACATGGAAGCGCTTTTTGACGCCTGCTGTAAACATGAGCCATTTCAAGCTGGTTTTTGTAGTGCCACCTTCGGGGGGAAAAAAACCTTTTTGATACTACATTCATTTCTGCAAATGACAATTACATCAGATCACACGGTCAGTGTTTATGTACTGGTCAATATCTGCTATTTAAAGTAACTTGGTCATAATCTCCACTCTCCAAAAGGGCGGTCGCAGATTTCATTCAGTACGTGGCGGTGAACAAGTTCTCTCAAGATTTTAAAGCAAATAAAAATTTCGTTCATGCCAAATAATTACACAGCTATAACAGTCGGACTTTACTCTTAAATTTGTCCGCACATAATAGATGTGTACCAAAAATGTAAAATGGTTAAAATTGCTGTTAAACGTAACATACACTACATTGCTTAACAGTTCACAGGCCGGCCTTTGCGTATGGAGTCGAATAGGTAACAGGTATTCTATTGATAGCATGCTGCACTTTGTGACTATGCTCTATGAGGTAAAGGGTTATACTTTTTAAAAAAAAAATACATGTACTGGATGCAAGCTTGATATTAAAATTAGTAACACTCACTCATGAAAATGCTACATTTTTAGCAAAGACAGCAGGTTTGAAACCCTTAAAATACATGATCCTTTAGACAAATATAATTTGAGTCATCCACTTGTCCCAAGGACAAGTAAGTAGAACAGTTGATTTGGCACAGTCAGTTTTTACCTGGTCAGGACAAGAGGATGAGTGACTTTCCTTTGGAATGTCCTTATTAGACCAAAACTGCAAGACCAGTCAGCATTGGAGGCCGCATTGCAGAGAGGCAGATTTAAGGATTTAAGGAAATGCTCTTAGTTTTGTCATTCAGTGGTGCTGAATGGAATACTGCCTTCTCAATGGCCAACTGAAAATAAGTTATAAATAAATGTAAGATTTCATTTTCTTTTAACCAATGAGAGGACAGTATTCCATTCAGCGGAATTTCACTTGCATATTAAGTGGGTGCAGTCATGGCCATGTTGAGTTGTAGATTGGGAAAATGGTCCTGAAAGATACAATAGTAGACCAAACTTTGGATAGGCATTCAATGTCGAATGCCTGCGAAATGTAGAAAAGGAGAGAATTTACTCCCTTGTATTATTTTATGCTATATGTATGACTGATAGATAAACTGAAGCTGTGATACAGGTCCCAGTGGAAACATCGAGCTTTCCATTGTGTGGAAGTTCTGATTGGTTCAGCCAAAACACAAAAGGTAAAAAAGATTGAAGTTGATCTAAGTTGATCTGTATTTGGAATTATAGCCTTTATTATTACCATTCTTTCATGAACATATTACAGTTACGCTTGTTGAGTGTCTTGCACAGTTTAATTTGTATGCACCTTTTCATAAAAATTACCTCAGTTTGTAGCATCACATATATCACTGAAAAAGAGTAACTTATGCGCACTTGGATCAACGTATATGAAACAGCTATTACCAACTAGCTGAAATGTTATCTGGAAGAATGTGTTTTTGGTTGAAACAATGAATAAAGCAAAATCTGCATCTAATATGTTTGGGAATAAACAAGAATTTAAGTGATGCTATGCACGATTTGCACTGTATAAATACTGTACATTATCGTACAGCCTGGTCTTCCAGGTAAACTCAACCCAGCCCATGATTTATGTAGTCTTTATTTACCTTAATTTAGTTTCATGTTGGAGAAATCAGAAAATATGCACATGCAAAATAATGGTCCCAAGATTTACAGCCATTATGGTAGTAAACACAAAAAAATCTTAAAATTCAAGTTTAGACCTTGGCCCATGGATAAGCTGATCCCCACCCCCTTCTTCCAATCCTTTATTTTGTTGGTAAATTATTTGGTTTATATGCATGTATATATGGTAATGTGTGCACCATTGTGCCCAGTCAGTAGATTGATTAAGTGTGAATGGTAATGACTTGCTTGTAAACTTGCAAGCTTACATTAATTATATTAGATGATATAATGAGACAGTTAGTGCTTCCAGTCACCAAATGGGAAGAAGAATTTTTTTTAAAATTACCCAGATCAAGAATAGTAACCCAATAATGTAAAAATAATTATGTTAATTTAAATCTTTCAGATTGACGATTGTTCATTTGGAGAGTAATCAAATGTTGTAATATTCTTTAGTAAAATAAGAAAGTAAAAAATGGCATCCTATTACATCCCCAACCAGTTAATGATTACAGTTTTCATATACCAAATGTTCAATAGAGCAACAAGATTGGTTTTTGGTTTCTCCTTTGTCACACAATCACAGCACCAAATGGATACTTTTAATATTTTCAAAATTGTGGGACAAAGATCCCTTTGGTGTCTCAGATTACATTATTTGCAGAATAACAAATTAAACTTTTTACACAATACAGATGAGGAGCTATCCATTCATTTTTTAAATAAATTCCCCATAGGGTTAGAAGCAGACCTTGAAAACCGAGAAAAACCTCAAATTTTACTTTGACCTTAGAAACCTAACAGCCTACAAAACTGAATAAAGCCTAAATTTAAAAAAAAAATTATGAATGGCTCTACCTCAGCACAACAAAAATGCTTTCTTGTACACAGTTTTTGGTTATGCTAGCCGAGTGTTAAAAAAATTGTACAAATTATTTATTAATTTTCACTTTTTAATTTTATTTATAAACAAACTTAAAGCATGCTTTCTCAGATTTGTAATAAATGCTATGATCACCATGCAGATAATCTTGTAACTGCTTTGTGTCTTGAACCTCAAAAGAATTTTAAACTTTGAAAACCTATTTTTAAAAAATCAAATTTAAATGTTTTTTTAAAAAATTCTGACCTTGTGCCCATAAACTGGTGTTTCAAAATTAAGTAACATGGGTATCTTAATAATTTAAATCTTGATGTTTTTTTAAAGATGAGTTTTAGGACATAAAATTCTGTTCTGTCTGTATCTGAATTACTTTCACACTCTAGTGTATCAAGTATTACACAATCACATTTACCTCAATAATTTATGGCCTTGTTATTGGATGTCATTGTAACTAGGTTTTGTTGGTATAATGTATACTAACATTACAATGTAAATCTGGTACTGTAACCCTACATTTATTTTGTAAATCCCTGTTCATGAGGACATACCTTTAATTTCTTATTGTTGATACCTGTATCAGCATGTTGTATCTAACTTTTTTTGTGGATACCTATTTAATTTCTTCTTGTGGATACCTATTTCAATTTGACTAACCTTTAATTTCTTGTGGGTATGTATTTCATTGTGAGATACCTTTAATTTCTTGTTGATACCTATTTAATTTCTTGTTGTGGATCCTTATTTCAATGTGACATACCTTTAATTTCTTGTGGATATCTATTTCAATGTGACATCCCTTCAGTTTCTTGTGGATGTCTATTTCAATGTGACATAGTTCAATTTCTTGTGGATATCTATTTCAATGTGACCTACCTTCAATTTCTTGTTGTGGATACTTATTTCAGTGTGACATAAATTTAATTTCTTGTGGATATCTATTTCAGTGTGACATACATTCAATTTCTTGTTGATACTTATTTCAATGTGACATACCTTTAATTTCTTGCTGTGGATTGCTGTGGATACCTATTTCCATGCTGTGTAGCTGAAATTTAATTATCCTGTAAGTGAAACTATCCTCTTTTTTGTGCCTTCTTGATCTTTAAATCTTCTGAATTTACCTTTTAATTCTTACAATATAGTTATTATTGTGATGACGTGTTTTAAAATCCTTTGCCTACAGAGATAAATACATACATAAGAACACAGTTATGTACTTTACTCAGTTTTTTATTTAATTGGGTACTCTGTAATTAAATCCACTTTTTTATTTAAAAAATCCCATTTGTAAATCCAACTGATTAAAAGTTAGAAATTCTTCTTGATCTCCATTAATTTGTTGTTTTTATCTTTTATACATCCTGTAGGATACTTTTTTGGATCTTAAGGGTTTATGTGATAGGCATGTATCTGCAACAGTATGTAACATGGCCTCAACCCAAGATAAGATATTTGAAGCTAAATTGCACTATTCGTAGCTTATAGAAATTCAATTTTTGACATTTTTTTGTCTCATTGAATTAAAGGAGACTAGAAATCAAAATGTTCCTTTTACGTATGTAATTCTCTGCAGATTTTAATTCAACTGCAATGTTTATAAATTAAATATCGTAAGCGGGTAGTGATTATATTGCGTGGAAGATACCACGATTCTGTAAATTGCCAAGTTTTGATGAGACGACAGATCACGTGGTACCGTGACGCTATACTAGCCAGTTCTTGAATACAAACATAAACATTGGCGAGCACAGCAGACAGGAGACCAGTTTTGGGTTGCACATTCAAAAGTTGAATCTGCAGTCTGATATAATAGTTTATGTACTGTACTGGTAAGTGCTAAAAGAAATTTGTTAGGCACAGGCCCTGGGCTGGTGACTTAAATAAACTAAAGTTCTGAATGAAATTCCACAAGCCCGGACAGTTCATACCTGTCAACTCTCAAGCCGGGAGAAAAAAAACCCGATTTTGGGGGTATTTCCTCGTCTACCTCCCGATCTCGTAATATCTCTCAATTTTGCGCAGCGAAGTCCCGATTATTACATTATGTCTGTCAATTTTCATTTGTCGGAAGAAAAAAAACCAACACCAAAACATTTTTAAATATAACGTATGCAATCCACAGTCTAAACTGCCACTCTGCAGACATCGTAGCAATGTGACTGAAAAATTGTTAAAGCTACGTTAAAAATTCAAATCACATGCACACATGTCTAAACCGGCACTGAACCAAATAATTAATATCATACAACAGTTTTTTTTCTTCTTAAGTAAATAGAACGTGAAGATTAAACATTATTCAAGTAAATTTCAGATTTTTTAAACAACTACAACAGTACTATAGTATTAAAAAAAATTAAAAGAATAAAATTGTCACCAATTAGCTTAAATGAATGATCACTTTGAAATTTTCTCTGCAAACAAAATCGCATCTCCATTTCCGCCAAAGAAACTCGGCCAGTTAACACCTGACATTCCTCTACCATATATGAAAAGTTTAATTACCATGATTAAATTACAAGGAATAAAACAAAATATACCATGCAGTATATGTGGGCCTAAAGAACTAATTCTGAATAAATATTTTATTCAGCAAATAGTGTTACATGCATTAAGACTTAAACCTAAGGAAATAAGGTGGGGCATAAAACGTGAGAAAAAGTTGCCACAAGTACGGTAACTTGTGACTGCAGATTTGAACTGTTAAAATGAAGTCCATGGCATCGTAAGTAACAACAAAATAGGCATCATTTATTTGGTAATCAATTGCTGGTGCTTACACATATGCATACTGTCAAACATGGTTTCTTTGAAGTATGTCCAAAAGGCAGTCCTTTTCACAAGATCAATGCAAGGATAAGGATTATGTTCATTAGTCACACCGGCTTTATCATTTGCGTACTTAAATCAAAACTTTAGCTATTTTGCAGTTTAGCCAGAACTGACCAGAATATGCAAAAGGGGCTTGTCATGGGGGAATAATAAGGCATATCACATGGAGAAAAGGCATGTCAAATGGGCGGTCGCACATTGGGGCAAGGGGGGTAAATAGCCTAGCCCCCCCCCGTTCTATTGTCAGTTAATGTGAGACTTTGACCTTTTTTTTTTTAATCGCTGCTTTTTAAACTGCCCAAGGAATAGTTTTATTTCAGTTCCAATTATTACAGATTACCTTTTATGCATACTACATGTATACAATGCATTTTTTTAATTAAAATTTTTAATTTTTATAAGATTACTGAAAATTGTGTATTCTCGAAACACGACAGGTTTAGAATCTTATTTTTAGCAAAGCTTCCATTTGATTAAAATCAAATCTAAATTTCACCTAGGACAGTGGTGATTTGATTTAGATTGTGCCGTGTTAAGGCATGTATGTCAGCATCTTGAAAATACATTTACTCATTTCACCAGCGCAATCAAAGTTTCCTCAGGCAAACAATTTTTGTTTCGACAAGCCTGACGGGCACCTTACTTTGAATACAAGATGGGCCGGAACTAAAACCAGAAGGGGCCCAGGGTGTCGGGCTATCCGATTTGTTTTTAGCACTGCTGTTTTTAGATAAAATATATGTGGATTGATTGTTGCATTTTGTGGTCACTTACTCGTCCTTCTGCCTATTTTCGTAACTCACACATTTAACACTTTTCCCAGGATTTAAAATGTCCAAAGGTATGTCTGGAACAGCGCCAACTTTTAGTCTAGGCCTAGCATTTGCGTATCTTTGAGCTGCTATTTTTTCATGATCCCTCTCGTAACATTCCTTTGAGAAATGTAAGGAGCACATAGTGCTGTATGTTGTTGCTTTGAAATTGACTCGTTTGTAATAATGTACCCATTCATTCATTATGCCTTTATTTTTCGGAAAAGATTTTTTTTATTTTTATGTCAACAGGCTTTTCTTAATGTTCTAATACACCCATAAGCAACGCAAAACGGTATTGTCTTTTACTCTGTCAACTCCCACTTGGGCTGCTGGAGTCGCTACTATGACGTCACATCCCGAAAGTAACCGAATAGGCGCAGAAATTTTGCATATGAGGTCATGGATATTCAGCTCCTAGAAGATAGGCCAATATTTAAATATTGGCATTATGGTCGCAGATGATACTTCAGAATAAGGTTTTCTGCTATAGTGCTTTTATTATTATTCTATATTTCCATTGGTTTCTGGTCTCCTTTAAGTGTTTATTCAAAGATGACAGAGCAGATCCTATTTCCAGTCATGAGTCCTTTCTTTTGACAGCACAAAGGCTGCCCGAGACAGATTGCCTTGCATGGTAGCATTTTCCCCATTTCAAACAGATTGTACTTCATGCACATCAAGTTGACCTTGTCTTCAAATGAAATTCTGAGTGTGAAATTGACACCAGTAATTATTTTCTCCTTCACATCTTCTAGATTTTATCACAAGCATGGAATTTACCATATTCATTCAAGTATGGTGAAGGCTGTGATATGTGAAAGGTTTGATGCATTGTGAAATGGTGCTGACGATTAAAAAAAATGCAACCTTATATTATTGCTAAATCAAGCAATATATTGTAGTAACATTATTTTTTAATAAAAATAATATATGGTGGCAGTGCACTATAGAATGTATATTTTTAAAACATAATAAGGCTTGGAAGTTGATACTTTTACTGGGCTTGCAGACTATTATGGTTTTTTTCATAATGTATCTTTCTGTCATAATGTATCTTCTTTTTCCTGTGGTTCTTTTTTAGGTTGACCTTTGTTTGTTCACACTTTTTCATAATATTCCTAGTTTTCACAATTAAACCTATTGTACATTTTGTCCAGTAATTGGAGAACAATTATGTAAATAAATTGTGATCGTGTCAATAAATTGTGATGATGTCAATAAATTGTGATGATGTCAATAAATTGTGATAACATCAAAGTCAGACTTGTCAGATGTTCACAGAAAAATTGGTACAATTTATGTATCGTGTTATATATCATACCAGAGCGCCAAGTGGCAGAGTGGTATAAAGCACTCTCCGTTACGTATCACTGCCATCTCACCTCTGTGTGCATGGGTTTGAGTCTCGGATTTAGCCAATGTGGATATGTGAGAAAGCTTGCCAGTAGTTTCTCTTGGGTTGGTGGTTCTTTCTGGGGTTTTCCCCAGGTTCTTCCTCCACCACTAATACTGGCCGCCATGTATAGCCTATTGTGTGCTGAAAAATGGCGTTAAACCCCACAACAACAACAACATATCATACCATGACCAACATATCATGATATATATTATATAACAATATACAGTTCCATTCAAAGACTCACCCAATCCCTTAGCTGAACATTTCATACACTGTAGATAAAACTTTTAAGATGTATGTGGGCTCATTACAAAAAATATTGTTTTGTGGTTGCTTACAGACCAAATAGCTTGGTGCTCAGCATTAAGAGGTTAGTATTCGGCCTGGTGTCAGGATAATGTGACTGGGTGGGACATCATGCTACATGTCTGTGACATGATGCCCCAGTGCTGGACATCACTATAAACTGCCACACTGCAAACATCATAACAATGTGACTGAAAAATTGTTAAAGCTACGTTAAAAATACTAATCACACACACAGAGAGACCAAATAGGTGACATAATTTTTAATAATTTGTTAGCCACATAGATGGTGTTTTCTTTAATAGCATTATCATCTCTTTATTGGTTACATATTGCTTAGGGTTTGGGAGCTAAGTGCCTTGATGAGTCATACCAAAGACTTGTAAATATGTTACTAACAGCTGCCTCGCTTGGTGCTATGCGTTAAGAGGTTAGTGTTTGGACTGGTCGGCCTGGTGTCGGGATAATGTGACTGGGTAGGACATGATGCCCCAGTGCCAGACATCGCTATAAACTGCCACACTGCAGACATGGTTACATATTGACTGAATTTTAATAAAAAAATACGTTAAAAATCCAAATCACACACACACTGGCCTGAGCAGGTATCAAACTTGTGACCTTTGGATCATGAGTCCAGTTTAAAATGCCAGTTAAAGTATGGTAAATCGAGGAAGGTTTGTGCCAGTGTATATGGTAAAGATCTTGACAACTTTATTAATGGTCTGCAGCAAGTGATTGCATGTAAAATTCCTAGGGACAGAGAGAGTTGATATAATCAGCTGAAATCTCTTTACATAAAAAAAAGTCAAGAAACATTTGGTATGTTAAATTTTCAGCTGTGCATAACAGCCTGAAATAAATGTGTGTTAGTTGAAAAAATTTCACATTGGAAATTAACAAGCTGTAAAGAGGGTGGATAAAAGACAGGGTAAGGTAAATATTTGTTTTACCACATGCAGTTTAGATCATTGCACCTTTCAGTCATTTTTTGTATAGTTATCAGTATGCACTGGTGTATCTCGGTTGATTTTAAGACTTAGTTAAAATGTACACAGTTGCTTTTTTCTTACTTATGTGTAAGGGATGACTATTCCCATTTTCACTTGCCTGTCATGATGATGCTGAAAAAAATGTCATAAAATAATTATTGTTTATTTTTCTGAGTCAAAATTGGGCTAAGTTATTGACATGACATTTTACTTGCCCAAAATGATTTTGGCTGGCCTAGACTAGTTGGGCTATGGAATTGTTTTTGCCTGCCTATATGCACATTACTTAAGATTCTTGAGTACATTTGTTAAGCTGTTTATTAAAGTAAAAGTTGTCATCTTATCACATATTTCTATATAAAGGACACCTGCTGATAAGTGACAGCATTTATGAAACCATTATCTAAATAAAATTGATACAGCATACTCCAAATAAAGTACCTTTCATGACAATTCCTGTTACAAGATAGGCATGGTCATGGGTCCCATTTTTATTATTTAATACTAAACAAATTGTCAATTGTGGTCTCCCTTACAAGAACTGCCATATTTGGTGAGGTGAAAAGCTTGTTCGTTTCTGCTAGGCAAGGCACAATTTTAAAATAAAATTCAATTCACAATACTTAAGTAATGATGCACAACTGTGTGGAATTATTCAAAGAGAAATTGTTTGATAATATCCTAAGTACATTAAGTAAGCACATTGTACAGTCATTGTCTTAGTTTAATGATTCCACCTTGTATATGGGAGGTCAGTGGTTCAAACCCCGACAGAGTCATACCAAAGACTTTTAAAAATGGTACTAGCCTCACTTTGCGCTCAGCATTAAGAAGTTAGTGTTAGGACTGGTTGGTCTTGTGTCAGGATAATGTGACTGGGCACCTCATGATGCTACATGTCTGCAGCATGATGCCCCAGTGCTATAAGTATCATACTGCAGATATCGTAGCATTGTGTATAAAATTGTTAAAGCTATGTTATATATCCCAAAACACACACACACAGTTTAATGATTATTTTGGGCCATGGATGATCAAATGGTCTAAAGAACTCACCTTTACCAGTCAGTGTGATCTCACATATGTCCACAAAGGTTTGAATCTTGGGCTCATAAGTGAGTATATATAATACCTGAGAGTATGCACTTCAATAAAGCCATATAAGCAAAGGCATGCTGACTTAGTCTTGGTCAGCAAGCCAGTTGACACATTCTAAAACTAATATCCGGATGATCCAGACTCAGTCTGGTATCATACATCTTCATTCTGCAGTGTTCACAAAATATCCATGCAGTTCTTTTCTTTAAAACAAATTAAATAATGATAGTTCCAAATAGGGAAATAAAATATGTAATTGAATAAATTATATAGAAATCTGCAGTGATGTGCTCTCTCTTTGTGTATGCATATATATATATATAGAGAGAGAGAGAGAGAGACACACACACACACATACATACATACATATGATTGAGATAACATGTGGGACTTAAGAAAAGTTATCATACTTCTATGGTGGTCTTGATACCAGAGTTTTGATTTAGCACCCAGTATGTTGATAATATCTAGGTATTTAGGTATGTTGGATAGATAAATTAATAAGTAAACAGAAATATTCATAAATAAAGTTGGATTTTAATTCTTAGATTTTATACACTATATTAGCAACCAGCCATTTAATGGAGGTGCAGGCTAAAAATTTTTGGAACAAAATTTCCAGCTCTCAAGTAGCTTGCAACATTTCTTGCGCTGCCTTATGGGAAAAGATACTCTTTTATAGGCATTATAGTTCTTGAATAAAGTCAGTAACGAGCCAGACACTTCCTTATCCTATGGCCAGTCCCTTATTTGCTTCAACATAGATAATATATATTGGTATTATTTCATAAAATTATATTTTAGAATCAGTACAATGTATAATCACTTATAAATCTATCTGCAAACTGCAGAGGCCCAGATCTGTTATCAAATTATACACTGACAGTTTACGAGGAGTAAGCAGTATAACAAAACCACAGACCCTGATCAGCTGGTTCATTATGCAGTGGCAGATCAAGGCCTCTGTTGTTTGCAGTTGGACTTGTGAGTATAGATGGTAACTTTGAGCTTGGGGCATATTTAAAATCCCTGGTGACCACGGACACATTAACTATGATTAAATGTTGAATGGCATGAGTGATTGCTTGAATAATTGCTTGTTATTAAATAAAACATCCCTGAAGTGACTTTGGTTACTTTTGCCAGGTATCATCAAAGGGGACAGAAATTGCTATTCATGATCTGTAATATCAAGGTGGTCTTAAATCTGGGGTTGTTAAACAGGAAACAATCTGTTCTTAAAAATTTCAATAATTGCACTGGGCTGATCATTAGGCTTGGTTTTATCTGGATGTGTGTGTGTGTATGTGTATGTGTGTATATATATATATATATATATATATATATATATATATATATATATATATATATATATATACACACACACACACACACACACACACACACAGAGTTGAAGAACCTGGCTTGAGTAAGCCATGGAGCATCTATTTCTTTCAACCACAGTGGCTTGTGTGGATGTGTCCAGTTTTTGTGCCATAACAAAATAATGCTCAACATTCGATTATCTTTATTCTCTGTATAAGATCTAAGAACTTAAGGGGACATAACTACCGGTGACAGAGAATGTTCCTTTATACTCGCTTAGAAGTTGAGTCAAACTGCAAAACAGTAAAGATCCTGATCTGCTGTAGCATAATGTGCCTGCAGATTAAGGTCTATCTTGTTTGTTCTACTGATTACTCTGTACAAAGCGCACAGATCCAGATCTGCCTGAGCATTATGTGATCTGGGTCTGTGCAGTTTGCAGTTGGACTCGTCTTATACTATCCATTCTCATCATCATAGATAATCCTTTACTAGATTGTTGCCCTTGTTTCTAAATCAGCCTTGGTTTTGGTATAGGTTATGTACTTACTGATCAGACTTATTTTATTCTATAAGAATAGTTCAGTCCTGTGACATGTGATAGTCATAACTACTTAAACACATATATGTAATGATTCTTCTCCATTGTAAATCAATAGAGTGAATCTGGCTTTTAGAATTGTTATGTTGGTCTCAGGCAAAGCACCAAATGGGAGGCACCATGCATGGTTAATGAACCATGGGTATTTAATTAAAATGTGAATGCAGAACATTTTTGTTGATTATTTACAAGTGCATGTACATGTGTTGCTTTATGGATCATTTACACAAATTAATGGCAACCAGGAAATAAAATCAACACTTTCTCATTAAATGTATATGCCATGTTTTATGCTAAATCATTCAGCAGATGCACTTTCATGTACAACAGTAGTTTAGAGAACTCATGATAGTGAATTTTAATGGCCAGTTTTCTGTCGGACAGATCTAAGCATACTTTTATAAACATCCTTAAGCTGTTTTACAATTACTATTTACTTGGCCTTAATATTAGCCTTAACTTTTTGTCATCTTTTGCCATTAATTCCACGCTCAACTGATTTCTGCTCTCAAGTCTTTTTGTCATCTTTTGCCATTAATTCCACACTCAACTGATTTCTGCTCTCAAGTCTGCAGTGGCAAAATTTGTAGGTCTTGGTGCCCTAAATCTGTAATGGCCACTACAGTTTTTGACCTATGGCTACTGTAGTTTGACCAGTACTTAGAGTGCTGTACTATAATATTGATTGAGTTAGCATCATTGGAAAATGAGAGGAGCAATTTCTTTATCATTGGCACCGGCAATGATGGCATCACAGTTTGTAAACATTTGAATCAAAGTTTTGTAGGCAGTGGCCTTATCAAAGGCTCAACATGCAGATCCAGGTATTGTTTTTGTAAAAAATTATCATTAATCTGAAATATACCTCACACCATTTATTCTTTTATATTCTACATGTAATTACTTTATTATTTTCTCTACTGCCAGATTCAGAGAAGAATTCTCTACCAGCTGAAATGGACTCTGATGTAGGAACACTGATGGGGGACACAGACACAGAGACAGATAGGTCATTATAACATCATCCTGCATTGCCATGTCTGCAGATCTGCCACTTATCCTTATTTACTTAGGATCTTCCCAAATCTTTGTTTAAAATCCAAATATTCCAATTTCCTGATCTTAAAAAATGCCCAAAATGTTTTTTTCAAATAACTTTTGATTCACAATGGCTGTGCTGAGAGAACAAAGGTGATACAGAAATTACATGATGAATATACTATATAGTCATACTGTGAAAATCTAACATTTTCTCTTGTTCTTCTTTTATGCTGATATTTAGTTTGTTAAATGAATTAACTGTAGCACACATTTTCACATTAATTAAATAGCATAAGACAGCAGAGATGTAAATTTCTAAATATATGGTCACAAACACTGTTCCTGATTTTCTTTCTCCCTTGGCATCCTGATTTTCCTTCCACTCAAGGAAGCAGGTATGTATTTGTTGACCTACATCACACCTTTGACTTGTTTTTATGATGTCATCATTGCATTACATCATGTTGGTGACTATTTTTATATAATTGGTTTAGCTTTAGAACTGAATTTAATTGTGTTTTAACTACATTTTTTAGTTTATCATAAACATTGTGATTGTAAACCAAATATTGTATGCTCTTTCTAAAGATAAGAAAGTTTTCAATAAATACCGTATTGATTCATGTATGAGGCAAACTGCATATATCCAGATCTACCGTTGTATAATGCACTGGCAGAACTTGGTCTGGGCAGTTTTTAGAAATAATTAACAGAACAAACAACACAGACTCTGATCCGCAGGTGCATTATACTACAGCAGATCAGGATCTTTCTTGTTTACAATTTGCCTCAACTTATAAGCTAGTAGAGATGGCATTGCACCAGTTATCACAGAACTAATCCATTTCATGACCTTATATATTTGTTTGGAACTTGTAGAGATAAAAAGGTCAATACATATGATACATATTTTTCATTCCCCCCCAATCATAAAATACTGTACAGAATCAAAAATAAGTAATGATAATGAAATTGGTTCCATCTGGCAACTTTTACACATCCTCTGCCAGTTGGGAGCCATTTAGTAAATTGATGTGGGATTAAAAAATCCCACTTTTGCAAGCACATTGTGTATGCAGTAACCCAGCAAGACCTCACTCTTGCCAATTGATTTATAATCTTACATGGGATTTTCCTATCCCACAATACACATAACCGAGTCTGATATTGTCGCAGCTGCACAGGTAGATGGTGAGACATGGGACTATCACTCCAATAGAGATGGCAGTGGCAAGATCTTGTATTACTTTTTTGAACTTGTTTTTTTTTAAGTCATGTAACATTCATAATGGGGTAGTTCTCATGTGAAGCTTAGTGCGAACACCTGTTTTGCTAACGTTATGTTGTAGTAATCATACAGAGAAAGAATAAAATATTTTTTTTTTAGCTCATTAAGTAGGTAAGTGCAAGGCATAGTATAGACACTATTTATTTAAATAATTCCTGCTTCCCAGAACTTCTTTTATTTTCACAGTATTATTTCATTGATATAATACTTGATATGTAAGTCTGAAACTTTCTTTCTTTTGAGATTTAGTCCCATTTGTCACTGATTTGACCTTGAAAAAAGTCCCAGAAGTGATCATGAGGGAGATTGCATTGTAGTCCAGCAGACAATGAAATAAACCTTGAATATTGCAATTACCAAATTGATATACATCCGCCTTATGATGTTTAGCATCTTGCCTGTCTGTTACCACTTTAGTTTCTGCACAAAATGCTCAGATTTTCAACCATCTGCAGTTGCCAAACTTTGTGGATGGCATAAACTTGGGGTAAGAAAGAACCATATTAATTCAAGATAAACAGGAAGAACAGCAACTAAAAGAAGACAAATGGTTTCTACAAAATAACAAAAGTTCTCCACCGTCTACAGTTAACAAACATTGTGAATGACTTGCACTTAGGTTAAGGAAGAACCCTGTTGATATCATTATTTAAAAAACATAGGTCAAAGGTCAAGGTCACAATGGCAGAAAGGAGCAAAATTGACTTACACGCAGTAATGTTCATTCTATACCATGTACCTGCTCCAAACTATTGGATGGCTTCCACTTGGGATCAGGATGAAGGCTATCAATTATATGACTAAAAGGTCAGAGCCAAAATAACTGAATAAAAAAAGAAAAATGGTGTCTGTGCAATAAAAATACATCAACATCACAGACTTTAATGAAACATGTTGTTGACTTACACCTGGGATAAAAAGAATTCTATACATTGTTGGGCTGCAAAGATCATAGGTCAAGGTCACCGATTGAATAAAAAAAAAATCCTCTTGGTTTCAGGATCAAAGGTAAAGGTTACTGTGACTTATTCTTCATAACATACAATTACCAAACTTTCTGAATTCCTTGCATTTGGGGTAGCTAAGAAGCCTACTGATTTAGCTGTCAAAGGTCACGGTCACTGTGACTGAAGAGGGAAAAGGGTTTCTGCACATAATTTTCAGTTCTGGATCATGTACCTTCAGCAAAGTTTGTGTGTGATTTGCATGTTGAGTAAGGAAGAAATGTATTGATTTTGGGATCAAAATGTAAAAACCACTGTGAATGAAAGAAGAAAAATGGTTTCTGCAGAATAGTTTGAATTCCACATCACAGACCTGGACTAACTTTATGGATGAAGAGCACAATTGGAGTGTCGGTATTTGTATGTTCATTCATCCACCCATTCACAATTTCAATTCTAGAGAAGAGCTCTTAAACTGTACAGAATATATCTTTCTTTGGTACATACATATATATATATATATATATATATATATATATATATATATATATATATATATATATTGCTGGTAGTTCATATATGCATTTTGATAATCACAGTTCTTCAGTTAAAATATTTTAAACATTTTCTCATACTAGTCCATCCATCCATTATTCACATAGGACATTGGTGTACTTTCAGTTAGCATCTTTAGTCAAGTACCTACTCAAGTATTGCTAGCAAAATAAATACCAGTGCATCGTACATGTATCTAGAAATGAAGGTGTCATACAAGTAGGTATCTGTGACCTACTTGCAAAATTGCAAGGGTCATCTTCACGGAGATTTTTCTATTAGACCAGAAGGGCCATCTACCATTGAAATCGACTGGCCCAGTAGAAAATCATTTGACCCTCCCAATCACATAGATTATTTGACTCCAACTGGCCCTGCAGCTGTCAGTATTGACATATACCCTGAGCTTAGGCAGGCTAGCTGCTAAATTGACCCTTAAATTGCATCTCCTGATTCATTCCACAGATGTAGGGGTATCCACTCCATCATGTCTGGGGCCCAAAGTGCTTAATATGATCTCATATCCATCTGTGTGTGTTTGATTCTCAGGGTCTACCAGTGTAGCTACATGAGAAATCTCACTAGTTACTTAGGATGTGTCTGTCGTTCATTCTGAGGTTTTATGGGCTCTTCTTCCACCATTTATGCCTGCTGTTGTGCTGAGAAATGGTGTTACACATCATGGCAACAACAATAAAAATTCATCGTGTCTCGTGTAACAACTTGATGGCTACTGACATTCTGGGCTTCTTACTTAACATATATAGACCCCTTTGGTGGCCTAAGTGGTTAAATTGTCTGTCTCAGATATGGAAGGTCACAGGTTTGAACCCCGGTCAAGTCATACCAAAGACTTATAAAAATGGGAATAACAGCTGTCTCTGTAAGGTACTCAGCATTAAGAGGTTAATATTAAGACTAGTCAGCCTGGTATCAGGATAATGTGACTGGGTGGGACATGATGCTACATGTCTGCAGAATGATGCCCCAGTACCAGACATCACTGTAACCTGCCACACTGCAGATATCTTAGCGATATGACTGAAAAGTTGATAAAGCTACAAATCATACACACGCACACACTTTCCATAAATTACTTATCTTTTAATGAATAATCATACTTTTATTAGTAAACCTTGAAAGAAATATAGAATTAATATCTGTATCTGACACACATTTACTGAACTTTAAGGAAATTTTCTTGTAATAGAAAAGGAATTTCAGTTATATTTGAAAATTTCTTATATCCAAAGGAGTCATTAGCTTTGTTTAATAACATCTTTCATCAATACTGATTTGAGAATTATGGGCAACTTTAATATTTAGTAATTCCTTCATCTGGATATACCAGGAAAAAGTTATTTTTAGATTTTATTTTGAATTTATAAAATATTGACAATTTGTTTTCTTTGTATTTTAGAACTGAGGCTCCAAAGTCAGTTTCACCAGGGGAGACAATTATCATGAGTATCAAACTAAAGGAGGACTCTTATGGTAACAAGGTACTATTAAGTTATCTCCCTTAATAAAAGTAGTTGAAGCACCTGCATTTGTAAGTATGATTGACAAACATGTTTTTGAGACATTTTACATAAAGCTAAGACTTGTTTGATTTTTAGAATGTTGTTACATCTTTAGATAAAGGGAGAAAGTCAGTCTTGAATTCTTGAATGCAAACTGACCTGCACTTAACATGTATCTTAAAAAATGTGAGGTTATAATAATAATTGTCAGCTCTTCGATTGATTTGTTTTTATGAGGGATACTTTTGACAAACTTAAATTAAAAATGGTAAGGTGATATATATATATATATATATATATATATATATATATATATATATATATATATATATATATATAAAATTTGAAAGCAGATAGGTAGCTTATTTATTTTTAAGAATTCAATAAATAGATTAGTGTCACTATTATTTATTCAATGCATTTTGATTTTTTTTTATAGACCCTGAAAGATGATAGCACTGAAGCTGATCAGATTCAGAATTCTACATTTTCTTGCCATGAGAGTGATGGTGAGGAAATTAAACAGGTGACGATTGTTATTGCTGACAAGGAGGAAGGGAAAGAGAGCGTCAGGGAGGGACCCAAAGCTGTGGATAAAAAAGTAGAGAAGTTGAAAGATTCAGAGAAAACCACCCCAAGAAGTCAACGAAAGCCAAGTCTCCCAGCAGACTTCAGGAAGCCCAATATTAATGTAGGTTCAAGATTAGCAGATTATATTAAAGCACCTTTGCCAACCAAACCAAAAGATGATCAAGCTAATACTGAAGAAGCAAAAAACAAAAGAAATACACAAAAGAGTAAAGGTGACAGTCCTAAACATCTCAGTAGAACTGAGAGTACTGAGGTAGTTGACAAAAAGCAAGAGATTATAGAGAAAGAGCCAATAAAGAAAGTCAAAAGGACACCTCCTAAAAGCAAATGGGAAACTATCATGTCTCAGATTGAACACAACAAATCCAGTGAAAAAAACAAACCCAAAGAGGTGAAGAGCAAACTTGAGGCATACCTTAATGCTCCCGTACCATTCTCCCCAAAAAAGACAGATGAAATAAAAGATGAACCCAAAGTGAAAAAGAAGATCCCTGCGTCAAAAATACCCGATTTCAGCAAAGTGCAAAGCAAGTTGAAAATCACTGCCCCATTGCCTCGAGTCCAAAAAGATGATGGATCTTCAGGTAGGAAGGAAAGTTCCCCCAGTAGAAGTAGAAGAGATTCAAAAGATTCGAGTACTAGGAGCAGACACCAATCTGGCAACTCCATGAGACGATATTCAGAGATTCAGCCAAGTGGTATCCATATCGATCTGGTGGAGGCCCTAAATGGTGTCAAATGTTTAGGCAACTCAGTAGACAGTTCAGCTCGAAGCAGTCGTACAGATTTGAGCACCGCTGGTACTGGGGATGAAACTAAAGAAAAACAGAGTAGTAAGTGTTTCTAAAGTTTAAAGTTAAACAAAGTTACGACATGACTTGCTTGCCAAGTCACTCTGACATACAACTTTCTATTTATACAGTCCACATTCACTTTGAAATAAGTGGAGAGCACAACTGTGTTATGAATTTTTTAAATTACAAATCCAAAGAAAATTACATTTATCATTGCTGTAATATTAAGGAAAGGAATGCATTTGCAGTTGAATGTTTATACAGTTAAATATTTAATATAATTTGAATTCTGCTGAAATGGCCATTAACAGATTGCATCATTTTTTTCTCCCCATAATTTTATCATGGTAGTTCTTGCTGTCACTATTGAGAATAGTCATTTGTTAGCAAATGTACAAATTGTACACAAGATAAAAGTACAAATAAATTTGTCATCTGGCATGGTAACCACTCTGAATATACCAATGAAAGCCCAGACTTTAGTAATAGTCATAGTCTCCTAAGTTACTACATGTACACCTCATAACGGGCAAGTGCTTTATTTTTTTTCTGTTGTTATTTTCCAGCAGTCTTTACCTCTATTTAAAAAGAGACGGTTCAGCGGCTTATTTTACTGTGTGTAATAACCAGAAGGGTACAGACTTGAATCATGTGCAATCCAGTCCTGCCTGATATATCCCAGGTCAAAGCATGTTATTCCAGTTGCTTCTGCATAACCTTTAATGTGTTTATGTTCCATTAAACTCCAAATAGACAAATGGTTACCTCCATTTACCTGCCACCTCTCTTTAAAAGACTTAATTCTTTTTGTCCCATTGGTGGCCGTATAGGAGAGGCTGCACTTCCTTGATTACCATACTATTTTCACCGTAAAGTTCTCTAAAGCATTTGCTTCAGGTTGTTTCCAAGTTTTTGTGCAGTCCAGTTTTAGGGCAGTGAGACATGAGAGTGCCCTGCATTGGGGGCTTTGTGGTTTTCAACATTTTGTTAAGGTTTTGATTATAGTTTTTCAATTGTATATATTTCCTAAACCTCATGATCCATTTTTATCATACTTGGCCTAAATCATTATGAAGATAAGTCTGTGACATGCTTGCTTATCCCCGAGATGTTGGAGTATTGGTCAGTCGTAGAAAATGTATGTGAAGCTTGTGGTAACAGTCTTTTTCATTTGCTTGTAATTTCTAAACTCATTGATGGATTTCCATTATGCTGGAGTTGAATCATTATGAATCTAAAACCATTCATGCAATGACACAATGATCTTGCCCTTTTGATATTGGGGTCAAGGCCACAGTAGTAGAAAATGTGTGACAATTGTGATTTTATAAAATGCTTATATTCTCCACACTCAAAGTTTTAGACTTTTCATACTTGTGATGAATCATTGTAAAGGGAATATAATTCATTCAGCAGCATGCTCACTCATACCTTTGACCTTGGGGTCAAGGTCAAAGAAAATTGTGTTATGGTTTTGGTTACAGTTGTTTTCATTTGCATCTATTTTATAACCACCTTGAAATGGCTTTTTTATATTTGGGATAAATTGACAATGTTGCACATTGAGTGCAGGCTCTCCTTTAATTTTTTGTCCTGTGTTAAAATCTTGACCCTGGGCAGACCTTTTCATTAAAATAAAACAAACTATAAAGAAAACACCTATAACTTTGCATTAGTTGATGTCCATCAATGTCTCTCTTGGCACTAGCATTGGGCAAAGTCATGAAAGGCAATAAAAACTGTAAGATGGCAGTGAATAGCAATTTCAAAATAATGTTTCTGTCAATGAAAACATTTAAGGTTCGTGGTAGTTGGCCATGTTACAATTTGAGTATTTGACAGCTGTTAGTATATTGTATTTTTGAGCTTAAACTTGCCACTTCAGTGTGGAAGATTAAATATATTGAGGTTGAACAAATGTTAATTTGGTGAGAAAAGTAATTCAGAAAACATAGTTAATTATTACAATAAATACTGGTTGATAATGAATGAAC
The DNA here is from genome assembly GCA_028554795.2 of Sinohyriopsis cumingii. Taxonomy (NCBI): domain Eukaryota; kingdom Metazoa; phylum Mollusca; class Bivalvia; order Unionida; family Unionidae; genus Sinohyriopsis; species Sinohyriopsis cumingii. Next base: position 150,152,328 of record CM068829.1, on the reverse strand, counting down.
ACTAAAGAGAAATGGGATCTAGATCCGGAATGGAATATTCCATGGTGCTGCTCATTTCAGGTTAACCAGATATTCAAACTTATTGTTTTCATGAGTTACTTGAGCACATGATAAAGTGTTTATGTCCAAGGCAAAAAGGATAGTAGACGATAAAGTTAAGATGGTAAGACAGACTGCTGAAGTAAATAAGATTTCATTTTGAGAGCACTGTTAGCAATGCCCCAATGAATGGACACTTGCTGCCCTCAGAAGTGCCTGAAGCATCGCCCAATGCATCGCTAGATACATGATCGAGTACTGGCAGCAGCTGTGTGAATGAATCCAGTGCCGAGCCCAGAAACATCCAAGATATGTACAGTGGCATCAAGAAGGCTCTAGGCCCTACAATGAAAGGGGTCGCTGCCGCCCCCCCCCCCCCCATCTCTGATGGGAGGGAAGATCATAAACCGTGAGAAACAAATGGCCAGATGGGTGGAGCACTACTCAGAGCTATACTCCCAAGAAACGTCGGTCACCATTACTGCACTTTGTAGCATACAGAAATTGCACACCATGGTGGAGCTCAACAAAGTGCACACCTTAGAGAAGCTCAGCAAAGCCATCGACTCCCTCCCAAATGACAAAGCACTAGATAGCGACAGCATCCCACCTGAAGCTATCAAACATTGGAAACTGACATTGCTTCAGCTAGCAAGACTGCATCCGAAACAGCAAGATCCTGCAGCGTGCAAGTATCCCCAGCGTGTACTCCCTGCTAAGCAAACGTCGCCTTCAATGGCTGGGACACGTCTGATGCATGGAGGATGGGAGGCTGCCAGAGGACATCCTATATGGACAGCAGGACACTGGCACCAGAAGTGTTAGCCACCCCTCACTCCATTTCAAGGATGTGTGCAAGAGGGATATGAAGGCATGCATAATTTCATCCGGTGACTGGGAAGTGCAGGCCAAGGACCAGGGCACCTGGAGACAGACATAAAGGCATAGCAGTCGCTGATGTGAGGAGAAGCCAGCTGGCGGCAGAGAAATATGAGAGAAAGAAGAGCGGGGCAGCAACCACAGCAACTCAGACTTCCCAGTACATCTGCACCAACTGCAATTATGGACTGTCACTCGCCCATAGGCCTGCACAGCCACAGCAGACGTTGCCAAAACCCCAGAGACAGATGACACTTCAAGGGTGCTACTCACATGGTCTCTCGAGACTGATCAGCCAATGATGACATTATTATTGGACAAGGGTTGATGTATTTTGCACTAGTATATTAGTATAGGACACATATTGATGTATTTTACACTAGTATATTATTACAGGACAAGAGTTCATGAATTGTACACTAGTATTTTATTTTAGGACAAGGGTTGATGTATTTTACACAAGTATATTAGTATAAGAGAAGGGTTGGTCTATTTTACACTAGTATAGTATTATAGGACAAGAGTTGATGTACTTTTGAGACTGAGCCGCCAAGGATGATCATGTTAGTGCATTATTTACTATTGTTTTCCTTTGTCCTTCTTAAATGTTGACTGTCCCTCAAATATGGAAGTTAGCGGAAACAGTGTCCCTTGTCCTTGGGATCCTTTGTACAACACCGAGTCATTATGAAGCTACATTTCATTTTGCAAGCACTTTACCTTTGGCCATTGGGTTAGTGCTTTATTGTGGACTTGACGTACAGAACCTAGTCTTCTTGTCCTACACCAATAAAGTTTGGGTAGGGGGATCTAGCATATTGTTTGTTCATTTTTATGTTTTAACATTCTTATGGTCCTTAATTACATCCTCAGTATGTTAGATCCTATTTCACACCCACCACCCATGAAAATTGAAATTTGGATAAATCTCATTGAAACTAACTTATCTGGACCAAAATTTAATTACCATGTTCCAGTTTTCAGGCGTTAGTGACTTTTGTAGTTTCAGCTATCAATTTATTTTTACATCCTCAATGTCTTGGACCCCATTTGACCCCCACTCATGAAAATTGTTACATGAAAGTATCTCAGCAAGAGTTAATCCAACCATACTAAAACTAGGTGAATGTGACATTGGTTTCATATTAGAATGGCATTCATGGCTTTCAGCTTCATGTTTAGTGCACTCTCTAATTTGGACCCTATTTCGCCAACACTCTTGAAAATAGGTATGTGGCTGCAGCTTAGTGAAATTAGTTTCAGCCATACATCTAGGTTACTGTAATCCATTTTTCGTGCTTGAATTAGGTTAGTATTTTCTGTTGTCAGTTCATTACACCCTTACTATCATGAGGCCCATTTCAACCGACTCATGAAAAATGGTACAGTTCAAGGAGGATAACTCCACTATACCAACACTAGGTGTCTCAGTTTTCATATTTTAGTGATTTTTTTTATTTTTAGCTATTTGTTGGTTATGCTTCAGTCTCTAGGCTCTTATTTCACCTGCACTCATGAAAATTAAAATATGAACATTTCTTGGAAAAACATATCAGAAGTTTGGTCAATGTGATGTAATTATGATGCTGAAATGACTTGTATTTTAGATGTTTTTTCATTCCACCATCAACATCTTTGACTGTATTTCACCTGGTCTTCTGCATTTTGGAATGTTGCTGTATTCATAGAGTAATTCCTCCATAACTAGGTCAGTTGGACCCAATTTGAATGCTTTAGTGTTTTTGTATTTTCAGCAAACCATTTGTTTCCACCATAATATCTTAGACTCTTTTTTCAGCTACGCTCATAGAAATTGCTGTATAATGCATATCAAGATGAGTAATCCTATCATATTAAAACTAGGTCAGTGAGATCTAATTTTCAAAGTTTAGTGACTTTTGTATTTTCAGATATTCATTTTTCATGCCCTTGATAGCCTGGACCTATATGCATGTGGATGCCTCAAGAAGAATATTTTCACCATGACACTCTTAGGTCCCTGTCAGGCTTAGTGAATTAAGTATTTTCAGAAGTTCATTTATTAGGTCTTCACTACTGGTAAACTTATTTCATCTACTCATTCATGAGAATTGGTTTATGGATCAATCTCTTGGAAAGTATCTAAACTATGACAAAAACAGGTTACTATGTCCTAATTTTCATGCCCAAGTCTGTGTATTTTCACTTGAAGTGTGCACATGTTGATAAGTGGATTTATATTTATAAGTAAACACCATGTTTATTTGACATTTTTGCAGAATTGGCATTAGCTGACAAACCGACCAGTTGCACCACATCAGAACGAAAAGACAGCTCTGCAAGTGTTTTGTCAGACACATCCCAGGTAAAATAAGAAAAATAATAATTGAGTAGGGCCTAACTGATAAACCTCTTAGAAACTGAATTGATAACAGAGAAATGACTGTATAAAATTTATGACAGACGATACAGTTGTAAAAAAAAATTTTTTTTACATTTGTCTAAAATGTAATTTAAGCAGAATATTCTATAATGTTAAGTAGTTCGGGGCTAAATATTGGTCTAAGTCCTTGGTAGGTACACCAGTGCCCCTTTTTTGTGTGTATACAATGGTCCCTCTCTTATACAGCCAGTTTTCTTGGCATTGTTGAGTTTGTGGTCTACATGTGCTAAATTTAGGTATTGTGGATTCTCACACAAAGGGAAATTAACCTTGAACAAAATGGTACCAGACAAAGACCAAAAAATTATGTGTATCACTTCCATTAAGAAAAACAAACAAGTCATTTCATCTACTTTGCAAAAGTTTCATCTGCTTAATTAAATTGCAGTACTGTACCGTTAACTAAATAGGAATAAATCATCACAAAACTTAACATGTCATCATGTAAATGGAAATTTATTACTTTAGCAAAAAGGAAACAAGTTATTACACTCAGTCGCACTGGGGAGAGTTCAAGAGTTCTTGCTGAAAAACTTGATGTTGGGAAGACTCAAATAAACAACATCATAACAGATAAGGAGAATATTCTGCAGCAGTTGAGCAAATGGAAAGAGATTGATTCTAAATGCCAAGCAATGTTTGTACCAAGATTTCAGTGACATATTTTAATGGTTTTCACTGTTTCCCTTTACCCTCACTGGCGCTTCAGAGACCCCCAAATTTTTAATTTGACCCCCAGTACCGATATCAAAGTTTGTTTTTAATTCAGTCTGACCCCCAGTTTTGACATCAAGGTGATTTTTGACTCTCAGTCTTGCATCCCTAGGGGATACACTGGGTTTTGCAATGTGTATGCCAACAATACCCCACGCACACTTCATGCTTAAGAATCAAAAACTATTAATGTATATTCACTTGAAATAAGTCTATTCTTAAGACAGTGAGAATCTTGTAATAATTAATGTTACTTTTAAATAAAGATATTATATACTTTGAAGCTACATGTAGCTTTCTTACATGATACACATACACATACCTCTCACAAATATAGCATCCCTCTGGAAAGGCCACCTGTCTAATACAGCCACTTTTCCTGTGTTGAAGAAGTTGCCGTATAAGAGGGGGACCACTGTACCCATTTAATTCACAAATCTGCTTATAATGTGGGGACAAGTTGGTTCCCTTGTTTTTTTCTTAGAGAAAATACCAAAATGATTGATCCCTACTTGCTGAGCATGAATAAAATCATGGTCAAAATTGGTCAATAAACCTTGATATATCACTTGTTTTACTGTCAAAAACTGCAGTTATTGCCTGTTAAGTTTGTGATCAACATCAAATTCACTAACTTTGATAAGAAATATATTTTGCTAAATTTTCTTGTGAAAATTCACAACAAGCTAAATAAATGACAAATATATGATGAAATATTGATTCATAATAATGGTCATAATGCCTACTAGTGACAACATATAAAAAAGAAATATCAATTCAACAAGTCTTGTCAAGTGAAAGTCTTGTTTCAGTTTTATCTTTTCATTTGATTTGTGAGAAAGCTTGCCAGTAGTTTCTTGTGGGTCGGTGGTTCTTCCCAGGGTTTTCCGGGGTTCTTCCTCCACCATTAATACTGGCTGCCATGCATAGCCTATCATGTGCTGAAAAATGTCGTTAAACCCCAAAACAACAACATCATTTGGTTAACATGTAATCATCATAGATGTGATATGCCTTCTTGTATTCCCACTTGAACATCGAAGCATTCCTGTGAATATTTCCATGAGAATCTGTGACTTTCAGAAGTGTTTGTTGCATTGTCAAAATCAATTAAAAGTATCTAATCAAGTCAAAGGGTTGAATAAAAAATTTAAACAAGATATGTAGTCCTACCTGTAAAAGTTCTATTGGCCACAGTGGTGTAATAAAGTCAGCTCATTTCAATTTATAAGATGGACATCTTTAAATATTATTATGTAAGTAACAACATTAAGGTATCTTACATCAATCATTGGCTTATCCCAGTCATTTGGTTAGCAAGAGAAAAGATTGGGTTCATAATGGAGAAGTGAATTGCAAAGTTTGTAAGATTAATATGTGTGTAATAAGCATAAATGTTTGATCTATAGTTCTAAATTATGCATTTAATAATGTAAATGATGATTTGATGGCAGTTCATGTTTTGTTTTGATTTTCACAATATGGCTTTTACCAGTAAATCATTTGAATCACTATTTGGAACATCAAAAAATTTGAATCCTTAATTAAATACAAGATTGTTATCCCATTCTAATGTATGTTTGAAAAATCAATTTCATAAGTTGTTGTCATTGGCAACTCACCAAACAATACCATGACAGTGATATCAAATTTTCCAACAAGCTGTATGTTGATATTATTACCACTAAGTTGAACATTTAACCATTTTATTGTTTTAAAAAAATTGATGTTTAGTAAATCTGTGTTACAGTCCAGAGATGCTGAGGACAAGAAGAAATTAGTTGACAGCAAGAGAAGCAAGAGTGGAATCCCACCCCCAGTTAATTGTAAGTCTTTTTTAATAGTGACAAAACTACATGTATGTAATTTTAGTCTTTTGTTGGTTATTTTTATCTTCTGTTTTTTATTTTCTGTTTTTGTTTTCACTGTAGAGCTGAGACATTATTCAACCAAGATTCAATGGCAAGGTCAAAGGTTAGATGGCAGCATCGCTTTTATAGATTTAGTTACACATAGTTAAACATTAATCTCTTTCAGTAAATTACCAATATATCAGTTGTTTTGGGGAATGGATTTTCATATGCCTGCCATCAGATGAATCATTTAATGTTGCAGTGTTTTCTGTTTTTTACCAATTTAATTTTCATACAATAGCTCAAGTTCTTCACTGTCTAGAGTTACCAGACTTAATGGATTGCTTACAGTTGGGGGTGAGAAAGAAACCTCTCCATTTTGAGGTTCACAGGTGCAAGAGAAAGAAGTAAAATGGTTTCTGTAAAGTGTTTCGAGTTGTCCACCATCTACAGTTGTCATACTTTGTGGAGAGTGTGCATTTGAAATAAGAACCACATCAGTTTTGAGGTGAAAGGCCAAGGTCACTGATTAAAAGAAGATAAATGGTTTGCACATTATTTCTGCTTCGCATATCTTAACCCATTTTTTATATTTTATTATTTTCTTTTTTAAAACCAAACTTTGGGGGATAGCTTGCACCTGGGGTAAGGAGGAAGACGATTGATTTAGGATTCAAAATGATAATGGATACTGTGATTCAGAAAAAATGGCTTCTGAAAAATAACATTCATTCTTCATAAAAGATCCGGACCAAACTTGTGGATGGCTTGCAAATGAGCTAAGGGAGAATCCTATTAGTTATGTGATCAAAAGGATAAATGTCAGGGTCATTGACTGGCAGAAGAAACATGGTCTCTGCACAAAGATTTCAATTTTCAACAATATACCTTGACCAGAGTTTGGAGGGCTTAAACTTGATGTCTAAAAGAAGCCTGTTGATTATTGGATGAAAAGGTCGAGGTCATTTGCATTGTAACTTTCATTCTAGAGTAAGTTCCTTGACCAAACCTTCTGGATGGCTTGCACTTAAGGTAATAAAGAAAATTTATAGCATGCATGCCAACCATTATGCTTTTGGCATAATCATCACACATTTCTGTCACCAAATTAACTTTTACATGGATTATGATTTTTTGGTACATTAAAAAATAAAATAAAATAAAGCAAGAAAAAGGTGTCTACTGCATGAGAATAGCTTAAGAGTACTTTACTTATTTGCTGTTTCTAGCAACTGTATTTGACCTATTTCCAGGAAAATAGACAGGTTTCTTCAGGTATGAACTTTGCTTCACAGATTCATTTTATTGAGCTAGTTAGTAAACCAGTCTATACTTTTTTTTAAAAATGGCACCTGATGTTTTATGGTTTGAGTTGTGGATGTTATATGACAACAACTGTTAGAGCAGATGGATCTTTTCAAACTTCAAAACATGTCAGATCACTTCACAAACTTTTAAAGAAGAATATGAGAGTAATTCTGAGCACCTGACCATGATTATTGCAGAATTCCAGTACACGATTATTCAGCTAAGTTACACATGTAGACTAATTTAAACAAGTGCTGAATATAAATTTTGTGTTTATATTCTGGTTCTAATCCCTATGGATTTTGCCCTTTGTGACCAAGAATTTTGACCACCAGCAGAACCAGGTTAGTAGTAACAATGTATCTTTTTCATAGTGCTGTAATTCTGGCATGTAATATATTGATTACACTTTCTATGCCTAAATTACACTTTTCTGACTCTTATAATAGCAATAATTACACTTATATCTCTGGGTGGTGGTGGCTACGCATTCTGGGGTCTAAAGGTCAGAGGTCATGGTTATGGTTGGTGCACATTAAGTTTACTTCAAGACCGCATACCTGCACCAAAGGTCGAGGTCAGTAATCTCCCATGGCAACCATATCATACTAGTGCCTACATAGAAGACTGTTAAATTCAGTGCAAGCACATAATGTGTCATTAATGGTACTGCTGTTAAAATTGTGTTTGATTTTGTTCAAAAGTCAGTTCTGCACCATTCCAGATGTTTTGTAACAGGCTGTTTGTTGTTGTTGGATGGAGTCAGGCAGGACATGTGCAGACATTAAGTGATTATATATCAATCACCAAACCATTAAGATTGGATTGGCTTTTATGGGTTTAATGCCATTTTTCAACACATGATAGGCTACACATTCCATCTTGTATGTTTTGGATAATAATTCTTACTTTCAAGGAATTCTTAGTTCTTTGGCGGTAAGGTAAGAATAAATAAATTTGCCCACATAATCAAGTTTCTTATGTGATCAGTATTTTGCATATCTGGTCAAGCATGTGCAAACTCTGTAATATAATTTACATGTACATGAATACAATAGATTCTTCCTTTTGAATGTTTGACCTTGTCATCCATTTGTCGTCAGGTTGCATATGTAGGAATTAGTTATATAAAGACTTAGTCTTTTTTTCTTTCTTCAATGTTCTTGGTTAGAAGTGGACCTCAAAAACCTTGAAAAACTAATTTTAACATTAGAAACTTATAAAATCATTATAAAAGAGCCTTGATTGACATCAATTTTTTATATATAAATGTGATGAATGGCTCTACCTAGATCCCCACAAAAGACAGCAATGAAAGCATGTGGATTACTAATTAATTTTCATGTTATTTTTATTTTCATTTTATTTATAAACATACTCAAAGCATACTTTAAAAATTTTTAATAAATGTTTTGCTCACCATGGAGATAGTCTTGTAAATGCTTGGTCTTGAACCTCAAAAAAAAAATAAACCTTGATAAAACCTATTTAAAAAAATCTTCATATTTTAAAATTTAATTTCACTTCTAACCCTGATTATTCTAGACTGTTTTATTCCTCTTACATTTATGTGAATGTGGTGTCTGTTCTGTACTAACTATATTTATTAAAATTAGTGCATGATAATCATATCTACAAGACACTCATATTACCAGGAAACTTTGTTAGCTCCCTTGGCCACGATGTGCTTATGGTATGGCACTGCACCAGTAGCGCATCGTCCATCATCTGTTGTTCATCAATCAGTAATTGCTGTTTTCAGAAAAATCACAACTAATTTCTAGAAAATTTGGTAAAGACAATCCTCAACAAAATTTGACAGAAAGCATCCTGGCAGAGATTTTTAAACTTTTTACAAATTATACCAATCCATTGCTGGCATAGTTTTTTTCTTCAAGTATTACAACTGATGCCAATCTATTGATAGCATAGGGTTTTTTCAAGTATGTACAGATGATTCCAATCTATTGCTAGCATAGGGTTTGTTCAGGTATTACAACTGATGCCAATCCATTGCTAGCATAGTGGTTTTTCAAGTGTTACTACTGATGCCAATCCAATGCTAGCATAGGAGATTTTCAAATATGTACAACTAATGCCGATTTATTTTGCAAGGATAGGGAGTTTTTAAGTATTACAACTGATGCCAATCCATTGCTAGCATAGGGAGATTTCAAGTATTACAACTGATGCTGATCCATTGCTAGCATAGGGAGTTTTTAAGTATTACAACTGATGCCAATCCATTGCTAGCATAGGGAGTTCTTAAGTATTACAACTGATGCCAATCCATTGCTAGCATAGGGAGTTCTTAAGTATTACAACTGATGCCAATCCATTGCAAGGATAGGGAGTTTTTAAGCAGGATTCTGATCAGTGGTCAGATGTAGCTGTCATTGCTAACACATAGAAAGACCTTTAAATTTAGCACAAAAAAACTCACTTGAGAGTTTGACCAAATACTGAAAAAGATAAAAACTAGAGGCCTTGGAACAACTGTTTTCTTAGCAATAAATATGCAGTAAACGGTGGAATGAATATCAACATAAGCATCCTGTTTATCCAAATTTCTGAGCCAGCTATTTGTGCATTTGGCTTTTATTCAAATGTCAGGTGAGCAATCTTAGATCCACTTGGTCCTCTTTTCTGTGTTTGCATTTGTAAAGAAGAACCATCCACCAGTATAATTGGATCATTGAATTTTATATTATTTTACTGAAATGTATCAGTTATTAAAGTTTATATCATGTATTGCATGCAATTAGCAGAATATCATTGAATTTTATATTATTTTACTGAAATGTATCAATTATTAAAGTTTATATCATGTATTGCATGCAATTAGCAGAATGCCAGTGCTTTCCTTGATCAGAATTAATTAGTTCAGACCCTTTTGTGAAGGATTTTACACAACCTACATTGTTTTGTCACCATCCATAACCATTTGATTCTTCTCAACCAGATTGACATGCTACATGTCTGTGACATGATGCCCCAGTGCTAGGCATCACTATAAACTGCCACACTGCAGACATCGTAGCAGTATGACTGAAAAATTGTTAAAAGCTATGTTAAAAATCCAAATCACACACACACACTCAACCAGATTGATCTAAAGTCAGGTGGTAAATTCATGCTTATATACAATTTTGTCATTTACAAGCTTTTAATAATTGTCAGAACATTACTTCACAAAAGCTATATTGTCGAGACTGATTTATTCAGACTCATTTTATCTAATGTTATCCATTGCTTCAAAAGCAGCATTTTAAATTGCCATCAGCATGGTTATCCGAGACCAGACATTTTACAAAAGCTTGCTGCCATTTCAGTATATGCCAGTCCAATAATCAGATTTGTTTCCCTAAAATTTAATCAGGATGGAAGGAAAACCATTAGATTTACAAGACCAAAGAAATTAAAGATCAGAGTTGCTGGGAGCAAATGTTTAAATTTTAGGTCGATAGTCGATGGTTTATGTTGTAGATATTTTTATTTAAGGGTAGTGGAGTACTTGCCATATATCTATGGATAGGCATTATGCTTTTAAACAGATTCAGAGGTGTACATGGTACGTCCTTGAATATAATGGATCCAAGCCTCGAAGCTCAAGTCATAAATTGTTTATTGTTTAGTTCTGTAGGGTATAATATTAAAGCAATATTAAAAGGCTATATCTTCAGTTTCCTCATTGTAATGTGATCAGATTTGTAACATAAGCAGATGATTGAGGTGGTTAAAAGGTCAGAGGTCAAGGTCAATGGACATTTAATCACAGCATGTTATTAAGCTACAGCAAGATAATCCCCAGCAAAATGGCAAATTTACACATATTGTTCTGATTCTTCCACCATATTTGTGGAAGGGACATAGAGATTGTCACATTATGTCATGTCACAGAAATCACAAACTTGGTCTCCAATGTATAACTTTTGAAGGACTTGATGAAACAAAACTGTTTTCAACATTTCTGACTAAATTGAAGAAGTCATGCCTTGTTTAACTTGGAATCATTACCCTTACATATTGAATCACACATTCTTCAGCTGGACCATACAGGTGTTTTATGAACATAACTAAGGTTAAATTATAAAGCACCTGTATGTATATATGTGTGTGTGTATATATATATATATATATATATATATATATATATAAAGGAAAGCACCGGCAATATCTGAGTTAATAGATTAGTACAGGTATATACATTTCACATCACTAACTTTTGTTTGTATTGTGTATATATATTATATATATATATATATATATATATATATATATATATATATATATATATATATATATAAAAGATCACTAACTATATTTGCTAGTTAACTAACTTCTGATTCCTATATTCCCTGTCTATCTGTTTTGCATAGCTAAACCTGAGAGGGGCATACTGAAACCCTCCAGGTCCCCCATGAGGCCAGCATCTAACCTGCACCCTAAACATAATAAAAGTACTAAAACTATTCTGTTTACTAACAAAGCAACCGAGGGAGATACAAAGACCTTGACACGCTCTAAAGGTAAGTTTGTGTTGTTTTTCGTTTTGTCAGCACTGTTCTTTTTGCTTTTGAATATTGATATCCTTAGTGTAGCATCTATTTCAGGGGAAAGATAGTAAGCTTTTCTTTTGCATACTTTGTCAAGATTATCAGATTAAGTTTTAAGTTTTGCACATTTGGTTTGGGTTTTATTTACATATATGGCTTGGGAAATTTTTTTACTCAGGTCTTTACATGATGGAATATAGAACAGTGTGCACATATACTTAATTTCTTGACATGAAAGAAGGAAATCACATTTATCTACTTTCCAATGCACTGATGTTTCTGTAATTGTGATCGACTTGCCATATATATTTGCTTATAAGCCAAGTCAAACTGAAGATTGCACAAACCCAGGTCTGCCATCATTTGGTGCAACAGCAGATCTGGGTCTGTGCAGTTTGTTATGGGTAATCAGTAGAACAAATAGCATAGACCCTGATCTGCAGGCACATTATGCTATGGCAGATAAGGCTCATTGTTTGCAGTTTGACTGGATTTGTAAGCATGTATATGGTAATATTGTTATCCTAAACTTCTCTTAAGTTTGAGCAATCCATCTGGATATGCATGCCATCATAAGTAATCCTGTGTGATTCCTTCTACACTGTTGGAGATAGTAACTTCAAACTTTCATATATGACAGGATACACAAAGGGCTCTAAATTGTGTATACTTTTTCCCCACAAAAGTTGGGCAAAGTGGTGGGAAATGGGGAGAATGTGAGTGAAGGGAGATTAAACTTTAGAAATTGTTCAAAACCCTTGCTTAACCCATTTCATTCGGGATTTTATCCAAGTTGTACTTTATGTTATCATTTGGGATTTGATTCTTGTTGTATGTTTACTTCATTCACTACCATTTTGAGAAAGCTGTGTAATATGTCATCATTTTAGGTGTACTTTTATGAAGAAAAGGAAATAAAGGTAGTAGATACTGAAGTGCTGTGTAATGGAGTTACCACATTACTTTTTTTAAAAGGTGCAAAGTTGATTTTAAAATATACTTTTAAATTGTGCAGGCCAGAATGGCAGACAGGACAGATAAAGTAAAAAATGGCAATAATGTGGATATCGTTTTTATGAAAATATAGACAATTTTGCTGGGGAAATTAACATTTTATTTGGTGGTGATTTTGATGTTATATTCATCTAAATGAACTAAGCTGATAACTGGGTACTTAACTTTTATTTAAAAAATGTGTGCAGAAATATAAAGGGCTAACAGTACTGAGGGCAATGGCAATGATGTGGATGCCAATTTTGATGAAAATATAGATAATTTGGTTGTGGAAATTGACATTTTAGATGGAGGGAAACATGATCTTGATTTATCAAAAGTGGCCGAGTGGTCTAAAGTGTTCTCCATTACGGATCACTGCCATTTCACCTCTGTCTGTGTGGGTTTGAGTTTAGGATTCGGCCAGTGTGGGTATGTGAGAAAGCTTGCCAGTAGCTTCTCGTGGGTCAGTGGTTATTCCCGGGGTTTTCCCAGGTTCTTCCTCCACCATTAATACTGGCTGCCATGCATAGCCTATCGTGTGCTGAAAAATGGCGTTAAACCCCACAACAACAACAACAACAACGACTTATCAAAATGAAATGAGCCTATGATAATTATTTTATTTGTGTTTTGGCTAAGGTGTGAAGGATGATGGAGATGTTATAGCTTTTACAGTATAAAATGGATTAAAAATGATTTTTTTTACTAATCCTCAGAGTGAGGAAGTATAAAATAATAAAATTACTTATTGAAGTTTATGAAAATATGACAGAATTGTTGTGTGACTTTGTTTTTTTCCCCAAGATGTTGAACTCAAAAATAGGATTCTGAAAATCGGTGACATATTTCATAGATGAGAACCTGACCATATTTTTACCTTGATCATTTACCACTATACCTTTGTGTCTGCTTGATAGGATATACTAATATATTTACCTTTCTTAAAACTCAGATCACACCAGAATTGATAGGAAAGTTAATTTTTACATATTTCATCAAAGTTAAAGTGCCAGAAACAATGCAAGAGTAACAAAAAATTATCACAATGCTGTCCAAATTTTCAATACAAAAGAATTTTTTACTGCTATGATAATAATTATATATGGCATTTCTGTTGGTGTTTTACCATCTGGAACAATTTGATGCACTGAAGAGAACACAGTAGTAACATATATCAAAAATTGATACGTATACAATTCTGCAGCCAGTGTTTTAATTTGTATCAGTGTTTTTGTTGTTATGCTTTCTTTCTGAATCAGACTCATAAATGAACACATCTCTGACTCTTGTACATCTGTGACACCAGCTGTGAAAAGTATACATGATCTTGTGACTCTACCTTGAACCTGCTCACATCTTTCTGAAGGCCTCAAAATATCCATATCTGTAATTGATATGTCTTTATAAAACTTATATTAAATTGTTTATGGATTTTTTTTGTACACACATGCTTGGTGCCTCTATCAACAGGCATCAACATGTCCCGTTAACTCTTATATTTATTCCATCCCTTTTTCTAGATCACCTGTCTTTTGATGACGGGATCTTTTGCAAGAATAAGTACCATATTATTTTCATGTAAAATTCTAATCCCATTGCAAACTGCATAGACTCAGATCTGCCATTGTGTAATGCACCAGCAGAACAGGGTCTATGCAATTTGATAAGCATATTAGTAGAACAAACAACAAAGACCAAGATCTGGCAACACAAAATTTGCTGTTGAACAGACTCTGTCCACTCTCTTTCATGTTACAAGATGCACCTAAAGGGCACAGTTACCATGGTGACCTAGTGGTAATGGAGGCAGGAACCATGAAAAGGTGTGGGTTTTAATTTTACTGCCAGCCTGGGCCAGCTAGCCTGATGTGTCCTTGGGCAAGTTATTTTACTCCAATTGCCAGGGCACTAAATAAGCAACCTGTGCTGCCTTCACCAAAAACCCCAAAATGCCTGTTTGTCTGTTACCGTTTCCTTATCAACATGATAACATTAGTTCTACAAGATGTACATTTTCCAAATTTTGTGGATACCATGTACTTGGGGTAAAGAAGAAGCCTGCTGAGTTGGGAGTTAAGAGGTCAATAGTTAAGGTCACTGAAAGAAGGAGAAAAAATTCTGCAAAATATTAGTTGCATGTTGCACACAAGGAACAGACTTTATGGATGGTTTGTACTTAAGGGTAAGAAAAAAGGTTATTGATTTTGTGATCAAGGTCATTGTAAATATGTTATTTGCACAATAATATTAGTTCAACATCACATACCTAGACCAAACTTTGTAAAAAAAAATATTTTGCAGTTGGGGAAAAAAATAAGCCTATTGATTTGGAGTTTTAAAAGATCAAAGGTCAAAGTTAATGTGATTAGCAGAAGAAAATGTGTTTCGCAGAATAACTGTTTTTTAGAAGTTACTTCCATGGCCAAACTTTCTGATGACTTAGATTCTGGGGTCTACATGTCTGGCATTATGCTCATGGTAACTCTCATAAGAAGAAAATACTTTCTGCACAGTTCAGTACAAAATTGCATACCTTTTTAAAAATGTGTGGGTCATTGAGACTCATTTTCAGTAAACGTCAAGACAATTTTGTCCTTCTTGTTTCAGTATTGAGGGCTGTTTAACATGGGAATAGTGTATGTGTGTGTGTATGTATGTGTGTGTATATATAATTTTTTTGGTAACTCCTGGTACATGATTTTATCTAATTTTTATAATTTTTTTTCTTGGCTGTAATGTGTACAGATTATCTTTAGTTCAGCCTGGCCTACATTTCTTGAATATAGTATGACAAAGGACTTATAAGTAGATTTTAATAATAAGACTTAAAATGTTGCCTGTGGAGTAATTTCTCAGTGACAGATGGGATTTCTACATTTCCAGAATAATTCAGTGGCTTCCCATTGGTTGCTTGAGTTTGTGTGAATATCCTTAATTCTTGTTCAGATCAGTAGTATATGCTGTCATGTGGGGTCCATTGCAAAGTACAGTCGCAATATAGTGTATATAAGGAGAAAGTTAAGCAGTCAGATTCATTCCGATTTTTGGAGTCATTCACACTTATTGTTTTAACTGTTGTAAGTAAGTCTGCAGACTTGTTTTATGTTATGACTGTAGATATTTTTTGAGAGGAAAAACATTTGTTTGGACTGTTCGGTGGAAACAGATGGTGCTCATTTTTTGGACTATAATATTATTCTGGTGCTGTTAAAAATTATTTCAAGGAATTCTGCACAATGCCATCTTGACAACATCATGGTTCCTGGAGGACCAGTTCATTTCTGGTATTAACATTTATAACAGAAAGTTGTAACAGAAAATTGGGGACTCATCCAAGATACAAATTTCAGAGAAATTTCATTTGTTTTGAAATTTAAATTCATTTTATTTTGGAATTATCTTAGTCCCTAATCTTTTTGACTTTACATAGTGAAACCAACAGTGTCAACTAAAAAGGAGAACTTTATTTTAAATCGTAGCCAAGAACAGAGAGTCCTTGAAAAAGGATGACTTGCTCCAACTTGCCAGACAGTATGATCTTTCAGAGACAAAATCATCTTTGATAAAACAAAAATAAAAAATATTTTGGTTCAGTATTTGGTTGAGAAGAATATTTTGGAAAAAAGTGCTTTGGGTATGATTCGTTAGCTGGACTCTTGACTCAGACCTGCGAGTTATAGAATTGAAATTAAAATATGAGAATGAAATGAAGTTAAGAAAGCTTGAGCTTGAAAAAGAGCCAAGAGAAACAAATACAAATGCAACTCTGGAAGGAAAAAAGAGAGCAACAAATGCAAATTCAAAAAGAGGAAATGAAAATGCAAATGCAGGACAAAGAAAGAGAAATGCAAACGCAGGAAAAGAAAAGAACAGCAAATGCAGATACAAAAAGAAGAAAGAGAGGTGCAAATGCAGGAAAAAGAAAGGCATACAAAAAGAAGAGTTGCAGATGAAATTGCAGTTACAGAAAGAAGAAAGAGAGGTGCAAATGCAGGAAAAGAAAGAAAGTGGCAAATGCAGATACAGAAAGAAGAAAGAGATGTGCAAATGCAATTCAAATTAAAGAAATAGAACTGGAAAGCATGAAGCATCCCACTCATGACAGTTCAGATTTTGATGTTACAAAAATTATTAGATTGGTACCTCCTTTAAGGGAAAAAAGATGTACATCAGTATTTTTCACATTCGAATAAATAACAGAGCATTTGAAATGGCCAAGAGTGCACTGGACTTTATTATTACAGAGCGTACTTATCGGCAAAGCTTAAAAAGTTTAACTGTCAATATACGCAAGTGCTGACATTGCCATTCACATTACACTTATTGAAACTCGTGCTTTAAACTTCTAGAAACCCCTGCCTACTTGATCCCCACCATCAACCATTGTATATTTGCCATTAGAATTTGTCAGTAACTTAATACAGCAATATCCCTATCACGATAATATAATTTGGCTTATTAGAGGTGAAATCCTATCTGCATACTGTCATTGAAATTACTGCCATAGGTGGATTATAGATGTGTATCAGTTTTCACACCTATTTATCTACCATGTTATGGTCTGTCCATGTGATGTGTTCTTGAGGCCACTCACGTTTGTTATGATAATTTGATTAACATTATTGTCCTTGTTTTCTGTCACAGATGCTCATGAAAGTGGCACCTGTGACTGTAATAATACAGGTAATATTACAGGTATTATTTACACACTCTTAGGATGATTTATAACGTTAGAAAATCAACAGTATGCTCTGTAGATATTTCTCTGAAGTCTCTTGGAGGTCTTTGTAGTTTTCAATTACCAGATGAAAATATAGACTGTAATACTTATTCAGTAGTGGTGACAAATTTATGACATTGGTTTATTTAAAGAGTTTTGCAGCTGTAATATACAAGTGTCAGTCAGTAAAATTTACTGCAGGATGTTAATTGAGATATCTAATATCAGTGATGTAAATTCAATTGCTGGTAGTTGCTTTTCATTTTGTTACACTCCAGCACATGCATGCAAGTATTCCTTCCATTGTTGTGGAAAAAATATGCAGACCTTGATCAAGTGGCATGCTGTATGCATGCAGATTTGGATTAGTCCTTTGGTATTGAAGAATGTAGCTTACATTTTTGCACCAATGATTAACCACTAGCTCAGAAAGAAAAAGGGTAAGGGAAGGGGTTGGAGGAGATTTAATTCAAGTGAGATAGCACAGTCTTTAGCTAAATTCCACAGCTTTTGTGCACGGGCCAGATTTTTATTTCTGGTAAATTAAAACATTTGGTGTATTAGGATTTTATCCTGGATCCCCTTGACAGAATTCTTAATCCTAGTAATTTAGACTGCTCTGGTGGCCTAAGTGAGTAGGGCATCCACCTCGAATGCGGGAGGTCGCAGGTTTAAGACCAGCTGAGTCCTACCGTAAACTTATAAGAATGGTATCTACAGCTGCCTTGCTTGTCGCTCAGCATCAAGAGGTTAGTGTTAGGACTGGTCGGCCTGATGTCAGGATAATCTGACTGGGTGGGATGTGTCTGCAGCATGATGCCCCAGTGCTAGACATCACTTATAAACTGTCATACTGCAGACAACGTAGTGATATGACTGTACATTTTTAAAGCTACATTAAAAATCCAAATCACACATGGCCACTGGAGTGGCCTGGGATAAGGAAGAAACCAATTGATTTGGGCATAACAAATTCCTAGGTCAGAGTCACTGTTGGAAAGAAATGGTTTCTTTCCAAAATTTCCAGTTGTTGATGATATACCTTCATCAAGAGTTTATCAGTTATCTGTATAGTCTTTTATCAACCAGGTACAAGTTCTTTTGTGGAATTCCGTCACTGTTAATCTTGACCTTGAAATAGATTAATTTTATATTTAGATTAAAATAGATTAATTTTATAAAATGTGTCCTCAACTTTCTCCAATCTTCCCCCAATCACACAGTCATATTGCTTTAGTATGGTAGCTTGATATATTACCAACATTTTCTTATTTGTCCACCTGAGGTATTTTAAAAGAACAACTATGCTTTGAAATAAATTTTATAGGAATTCTTATTAATACTGGAGCAAAAGAATAATATTTTTTCTAACTGTACTCTTGTACAACCTTGACCTTTGCATCAGCAACCAATATTGGGATATTCCTTTTTACCCTGTCCTAACCTTGTTTATAGATTTACAAAGATACTGTATGTACTTTTTAAATCTGTACTTTCTCAGTACTGATTAACTTTCTTAAAGCTGAATGTACTTTCTTAAAAGTGTAGTCCAATGGCAGACAAAATAGATTCTGATCTGCTGTCACATAATGCACCAGCCTATTTGGATCTATGTTGCTTATTGCATTGCTTAGTCCTGACAAACTGCATTGACCCAGATCTGTTGATGCAGTATACAGTGGCAGATTATGGAGTTTGCAGTTAGACTAAACTTATATATGGAATTATACTGTAGTTTATGAAGGCACCTGTTCTTTTGATATCTACTTTACAAAGCACTTATTCTGATTTAATGTACCGAGCAACAACTTAAGTAGTTATTATTCGGGTAACTTGTTGTGTATATAAAGTATATTGTTTCCACAGTCACTAGAAAACCGCTACTACATGTACTACTACTGTAGGCAAGTTTTATTACCTTTACAACTAGCCTAGTAATGGTTCTCTAGTCATTTGATTCAGTCAGTTCTAGATGGGGGAACAAAAATTGAATCTCTCTGTCCTGTCCTTAAAGAGTAACAGTGGTTTGGCCATTGACATTAAAATATTAAAACTTACAAAACACTCCTATACAAAAGAGAGAGATATACTTAAATTGTCAATAAGTTGAAATTTAACATTGAACATGTTACCGGTACATTGTAGATCAGTTAGTATGGCATTGGATATATAATCAAAGGGTAAATGGTTTTAATCCTTCCCAGATCAGCTGCCTCGATGTGTCCACGAGAGAGACACTTAGTTCCCATTTCCAGTGCATGGTACAGCCAATCTTGTACTGAAAATGCCATTTAAAAAATGACCAGCAAATTAATCGTTGGCTTTATTTCAGTAAAAATCAAAGTTATTTAATTTTGCTATGATTTTATGTGTATTTTTATCCTCGCAAACTTCTGAATGTTTAAAAAGGGCAATTGAGTACATTACCTTTCATTAAAATATTAAAATTAAACTCTTAAAAAGTACTTTAAAAAATATAATGAAGCAAAATACGGAAATGAAGTTTTTATATGCTGGCTCTATTTTATGGTAGATAAAATGAAATTTTATGTTGGAAGTTGCATCTTGACCAAAGCAACTACCATGTATGCTCACTAACTGCAAACTGCACAGACCCAGATCTTCCATCACACAATTTGCTGGCAGATCTGGTCTATGCAGTTTCTTTTGAATAATCATTACAACAAACAACAGAAACCCTGATCTGCTGGTACATTATTTGATGGCAGATCAGGGTCTTTATTGTTTTGCAGTTAGACTCGATATATCAGTGAGTATCCATGGTATCGTGTGATGTGGTTTCATTGAAGATGGATCATTTGTAATAGATCTTTAACTATGTACACAAGGCCTATTTACAAAACTTTACATGTATTTATTATGAGTTATGATCAGGTATTGGATTGATTATTGTATTCCTTGTTTACGGTGACATTAAACACGCAGCACTAGTCTAACATTATTGTCAAACAAGAAAATATTTGTTCTGTGTATTAAATCAAGTCACAACTTGGCAAGCAATCAGGGTCAAAACTCCATGACTGGAGTACTAGGTAATTTAGAAGCAGCCCAAGCGTATCCATCTGATCTACCTACAAACAATTACATTGATTTCAGGTTAGCCAACTTTCCTCTCTGATTGCCAGACAACTGTCTCATGTTAACTGTCTTCTGCCCAATCTGTGCTATCTGAATGTGAATGGAGCTATAATGCCACTGGGGATTACTGCAACCCACAATCTTGGATAAGTTTTGCAAATGTTTCAATACACACCTTAGTGTGGGAAGGTGTTCAGGACGGCTATGTTCCTCATTATACGAGTCCTTACATGGCTGTATAATAATTTATATGAATATTTCACTTTTTTCTCGGGAATGTACGTCTTCATTAACTTGTTATTTGGGTTGGTGACTCTGATTGAGAAAATTACTGGGGAAGATGAGGAAGGAGATAAAGAAATGCAACCCATGGAGCAGAAATATGAAGTACCTGTTTATAAAGGTATGTTATTTGCCTAAATATGTATTACCAATACACATTTACCTGTACTTAACAGTCACACCTGGCTTTTATTATATCATAATAATAGGCAGCATTTTCAGAGTTAATATTAGTTTCTGGGTACATAATATTGGCACAGCAAATTATTTGTTCAAAAGAATTTTTTTAGACATATTTTGTATGGGAGTGGGTTGAGTTCATTCATCTTCATCAGGGGTCTCAAACATGTGGCCTGCCAAGCCATATCCTGTGGCCCAAAAAATGATTTGCATCACAAGGTGTCATGAGAGATAACAAAGGTGGTGCAGCCCTTGGGCCATCAAAAATGCCCTCATGGGGCCCTCAGGGTGATTTCAGTTTGTGACCCCTGATCTATATAGTTTCGATATCCATAATGAGCCTAGTCCCATGTAAGCAAACATAAGCACGTGACGTATACTACAATATTTTTAAATTTTTTTGTTGCATGTAATAATGACATTGTAACAAAAATGAAAAAACATTGCAAATATCTTAACATGAATTTTGTTTCGCATAACAATGGCTTTGTTAAAGAATGATGAAAGAATGTTGCAAATGAAAACCATTTGAACTAGATTATATTTTCCTTGTACTGTACATTGCTGGTGTCATTACTTGCTTATATTTAGTGTGGAAATTTACACCACTATCACCTCATAATCATTTACCAAATTGTTTATCAAAATTTACAATTATTTTTTAAATGCGGTATTTGTGATCAGTAGGAAGTTTTTTTAGTGTTCATTCAGGAAATGTAAAAAGTAGGACCAAGGGGTCGAACCAGGCCAAGAAGTTGGGTAATGTAGAAATACCAGGGGTAAAAATACCTTTACTAGGTTATTCAAGAACATTCAAATACATATGATTATCTGCCTTCCTTACCTCGGACCTTCCATATCAGGATTTTGAATTCCTCATGGTTTAGTACAGATTCCCATCTGGAATTTATTTAGATATTACATTATGCTGCATTAGAAATGAGCTAATTCCCTTAATCAGATTTTATTTTCACCTCTTTGCATTTTCTGTCCATGATCATTGACCAAGTGTTCTTTATTTGTGCCAATCAAAATCATTAAGACATTTCTGTCAGCCAATGAAATTGATCTTGTTATGATGACTGCAACATTCTGGTAACCAATAAGAGAACTCTATTCAGTAAGCAATCTTGCAATGCACTCAATTATTTTAGTATAAAATCAATGGTAATGATTTTTGATGTTTACTTTCTGGATTTTTTTTTCAATGTACCCATGGTCACCATATTGACAACTTTCTTGCATCAAAGATGAAAAATAGTCAGTGGCACACTATAAAATGAATATAGGGCAAATAGTTACTCATTTATCAGATTGTTTAATCTGTTCCTAAATATGGTTTACTTTATATTCTAGACATCTTTTGAGATGAAAGGTAATTTCAAGGTATGAAAATGGGAGGGGATTATTTCAGCCCTGTTGGGGGGGGGGGGGGCTTATTTGCTGAAATACAAACTAAGACATGTTTGCTTGCAATATTAAAAGGATACATGTAGATGGTAGTTTCATCAGTAAAAGATGAGGCAAATTTACGAACATGTGTCCTAAAAGAGACTTCTTTTTAACTGAAAACTTTTTTGTTGAGAAGACAATGCCTTGAAGGATATTTTTGCATACATTGTTTCTGAATTTTTTGAAATATGCAATCAGGTTAGATTACAGTTGTAATTTGAGCTAACAAAATAATGAAATTAGCTTTTGTTCCATTTTCATGGGGGGTGTTTAGGTGAAATTTGTTTTAGTTCCATCTTTTAATTGGGTGTCAGTGTAATCATTGCAAGTGTGATACTCCCACATCCATTCAAATGTGAAAAGTGCCAAATGATTTACAGCGATGACTGCTTCCATAGGTGGCACTCTACAGTTTCATATTTTGCATAGGGTTAGGATTTTAAAGAAAAAGAATTTCCCCGGCTTTCCTCACTGGTTATACTGGCTATTTAAAAAAGACCTTGTATATCTTAGGTATAATGCAAAGAACCTTTATTTTGGTGTATGATTGATGGATGTACTATGGGTTATAGAGTATACAGCTTGGCCTTACTTCAGATGTGCACCTTTCAAAAAAGTGCTAGCTCTACTTGGTCATTTTCACTTCCTGAACTTCAGAGGTAAAATGTATAAAAAGAGCCGATAACTTTTTTTACATTTTATATATTTGGTAATTCGTTCACTGCACTTTCAGAAACTGGTGTTGTCTAGTCTGGCAAAATTCATTTTCCCTATTTTAATAGCTGCCATGTGTAGTGTACTTTAGACTAATTCAGGCTGATTTTTTAAGACAAGGGAGCAGTCATTTTAGTTAGCATTGTGCTTAAATCATGTAAAATTTCCAAAAGTATAATATCCAAAAGAAATATCATCCACATTACATTAATGTAGCATAGAGGTATGCTAACAGTCTTTCCATTGTGCATGTTTTAAATGCGAACTACTTCACCTTACATACGTCACTCTCTCAAAAGTACATATTATCTGGTGAGCGCCCCCATAAGGACCTAAATATCTGATTACAGTGACTGACTCTGTTTGACAACTGTTGAGAATTTAATGATCCTTCAACATGATGACACAAGCTAATTAACAGATTAGTTGTCTCTGTGTGATAAGTGCTGACATAGATAAATTGTATTTTGTGTTAAAATCACATGCTGTAGACAAATACTACATGTTTGCCTTTTGCTAAATCTGTGGATTATTCTTCAGACTTGCAGTGACATATTCGAAAATAACTTAATACATTTCTGATTTTTTTTTATTCTTTTCTTTTTTTCCCTGTTTTTCTTGGTATATATTTTTTCTCGATAGCTGTTGCGTTCTATTACAGTACAACTGCCATAGGGGCCCCGAGTGGTCTAAAGCGCTCTCTGTTACGGATCACTGCCATCTCACCTCTGTCTGCGTGGGTTCGAGTTTCAGATTTGGCCAATGTGGGTATGTGAGAAAGCCTGCCAGTAGCTTCTCGTGGGTCGATGGTTCTTTCTGGAGGTTTTCCCGGGTTCATCCTCCACCATTAATACTGGCCGCCATGTATAGCCTATTGTGTGCTGAAAAATGGTGTTAAACCCTACAACAACAACAACAAAAACAACTGCCATACGCTGCTGTTTGTTAGCACAAAAGACATGTAGACATGTCATGTGTTATACATTTAAAATCTCTGTCTTGACGAATTAATTAACATTAACAATAATTAACAACTGTATTGAAGTATGTGGCTTCATTGGTTTATGATTGCAATTCAATCTATGACGCTTTAGTTCATTGATGTTGGCAAACAATAGATACACATGGTTAATGAGAGGGAGGCAACTCTGACTTTACTGATGCAAGAATTTTCAAATGGTACCTGTCAGCTTGATTTATATTTCAAGTCCGTTGTCATTTTGTTAACTTTATTGTACTTGAGATCTAAAATCCATTAATATTAAAATCCATTATTCAAATATTTGTGTAGGACCAAAGAGTTTAGCATACCTAGTGTCAATAAAGTTGCTTGTAGTGCTCCCCCCTTATACTGTTAGTGTTAAGCAGAAATTGTTTCCCTTGCTATTTCATGCCCTCGCTTATGTCACATTCAATGTTAATGGACCCCAATGCTTTCAGGTTATCAAGGAAGAACCATCATTTTAGTGGGCACCTGATGATAGTAAAATTGAATCTTGAGACTCAGCTAAACTTAGTTTAAGTATTTTAAAATTAAACTTTGTATGTATCTGTACGAAACAATTTTATGTTCAAATTTAAAATCACTTTTTCGAAATTTTGACTTGTAAAATTTAAGATGACCTTGTGTTCAAGGTTGGGATGGGGTTGTTTTCACAATTGTGAAAATCTGGAGTGTTTACTGTATCAACATCCCAGATGCTTTGGACAGATTTTAAACACTATCAGTGATTTTTAAGCTATCCGAGTTTCTTTGTCTGCTTTTAAACCTCTACCTGCTGTTAATGTATCTCCAGTTTCCTTGGGGCTTTCAAAGAAATTTTAAATAGTTCAGACAACTGGAGATGTGTCTGTCATAAATAAAATCCCAAAATGATGCTTTATTGATAGACATAAACTCAGTATTGTATGCAGTTACTGTGATAATCAACCCACAAGTTCCCCCTCACCAAGCCATTAATACCCAGATTGATTTGTAATCAAGAAATGCTCCGTCAGATCAAGCGGTACATTCATACTACTTCTTATCTTTAGGATGCAATCAAAATTTGTCTTGGTAAAATTACAAAAAAGTACAACTTAGGTTCAGTATTTCAGTGTTAAGCCCAAGTTAACTGGCTTGTTTCCAAAATGCACCAGAACCAAAGTTACTGGTTTAGTGTGCGAGACTTGTAACCAGGAGGGATTGGGCTCTAGTCTTGTCCAGACCCAGCTGTCTCACCTGCTGTTATCTCTGGGCAAGACATGTTACTTCAATTGTTGTAGCATGAAATAACCTCTTATATGTTGATCTATCAAGCAATCTACATATTAGACCTAATAATGTTTCCTACCTTAAATATTTTCAGAATGTTTTTTATGTTTTCTAATTTCATGGTGTTTGTTTTTTGTAATCATGGCATTATATGTTTTTTTCTGTTGTAGGTGTTGTCTAATGTTGTAAAGCACTTAGAGCTTCTAAAGTTCAGGCACTATACAAAGTCCTCATCATTATTATTATTATTATTATGCTTGCAAAACTTGAGATTAGCTTTTGTTCTGAGTTGAGACATTTTATCAACGCATGACCAAGCTAATATGCCATAGATTTGTAATACCGGTACTCTTAAACTTTGTGTAGTATTTGATTTTAGCAGAAACACAATCCACAATGCATGATATGTCTAATGTATGACATGTCTAATGTGTGACATGTCTAATGTGTCCCATAGCATGTCATAAGATGTGAATAATAGTGGCAACCTTTTTGCCATGGAATGTTAACTGTGATATGTTCCAGCAGAGAAGGTCATGGACTTTGTATCAAGAATGTAACAGTTTGGGAGGGTTTCTTGTTGTGTTTTATATAATGATTTTGTCATAGTTTGGGAGGGTTTCTTGTTGTGTTTTTTATAATGATTTTGTCATAGTTTGGGAGGGTTTCTTGTTGTGTTTTTTTATAATGATTTTGTCATAGTTTGGGAGGGTTTCTTGTTGTGTTTTTTATAATGATTTTGTCATAGTTTGGGAGGGTTTCTTGTTGTGTTTTTTATAATGATTTTGTCATAGTTTGGGAGGGTTTCTTGTTGTGTTTTTTATAATGATTTTGTCATAGTTTGGTGTTATTTTTGGTTTGTATGCCTGTTTTGTGGATGCCTAAATTTACATAGCCATGATTATGGTCATGCAGTATTAAACCCCATATATACCTACATACATATCATTTGTAGTTCCATTAAGACTGATTTTGCCCTTAATTGGACTAATCAGACAGGATCACATATCCTGACGTTCTCTGCAAGTACCCATTGGTAACATTATTTTCTTTAGTCCATCCTTTCTATTCAGTGTATATCAAATTATGTCCCAGATCCAGACTTCTGTGGTATTTTACATATGTAATTACAAATGGTCCCTCAGTAATACAGCCCCACCAACAATTATACCGATGCCTATTTTATAACATACATATGGTAATAAATCGGATTCAAATTTCAGCTAAATTGTATTCATCATTGTGTAATGTGACAATTAAAAACTTTGCTAAATTTTGTATGCGACTTGATTAAATTCATTTGATTTCCATTCCTGGATACCATGAACCAGACATGACATCATTAAAAAGCCTGTATTTTTTAGTATATTTTTGTTTTCTAGTTTGAAAAGATCTAATTAAATGTGGATATATTTAAATTGCCAGTCACTTTAATGACTCCATTGTTTTACAATAAATGAGCACTGTAATTCCACCTAATTAGTTAAAGACTTAGCCATGTACTAGTTTTAATTTGCTTGTCTAACATTTCCCTGATTAGAATTTTCTCCTGGACTGGTACCTTTCTTATTCATTTGTTGAGCATGCCTGATGCTGTCACTCATCTTGTTGCTGCTACCTTAAACAACCTTTATCTATTTGTTTGCTAATGATCCATCAATTTAGCTAACTAGCACCCATGTTCCATTCTGTTCCCAGAGGGACGGACACCTTGACTGGTTATTATCATCATGGTTGTAGTCCATCTCCCTTTGTGACCTGCTGTCAAAGATATGAGTGGTTGCTAATTGAGTCTATCTGATATCCTACTAATAACATTTACTTTAGATCACATCAGACTTTGTTAATAGTCTCATGGAGAAATTTGATGCTATCTAAATCTGTGTGGCAACTGATAGTGTGTGAATTGATGGGTTCTCAAAAGGAATCCAGAGATCTTGTAGAATTACAATTCTTGATTCTATTCAAGAGGGCTAAAACAAGCTGACCATATATGGTCACTTATATCAAGTTGCAAACAACATAGACCTGGATATGCTGTAGCATAATGCGCTGGCATATGATAGTAAATGTTGTTCTTGTTGATTACTCCTAACAAACTGTATAGACCCATGTTATGTGAAAGCAGATCTGGGTCTGTGCTTGCATTTGGACTCGACTTGTAAGCGAGTCGCTATGGCAGGCATATGTAGCCTATGGCCAGTCACAGTGCCCCCTGAGATGGTTTTATCCTGTTCTTTTCATCATTCAATGTGGCTTTAAAAATTGCTCTCCATCACTCACCCTGGAGGAAGTAGCACATGCCTGATATATGGTACGTTATATATTACGTAAGTTTTTTTTACACTGAAGGTGAAAGTATGTATGAGCAATAAACAGAAGTGAAGAGATTCCTGAAGGAGACATTTTGCAGTAAAGATTATATTTTAAAAAACATGGAAAAAGCAAGATAAAGCCCTTACATTTAAGACAAATTTTCAATTTTTTAAAGATTTCCAATTTTTTATCTTTTGAAATTATATACTTACATAATCTACTGCATTGCACCAAAGATCCAGTGTTCTTTGAATAATGTGTTTGCATGTCCCAAAAATCTGGGGAACACTCAAAATTTCAAATAAACATAACTGTTTTCAAGTAATGATAAAAAGGTCACCCCTTTGTGTGTACAAGATTCAAGGTTTGGGGGACATGGGTCAGAAAATTCCCCCAGTGCATTGTGTGTATCACTTTACACATACAGTTTTAAAATAAATGTTAGTATTCTTCTTTATCTCAGATTTTTAAAGAAACTTGGGGACTGTTACATCCAGTTTTCAATACTTTATTTACTCCTGGTTTGTCCTCAAATATTGTTACAACATTGAGGTAATACTTAGATCTCTGAACATGCTTGTTAATTACATAGGTGTGGTTTTACTTTACAAATTAGAAATGTCACATATAAAACTTACAGCTCAATGATGATTATTTCCACCATATCTGTCACCAAAACTTTCATATAACATAGCAATGATTTAACAATTATATATTCTTTGTCTTGAATTCAAATGTTATACTTGCATTGAACTGAACTGAATTGGTTGGAAATATTATACAGAGTTATGTATATAAAATACATTACTGACATGCACACAATGTCTTGGCATTGACAATTAAATTAGTGAAATATATATATATATATATATATTTTTGATAAACCATAACATATGATGATTCAGATGATTGAGTCTATTGATTGTAGATGCAGATCAATAACAAGCTAAGAAACAAAGTTTCTTGTTTCTTGTTCTATGAGCCATAAATTGAAACATATATAAATAAACTACAAAAGAAATGGTTGTGATAAATATACAGAACCATATGTCACTATATAATATATATATATATATCATATTCTTAATGGCATGTACCTGTACCAACATTATATGTATATATGTGTGTGTGTGTGTGTATATATATATATTACACTTTAGCAACTTGATCTTTAACAAATTTAAATTGGTCAGTGTCCTGTTGTATTATGTTTTAATCATTACTAATTAATTACACAATGTTTGTCATTGAAATAGTTCTATGGTAGTTTGTTTAGACAGAGATGATCAAGGTATCTTGGTTAGGTTAGGTTTGGTTGTTTTATTGCACAGCAACACAGGTAGGTTATTTAGTGCCAAGGCAGTTGCAGCAAATACCTACCATCCATACTCGCTTTTAAGTTGGATACAACTACAGATTGCATAGAGTGCATGTTTTGGCAGATCTTGGTCTATGCATTTTTTATAGGACTAATCGTTAGAACAAGCAACATAGACCCTGATATGCTGATGCAGACTGTGATGGCAGATGTGGGTCTATGTTGTTGGTAATTGGACACAACTAGTATGCCGGCATATATTGTAACAGCAACTGAGCCGGTAAATACATGGACAGAAATGGTCCTGCTGGTTTGCATTTAGGAAGATAGGATGTATTTCTTCTAAAGCTACAATAATAAAGATGTCTGAATGCATCTAAGAAAACCTTGGAACTTTTTTTTTACTGGGATATTAATTGCTGACACATGTTAACTATAAGAAGGCATCTAGGTTTTACTAAAGTGTACTTAAGGACAGACACTGATATAGTTTATTTTTTTTATTGGCTGTTCCCATATGCCTAGCATGCCTGGCAGTCCATGTCAATTAGCAGTAACACAAGATAAGCTGATGAGATCCATGGGCTCAGATACTTAAGTTTCTTTTTTCTGTGTGTGTGAATAAATATATCAAAGTATCAGCATGATGTATTTAAAATCCCACTGATTTTGATGTCAAAGGTCAAGATCACTCATAGATAGAAGAAAAATGGTTTCCACATGATAATATTATTTGTACAACATGGAAGTGGACTATGGATGTCTTGCACTTATGGTAAGGAAAAAGCCTATTAATTTTGGGTCTAAAAAGGTCAAAGATCAAGGTCATTGTCACTGAAAGAAGATAGTTTCAGATGAGTAATGTTAATTCTGCATTCTGCATTACAGACTATGAACAACTAGGTGGATTCCTTGCACTGGGTTATTGAAGGAGCCTATCAGTTTTGAATCAAAGGTTTCTGTACAGTATTAGTTTTACAAACCTGGACCAATCCTTGTGGATGGCTTGCACATGGAGTAAGGAAAAGCCTGTTGCAAAGAATGCTTTCAGAGCAGTAACTTAAGTTCTATGTTACCAACCTGCACTAAACATTGTGGATGGCTTGCAGGTGGAGTAATGTAGAATCCTATTGAAGGGGAGGGGAAGGGTTGCAAAATGTAATGGTCAGGGTCACTTGCCAAATATGAAAAGTGCTTTCTGCAGACATAAAAATATGTTTACCATGTACCTTTTGGATGACTTTGAATTTTGGTAGATAAAAATAGGCAGTTGATATTTTTTGGGTGAAAGATGACTTTATGCATAATAACTTTAGTTCTAGACCATGTACTTTGACCAGAGTTTGTAGAGGCTTGCACTCATGATATGAAAGAGGCCTGCTGATATTAAGTTCAAGAGGTCAATGTCATTTTGACAGAAAGAAAATTGAGTTTCTGTAATAACTTTTGTTCTGGGGTCCATTCTTTGACCAAACTTTTGTTCTGGGGTCCATTCATTGGTCAGATTTTTTGTTCTGGGATCAATTCTTGGACCAAACTTTGTGAATGGTTTGCACTTTCATTAAGAAAGAAACCTATACATTCTGGGGTAAAAAATTCAATGAGTCCAGTAAGAAAAAAAAATGGTTTCTACACAATAAATTTACTTCAAGACCACTTTCCTTGACCAAAGGTCAATATTATCCAAAGTCAACAAACTCTGCTTTCGTCTAAGTAGAGAACTGTTGAACATGGGTATGTGTATACTTTACCGTTGATATTACTCTTGTTTGACTTTTCTTTTGGACTTACTCTTGTTTGACTATGTACCAAGGACTACTGTTGTAAGTTGTACAATTAATGTATCAGTTTATAAGACATACTCTGTTGTATGTATATTTTCATACCCTCTAATATTTAATGTGATATCAATCCACAGAAACTCGTACTTTCAGAGATCTTATTTCTTTTCAAATCTATCACATTTTTTTCTAACTTAAGATATGGATGAAAATTATTTTTTTTAAAAACAATGTTTACCTGTAATTATTCATACCACAGATAAACACACAAATAAACACACACTGCGTAAGTAGTGTATGAAAAGATAACTCTCATACTCCTGACATACTGGATGTTGGTTTGAGTCTTTAAGGTGGTGAAAGATTCGGAGTTAAGTATTTTGACAGGACATGAAAGTAACTTTCACTTTTTGATAGGCAACCAGTTGCACCATCTTCCCTACAAAGAGTCATCAATAGAAATTGTTCAGCAATTGAATCCTGGCATATAAAATAGGCTGAACATATTTGAAACATGTGCCTTCTTGTAATTTCATATTTGTTGCCTGTAGAAAGTGATGTTAGTTGACCGATAAGAGTTTATTTTGTGACCTGTTTGGTATTAGTTCCAGCAATTCCATAATGTCCACATGCCTTGAAAGAAAACTGTGTTAGTGTATAAATTGGAAAAACTTGTGTCATTGTTATTATCCATTTGTTTGCCTAGGTAAAATGAAAACAAGCAATCTGATTGGATTAGGTTTTTTAATCTTCATCCAATCAGATTACATTGTGATGGGTCCTAATTTGACCAGAGAAAATGGCAGACACCTTTTGCTTGCTGTTGTGGGTTAACATATTTCAGCACAAGATATATGACCAGCAATCCATTGAAAGCTAAGACTCAGACCCACATGGACAGAGATGAGATGTACAGTTGGACTGAGAATTGAACTCAGGGGGCCCCAAGTGGCTGAGTGGTTTAAAGCGCTCCCCTTTACGGATCACTGCCATCTCACCTCGGTCTGCATGGGTTCGAGTCTCAGGCTCGGCCAATGTGGTTATGTGAGAAAGCTTGCTGGTAGCTTCTCATATGTCGGTGGTTCTTTCCAGGGTTCCCCCGGGTTCTTCCTCCACCATTTATACTGGCCGCCATGTATAGCCAGCCTGTCTTGTGCTGAAAAAATGGCATTAAACCCAATAACAACAACAACAAAACATGACAGATGCAAAGCAAGCACATCAGTTAGACCACTGAAAAACATTCATTTCAACTATTGTTGACAGTACACAAGTTGAGAGACACACAAAGAAATGATGATTAATAAAATAGAAAGTCATTTTTCATGCTGGATATTTCAAAAACTTGTTATCTTAATTTTGCTATTACTGCCCATTAATTCCTCCTATCAGTTGATAGCAGCTTGTGGGAGAGGAGCAGTATCAAAAAGGGCAACTTTAACAAGACATACCTTGTGCCAATTACATTTTTTACCAGTTGTTTATTATTCTCTCACATTAAGTAATCACTGAATGCATGGGGTTATCATCTGCCATTTGTTTTCAGGCTCCACTGCAAAAACTCTGGGTGCTCAGGTTTAGACATTTACCAGGTGACTTATATTGGCTTCTGTAAAATATGTGCTTTCTCAAACACCAAGAATCATCTTCAAATACCAACTGATGAGCAGGAAGTTTTTAATTATTTCCAGGTTTTTCTATTTTTAAGAGCAGTTAGAGAATACATTCAGGGTCATAGGTTGAATTTTGCTTCCACTTTGTTTGGGTGAAGTAGGGGTCCTAAAGGGATTTTTAAAATTAAATTAATGCATGTCATGCCAAACATGCTAAAATTATTTTATGGAAGTCTGTATGATTTGGTGTTTTATGGCACAGCAGATGTAGTAGGTTATTTGGTGCAGATGCAATTAAAGTAAAGTACCTTGCCAAGGACAAGCCATGTTAGCTAAGGACTAAGCTGACCCAATGGTCTAATTTGGACATGTACCCATTTGGTTGTGAGTCCAGTATGGTAAAACAGTCATTAAAGTAGCCCTGCCAACTTCATTAGTTCCTTGTTAACAAGGACACAGTATACAGGAGCCTGCTTTGGGCCTATTCTAGAGCCTTGAGACTTTATTGAGTCTGAATAAAGGGGATGCAAGGGCCCCACAGTAGCATTTAAGGAGGATACAAAAATAGATCATGTTTAAATTAGAACCTACAAGTATTTTAAATGCAAATTCAGAGTCTAGTTATTTTAATGCTCAAGTTTTACAAACAATATAAAAATCCTGAACAAAAAATCTAGAGAATGTTGTCTTGCTCTGCCTCCATGCTCACATTAAAAAGAATATTAGTGATATTTTGGAGTTAAATACCAGTGTACCATATCAGATTGTGAAATTTCTAAGCTTGTCCTCAAATCTTGTATTTGCATTGTTTGAATAAAATAGAACTCTGTAAATTTCTTGTATCTTGGACTTTATTATTTATTTGAATAAATTAGGGCCTTCTTCCAAAATTCTTTAAAAAGAGACAGCCTCAAGTTTAGAAGCAACAAGTTCCAAACTGCATATAATGCATGGATGAAGTCTGTGTATGATGTTTGGTGTGCTAAAGTAGGTGTCAAAGGTAAGACAGTTCTGTCAGTTTTAAGATTCTGACAGTAGTCTGATCATGTTTTGATGTTTTGAGAATTTAGACTTGAAACTTGCATCTCTGGATCAAAAGGTTTTGAGAATATTGATGTTCACAAAATATCTACAACTTTCTTCCATTGGCAGATATCATTGTTACTATGATTTGTGTGCATGATTAAGAATTTTAACGTATCTTTAACAATTTATCAGTCATGTTGCTACAATATCTGCAGTGTGGCAGTTTATAGTGATGTCTACTACTGGAACATCATGCCACAGACCTGTAGTATCATGTCCCACCCAGTCACATTATCCAGACACCTGGCCAACCAGTCCTAACACTAACCTCTTAACACATTAACCCCTGGAGCTTTTTGTCATTTTTGCCTGAAAATCGAGTAGGAAACACATTTTGAAAGCTATTTCTGAATAGACTAGAAAACACCAAATCCCCGGTCATCTTTCAATAACATACTGCTTAGTTGTGTTAGAAACATCATTTTTTTGTTGGCTATTTGACTCGCGCATGAGCAGAAGGGTAAAAGTTGGACTTTTTTTTTTTTTTTTTTGCTAAACGGAACCATTATTTTTGTATGGAGATCACTCTTTATTCCAAATGACCATCTTATCCTAATTTTTGCAAAGGCTCATCTGTCTGTTTGCAGTTCATACCGGTTTGCCTTAGATCTGAGACCAAAAATTCTAAAATCCGGACACAAAATCGGATTCCGACCATGGGTGAATTTTGGGTTTAAAAAAGTCGGGCCCAAAAAATTAGTTTTTTTTTAATCTGTATTTTGTAGTGCAAGTAGAACTTCCAGATTAATTGGTATCATTGTAGAGCTATATCTGTCTACCTTTCTATAATACCACCCACTTTAGTGTATCATGCATGACCATGATGCTACAGAGCTCAGCAGTAGGCTACTACCTCCTGTCCCGTAAAGTCATCGCTAGGGGTTAATGTGTTAATGCTGAGTGCCATGCAAGGCAGCTGCTAGTATCATTTTGGTATGATTCGGTCAGGGTTCAAACCCGTGACCTCCTGCATTTGAGGTGGATGGTCTAACCACTTAGGCCACCGAAGCAGTTCTTTCTTATTGAGTAGTGGTTGGTAACGTTTTTTCTGCAAAATATTCAGAAGGTATTAGGGATTACCAGTAATTAAAATACATTCATAAAATCTTCAGTTTTTCTCAAAGAAGACTTGCCTTATTTCTGAAGAACTTTTTGAGAATTTTCTAAAATTTGAAAACTTATTTAACTCTGTTTTCAAGAATGAAAAGATTGCCATGTGTTAGGTTTTAAAACTAAAAAGATATTTTGCTTTATTATTTATATCTCTACCTCAGACAAAATATTGTCAAAAGTATCAAAAGAAGGATAATCAAAAATCAAAGTTTGAAGAGAATCTTTTTTTGATATTTAGTAAAACCAGGGTATAATCTTAACTCAAGGTTATAAACCACCATTGGAAATGAGTAAAGAAATAAAATATGCACATACATTTAAATTAGGTTTAATCTAGTCATAGATAAAACCATTGTCTCCCAATTAGTCAACTCACTACAATACATGACTAGGAATATTATCCAATATTACCCACCTAAGGCAGTTCTCATATATTCGTATATATCCCACTCTCTCCTCTAGCTATATTAAAAGTCCAGATCACACACACACATACACACACACACTCTTCTCCAGCATAATTAACAGACCCTATAAATGATTCATATATCAAGTACTTAGAAGCAACCTAGCTTGTTATCTTCAGGCAAGCTTTTAATTACCATTTCTGGTGTAGATATCCAAGAAAGTTCTGTGTGATGCCAATGCCCCCCAACCAAATCTGGCTTATCTTTCCCCTTGATATGAAATTTTGTTATTTATGCATTTTTTTATGCCATGGAAAGGTCAAGGAGATTATATTTCCTATATTTAATTTCAGAATAGTTGTGTGTCTTTGGGATGATGAAAATTCTTTTGGCATTGAAATATTTATGGATCCTTTTGGTACGTCAGTTGTAGAAATTACTACCTTTGCATTATTTGAACCTTTTCAAAGTTCTTATGCAATTGCTCCTTAACTATTTTAGAAGAGGTAATGACATTTCTATACAGTCCAGATTTCTTTAATGAAAGTTAAACAAATTGGCCTAGGTATTGACATGATCAATGTACAGCATTGTTTTATCTAGGGTGCGAGGATTGCTGTGTCACACATGTGGAAATCCTTCACTGGACTGGCAGCATTATGATTGAATCATGGATGAGTGGTTTGTTATATATTTAATAGAAGCTTATTTACATGGTGCAGGTTTTCAGGCATTTTGCTGAATGTTGATTAGACTGGTTCCATTACTGGACATGAAATCAAAACATCACAGTCTTCATGGTAATAAATCCAGACATCAAAGTGTAATTGCATTCTACTTCACACAGTTTGAACAGGAATAACATCAGATTTATTTCAAACAACATTGTTGGGAAAATTATCTCTGATAAGCTGTAGAAATATGGCCCCTCTCGTACAGTATTTTTCTTCCACATTTTGAGTAATAAAGGTTACTCTAGACTTGGGAAATCTAAATTCTCAAATTGAACTACATGTACTACAGACTGGTCAGAGTCAAGTACAGTTTTATGACAATGGGAACGTACTTGTCATTCAAGTTCTGAACTAAGAATACAGATAAATGTTGAATTGAGAAAGAGAGTAAACAGGGATAACTTGAAGTCAATTGGTTCTTATCGCAAGGATTAATTGCAGTCATGTACGGTAGTAGTTGAAAAAACTTAAGGAAATTCAACCTATCTAATGATAAATATTATTGGATGTGATTGGTTGATAATATAAATTAAATATTAAGAATCTTATCCTATTTGTAACTAAAAACTGGAGACAGTGCTTTATTGATGGAATTTCAGTGCCTTTGTAGACTTATGGAAGGCTCATTACTGAAATTAGAACCAGATTTTAAGGTGTGGAATTGAAAACACGTGTCAGTTTTAAAAATGCTATGGTACATTTGGTTTTCTCTACTTGGAAGCTTGCATAAAGAATGAGTCTATATAGGTATGATCATGAGCATCCAGAAATTTAAGTTATTGAATTTTTAATGTCAGTATTTCCATGGGTTTACTATGACTGCTGAATTAGTCTAAAAATGACTCTTTTGATTCAAGCAAAAATGAATACCAGTCGCTGTACTCGGTGAATGAAATATGTGCCTGTTTGGATTTAACAGCACAACACTGGTTATATCCTGCCAAATTATTAAATCCTGGATGTACCACTGATAACTAGTATTCCATCTCATTTAAAAATGTATTTAACTGGAGAAATGGTCTTATGTACTGTAAAATAAGATAAAAATTACATTAAATTAGTGTTCCTTATATGACACATTCTCTCCCCTGATAAATCTTTAAATGTGATCACATTAAAGTTACTTTTGGGATTTTGATGAAATTTTCACCATATTTATGTTAAGATGTCCACTTTATTTCAGTAATGTTTGTTTCTAAACTTCAGTGTGATTTGACAACCCACTGGTCAACAATCTCCAGAGTCCGCCGTTATCAACTAGCACATAGACTATTAAACTGGAATGTACGGTGTTATGAATAATGTGTTATTCATGGTAGTCTGTCTTTTGGCAATGGTTGGGTCACGTGTGTAACAAATATTTATTGATAATACATTGTTACAGTGTGTGATTTTGTTTGCTTAATTTGAATTATCAGTTTGTACTTCCTGGCAATGCAAGTTCATTTCATTGTTATAGTCAGTAACTTCAAATTTAATTCTTTTAATAATGCCGATACAAATTGATGCAAATTAATTTCACAGTAATCTCTCAAATGCCTTGCAATAAGTGTGCACATTGTCTCCCTAATGGATTATAACAAGTGTGCATGTTATCTCCAAATGCTTTGTAACAGGGTTGCATGTTGTCTCCCTAATGCCATATAACATGTGTGCATGTTGTCTCCTAACGCCTTGTAACATGTGTGCATGTTGTCTCCTAATGCCTTGTAACATGTGTGCATGTTGTCTCCTAATGGCATGTAACAAGTGTGCATTTTATCTCTTAATGCCTTGTAACAGGTGTGCATGTCGTCTCCCTAATGCCTTATAACAAGTGTGCATGCTGTCTACCTAATGCCGTATAACAAGTTTGCATGTTTTCTTTATGCCTTGTAACAGGTTTGCATGTTTTGTCCCTAATGCCATGTAATAAATGTTTCTGTTCTTTCCCGAATCCCATATTACAAGTCTGCATGTTGTCTCCCTAATGCCATATTACAAGTCTACATGTTATCTCCTTAATGCCATGTTACAAGACTGCATGTTGTCTCCCTAATGCCATGTTACAAGTCTGCATGTTGTCTCTCTAATGCCTTATAACAAGTGTGCATGTTTTCTTAATGCCTTGTAACAAGTTTGCATGTTCTCCCCCTAATGCCTTATAACAAGTCTGCATATTATCTCCCTAATGCCTTGTAACCAGTGCACATGTTCATTGCAGTATCAATGAAGACAATACAAATAATGTGTTCTGATGCACAGGGCTGGAAAGTGATGACTCACTTAGAGTTCAGATTTATAGTTAAGGGTGATTATATTAACTTTGTTACAGCCAGATTTCATTCTTTGCAGCTGAAGTAAATGAATACCAGAATCAGTGGTGGGGGTAAGCAATGCCCTGTAGGTGGTTATTTATATCTACTCTTCCTCTGGTTCAAGGCAGGTTAAATATTATTCCTGTTGTCAGCTTCCACATAAAACATTCAAAACTCCAGAATTTGAGTGGTCAGCTACCACATAAAACATTCAAATCTCTCTAGTTCAAAAAGCCAGCTGCCAGACACTCATAACTCTCTGTGTTTGAGTGGTCAGTTACCACAGGCAGGGAGGGGGTGAGAGCCTTATAGCACAAAGCCTCACTTAATGAGTACAAACATGTTTTTGCACTTTTTCTACTAGAATTTTTTAAATTTGTAAACTGATAGAAACTTCCTCCTAACAAAGGTTGATCAGGACAGCATCTCAAAAATGTCTCATCTAAATAAAGTGTAAACTTGTGTCACTGGTCATATGGTAATTTAGTACATTTTGATATTTTCACAGAAAATTTAACTCTTTGTGCATATTACTTGCATCATGGGATATAAAATAATTAAAGTAATTCATTTTGAATTACATTATTAATGATAAAAGTGCATGTGAGAACAAAGAAATGCATGACACCAGACTTCATCCACTTAATATCAAATACTGTTTTGTGTCATTGGCAAGTTCTAATGAATGGGGCTCTTTTACAGGAGTTAAGATTTATTTGAGAAGTTTAACAAACCACAGACAACTTTCTTTACAAATTGTAAGTATCTAATTACTTTCACTAAAAGGAATTCAATCTTGTATAGAAGACTAAAACAAATTACTGTTAAAAACAAAGAAGTAAAAAAAAACAAATGAGTTCCTTAGATAATGTTATATTTGTCTGTAATCTCATTGCCACTTGATCTGTGTGGCTCCTTGCCAGTGTTAATGAGATTCTGCAGGAAAAGAAAACTTTAATATAATTAATGAAAATAAGATGAATTAACCACACATTCCAGCAAAATAAGATAAATCGGCCACACAGTCCACCAAAACGAGACAAATCAGCCAAACAGTCCACTAGAATAAGACAAATCAGCCTTATAGTCCACCAAAATGAGACAAATCAACCAAACAGTCCACTAGAATAAGACAAATCAGCCTCATAGTCCACCAAAATGAGACAAATCAGCCACAAAGTCCACCAAAGTGAGACAAATTAGCCACACAGTCCACCAAAGTGAGACAAAATCAGCCACAAAGGCCACCAGTGACACAAATCAGCCAAGCAGTCCACTATTATAAGACAAATCAGCATCATAGTCCACCAAAATGAGACAAATCAGCCACAAAGTCCACCAAAGCAAGACAAATAAGCCAAACAGTCCACTATTATAAGACAAATCAGCCTGATAGTCCACCAAAATGAGACAAATCAGCCACAAAGTCCACCAAAGTGAGACAAATTAGCCACACAGTCCACCAAAATGAGACAAATCAGCCACAAAGTCCACCAAAGTGATACAAATCAGCCAAACAGTCCACTATTATAAGACAAATCAACCTCATAGTCCACCAAAATGAGACAAATCGGCCACAAAGTCCACCAAAGCGAGACAAATAAGCCAAACAGTCCACTAAAATACGACAAATCAGCCTCATAGTCCACCAAAATGAGACAAATCAGCCAAACAGTCCACCAAAGTGAGACAAACTCAGGCACACAGATTACTGACACAATGATGCAGTTTCACGTGTTTGAAAACTGTAGATAGCCCAAATACAGAAAAGTTCATTAATCACCAATGATTTAGTAATGCAGACAGGTGTGTTGGCTTATTATGGATCATTCGTATTAATATATTAAAAACCACAAAGGTATTGGGCATGGTTTGCAGACTTGGTTTTTCTGCAAAAATATCAAAATGTGTAATATCTTGATCTGATAGCAACACATGTATATTTTATTAATATGTTTGGACAGGGTTTAATTTGAAAACAGATCTCCATGCAAAAAGTGAATCTGCCAGGCAAAGTGGTCCCTATTCTGACAGGTTCAGAATAATCGCTGGAGTAGGGACTCCACCTAGCTGTCAGTCAAATGTTAAAATACTACGCCTGACATCGGCCTGGTGCTCAGTGCTTAAGTGGGCTAACTGCAAGAATATATGTAATAGACCTGTTGATAACCAACAAATCCATATTTATTTTAATTTAGTGCCTCATTCATACCTTGATCTCTCAAATTATTTTATGAAAAGGCGTTCAGGTAAATAATTTGTACTTATCCCCATATGAATAAGCATGTTTATTGTTGTAGTTTGACATGTTATTGAAGTACATACCATTTACCATTGTTAAGAAATATGTCATGAAAGGTGTATACTAAATTAAACGAGCATGTGATGCGATGAAATAATCTTTTGTAGGTACTTGGGAATTTGAAATAACTCAATTTTCTTTCATTTGCTCAATTATTATCATGTTACATGGTTGGTTAATTCCTTGAGTAGTCAGTGCACTATGAAACTTGAAAGAATAGTTTTACCAAAGGGGCTGCCCAGGTCTCAGCCTAATAAAAATACCTCTCTCAGAAATTTGGGAACTGTATGAAGAAAAAATATTTTTTATCTGTTACCTTCAGGAGAAATAGTTAGCTTTATATTTTGAAAGAAAAGCATTGTTTTTTTTAATATCTATTATTTTACTATGAGTGTGAAATCAGGGTAGTGTTATAGATGCTGGACATATTTGCAGATGTTCTGCATTCATGCACACCATAGTGATTTCATAATGTGAAATTGTTGTACTTCTTTTAACCCAGATGAAGAAAGGAAGAGTTTTAGGCAAACTCAGGGTACATTTTCATGATTTAAGGCTCTTGTCAAGATTTCTTTTGAAATTCCACTTCAAAGTGTTTTTCTTTTATACTGTAAGTTTTACAATACTTAATTTTTATTGTGCCTCAGCATAATACCCAATAAATGCCACCGATTGTTAAAGGGAAATGTGCTATAAAATGTTCATATCTGCTATAAAATGTTCATATCTGCCTTGAATTAATATATTAGGTGAATGGAAATAAATTCTCCCTCAGTATACTGTGCTTCACTATAACACAATTCCAAATATAAAAAGATACCACTATGAACCCTATGACAAAAAATAAACCAATGTATGACAGTATGGGTTATAAGAAAATGATATATAACTTTTGAAGCACGATTATGTCAAAAAATTCAATTATTCCCACTATACCCATGGTTTAGTACATAACACTGTTCTCACTATAATGCAGTTTGATATGTAACAGTTATGGAGCCCAAACTGCCACATTATAAAGAGGTGGAGCTATAAATACCAAATCTGTATTCAAATCCATGGAGGAGTTTAAAAGATCTAGCTACTTGATTTCAAACATTAATGTTATTAGTCTTAAAGAAACATTTGCAAGGTCTCATCAGGTCTATCGCTTATTCATTGGTGGACTGAACTGATTCACTGTTTTAATAAAATTTATTTGAGATTTGTTGAAAACAAATCTCACACAGAATAATAAATTGAAGCTATATTGTAAATAATGAGGATAAATTGAGACTATGGAGATCCATGATGAACCAGTTAACACATTAACCCCTGGAGCTTTTTGTGACTTTTGCCTGAAAATCGAGTAGGAAACACATTTTGAAAGCTATTTCTGAATAGACTCGAAAACACCAAATCCCCGGTCATCTTTCAATAACATACTGCCTAGTTGTGTTAGAAACATTGTTTTTCATTGGCTATTTGACTCGTGCATGAGCAGAAGGGTAAAAGTTGGAGTTCTTTTTTTTTTCTTTTTCTAAACGGAGCCATTATTTTTGTATGGAGACCACTCTTTATTCCAAATGCCCATCTTATCCTACTTTTTGCAAAAGCTTATCTGTCTGTTTGCAGTTCATACTGGTTTGTCTTAGATCTGAGACCAAAAATTCTAAAATCCGGACACAAAATCAGATTCCAACCATTGGCGAATTTTGGGTTTAAAAAAAGTCGGGTCCAAAAAATGAGGTTTTTCTATCCGTATTTTTTAGTGCAAAGTAGATATTCCAGATTATTTGGTATCATTGTAGAGATACATCTGTTTACCTTTCTATAATACCACCCACTTTAGTGTATCATGCATGACCATGACGCTATAGAGCTCAGCAGTAGGCTACTACCTCCTGTCCTGTAAAGTCGTCGCTAGGGGTTAATGTGTTAATAAGATTCAGATTTATGTTTTGAAAACTTAGGCTTATCTCCATGGCAAGATAAATATTACTAATTCACTACTTAAACTCTACAGGCTCCACTAACTTGAAAAAGCATGCCATTAGATTTCCATGGATCAGTGGTTCTTTCCAGGGTTTTTCCGGGTTCTTCTCCATATATACCAAAGTACAGAAAATGGCATTAAACCAACAACAACAACTTAAAATTTATTTTATCAATATACCATGAGATGCTGTTTCACTATTTCCAAATTATCTCAAGACTTATATCTACCAAAATTCAGTCACTTTCAACTGACTGCCAACCTGTTGTATAACCAGCATGGACAAAACAGCATCAAGGAATCAGATATTTATGCTTTTACAGGTGAAGAGCCACACATACTGCAACCTGTGCATTGTGAAAAGCATACTTATCACAGTGGATTAATCTCCCCTTATTGTTTGGATTATGCCACTATCACCTTAAGTTGAAATCAGCTAGGAACTTGCAGGAAAGCATTTTCTCAGTTTAGCCTTTCTGTCTAAAAAAGTTGCATAGGCAATTAGATTTTTAAAAAATGCATAAGCTAGTACATAGCGTACTGTGATTGTAAATTTATTGATTTTGCTACAATACATATAACAGAACTGACATCAAAATGAGGCAGACCCTGGGGCCAGCAGGCTGCAGCATTTTTTCTTATATCATCTGCAGAACAGTTTGCATGACTTAAAGGAAGAAATTGTCACTTACATGAAAACTTTAAATCAAAACTTTGACAGATACTGGATTTTGTGCACATTTTACATTTTTTTAAAACTCATTTTGCTAAAGTAATCCCTGTTGTACTATGAAGGGGATATTTTAAAAACCGAAGTTGAACATGTCATAGGATATGTTTTGTACTGTTGACCCAGTCACTCCAGATTCCATTGGTGCATTACTTGAAATGAAGGTCACAAAAGGCAATCTTGGATTATTTTGCTTTCAAGTACAGCTTTAGTTTGTTTAAAACCATTATATTTTCGAGCTGTTTGAATGGCACTGCACATTGTTATCACTCTCAAAAGATATAACTATTACTGAGCATTTCAAGTTATCAGTCATTAGTTTGGATAAAAATCAGAGGCGATGGTCAAGGAGATCATTTATGTTGCCTCAACAAATACAAAAAAGGCAAGTGTATATATATATATATATATATATATATATATATATATATATATATATATATATATATATATATATATATATATATATATATATATATATGGTATTCAACAGTTTCTCACAGACATTAGGGATAATGTAAGGGGTCAAAAAGGACCACAAATAGGTCTATAGTCATTTCTGTGTAAATATGCCCATATCTCAAAATTTATCAAAATTCTGAAGAATCTCAAATTCTAAGATGTACTCTTAAGTATTTATTTGCCTAGATTTTTCACACAAAAAATTCATAATATTAAGTTGTTGTGTGTTTTACAAATCCCATGATATGACATCTATAATGCAGTTTACGCTGTGCAGGAAATTCAGCACACAGTTTGAAAGGCCTTTAGGCGTGTCTCTCTGGAATAAAATGATGCTTGTAAGTTACAGAATCCTTGAAGGATATTTTTTACATTAAACTAATTTACATCAAAAAGAAAGAATTTTAAGTGTTTAAGTTTTTGAAAGTGTTCATTATATGAGACAAGACCACTCCCATTGTAGTGTCTCTGTTGTTTTGAGTGTGAAGTCAAGTTCTTCACCAGAAGAGTTCTTTGACTTAACATTTCTCTTGATGCATTTGTTCAAATATAATTTTTAGAAAGATAATCATAATAATAATGATAATAATAGTATTAGTATCAAGTTTTCCCTCCTTTGGAGCCCCATTATTAAAATGCTTATAGCCTATGCTTCTGCCTGTATGGGTTTGTAGTCTAAAATTTCTGGTATAGCCTGTTGCTGCAAACAAAGAACTCACACCCACTTTGGGTGTATAGACTGGCAACTGACTGGCTTTCTTGATTCAGTCTTCCCTCCACCCTACTGTAAGTAACAACTACAAACAACAGTATCAGTCTGGGAGAAGGCAGCTGACAGCTTTATTTTCCCTGTTTATTGATTGTTTTTGTATTGTTGGACTAAATTGGACTGGAGCTGTTTTTTCTGTAATTGGACAAATTGGAGCCAATTTGAAGTTTTGGTATCTGAGTTTTTGGACAGACTGTTTTAAATTGGATTTATCAGTATTGTAAACAATAGTACCACATTCGCTGTGACAATTCTTTGACATGGAACCAGAGGTTCAGCATCGAAACAGGGACAAAATATCTAATAGGCGGAGTCGACCAGCATCTTGGTTTGTCTCCAATTTTAAGTTTGATTTCAAGTTCTTCAGTAGAGGTAAGAGTCAGTGAATAATTTTTAATATTTTTTGTATTTTCTTT
Organism: Sinohyriopsis cumingii; assembly: GCA_028554795.2. NCBI lineage: Eukaryota > Metazoa > Mollusca > Bivalvia > Unionida > Unionidae > Sinohyriopsis > Sinohyriopsis cumingii. The sequence goes on along the minus strand of CM068829.1, from coordinate 150,107,541 downwards.
GCTCAAAGGAATTATTAATGTCATTATTTCATTAAAGAGTTATTTGATGAAAATTAATTCAGCTTTATTTGAGCTCTGTCAGTTTTTAAAAATATAATAGAAATGTAAATCACAAAGAGTTACCCCTGTAGATTTTTAATTTGATAATCAATTAATATCCCGGAGGTTGAAAGAGGAAACAAAGATACTGCTGTGTTATATCTTGTCATAAAATTTTTGTTTGTTAATTAATCTTTGCAATCTTTTTGTGAGGAACAGGACTTACGGCTTTAATAAATACATGCACTGACAATTCATTGACATATTTCTTTAATATATTTTCAGCCAGTTCAAATACAGTATTAGCATTATTCAAAGTTTTGTTTCACTTCTATACATGTCCTTTGAAAATACAAATTGTTTACTTTTGTGTTATAACAAGTAAATTATAAAGACCGCATTAGAAAAACATGTCAGTGAAGTTAAAAAGCTGTTTTAATTAATATGGGCTAATAAACATGTTTTGATTGTAAACCTATTGAGATCTCAATCACTAGATTTTGTATCATACCTAAGGGTCGCTCTGGTGGCCTAGTGGTTAGAGCATCTACCTCAGATGCAGGAGGTCATGGGTTCAATCCTTGGCTGAGTCATACCAAAGACTTACAAAAATGGTACTAACAGCTGCCTCGCTAGGCACTCAGCATTAAGAGGTTAGTGTTAGGACTGGTCAGCCTGGTGTCAAGATAATGTGACTGGGTGGGACATCGTGCTACATGTCTGCGGCATAATGCCTCAGTGCTAGACATCACTATAAACTGTCACACTGCAGACATTGTAGTGATATGACTGAAAAATTGTTAAAGCTACATTAAAAATTCAAATCACACACACACACACATCATACCTAAGGGGTGTATAGGTTATCAATGTAATTGGCATACGATCTGTGCTCTTATGATCCAACTGCAAAGAACATAGATCCAGATCTGTCATTTTATAATGTGCTGATAGATCAGGGTGTACCTTGCTTATTCAGCTGATTACTCTTAAGAAATGCATGGACCCAGATCTGCCAGCACATTATGCAACATCAGATCTTGATCTATATATTTGACCTGACTTACAAGAGAGGATATACAGTACTAAAAAAGACTGAAAATATTTCAATATTGACTTTGCAAGTGTTTACTTGGATACAGAAGTACCTTGTGCACTAAGCATGAAATCATTGCAAGATGGTTAAAACGAAAATAACACGTCTTATGGTAAAAAAGAGGAAGCAATGAGACAATGATACTCTTTCTCTTTTAATTTTATCATAAAGAGAGATTTGTAGGGCTTCATTGTTGTATGGATCTACTACTGAGGCCTATGATGATAACAAAATTCAGATTCAGATTAAACATTTTAGATATTGAAGCATAAGGAGGACCTTAATTCCGTCATGATTTTGTCCATCCATTGTCTTGACTATTGCCAGTTTCAATTTTGCAAAATAACTCTAATTGTCTGCCATATTTTGTGCTGTTGTCAAACTCTCTGGATGGCTTGCACATCGGGCGGAGAAACCTATTGATCTCGGGGATCAGCATAAAATGACCAAAATCACTGACTAGAAAAAGAAAAATGGTTCTGTTTCTGTGCAGTAACGTTACATCACAGTCCTGGACCAGAGCTTTTTGGATGGCTTGCACATAGGGTCAGGACATCTACTGACTTTTGGGGTCAAAAAGGCAAATGTCAGGTTCACTGTTATGGAGAGAAAATTTGGTTTCTACACTAAAAAAGTGAGTTCTCAACCAGTTATTGGATGACTTGCACATTAGAAAAAAATTAAGTTTATTGGTTTTGGGGTCCAAAGGTCAAGGCCATTGTGACTAGCAGCACATGGTTTTTGTAGACAATGTACCTTGACAAAATTGTGTGGAGGACTTGATTATAAGGTATGGAAAAGTCCTTTATATTTTGGGGTCAAAGGTCAGAGAAAACTGGGTTTTGCAGAATAACTTCAGTTGAACAGTTCTTGACCAAACTTTGGATGGCTTGCACTTAAGGGTCAATAAAAAACCTTAAGATTTATGGATCTTAAAGATCAGAGGTCATGGTCATAGTAAATCACATGGAAAGTATTCCAGAGCAAATAGGTTGCTGCTGTTAATTGCTTCTTTAGAGGGTGTTTCAGGCCCATTCTGCATCCATGAGTCCGCACAGAGAGAGAATAATTGATTCACAAATAATCGACAGTGTTCTTACATGTTAATGAGTCTTGTAAAATAATGGTTTCAGCACAAAGGAGTGGTCAGAATCAAGTGAATACAGCAATTTCATTTCTAAATGTAAATCAATATTTTAGAATGGAAAATTTACAAATTTATATTTCAAAAGCAGTTTACATATTCCAAAGTTACTGGTATGTTTAATGAAATCTCAGGTGTTGGATTTTTTTATCTGTACATTTATGTCTCCATCCAGATAGGTCCAGTAAGTGATTTTCCATACATTCAACAAGATTGACAAATCTCTCAATCAAATATATCCATAACTTTTTTTAGATACATTTTTCTGGTTTCTGTGGAGAATTATTTGTACAGATGTTTTGCTTTTCTGTGATATCAAAGGAGCGCCTTCTGGGCTTGTCTAATTATTATAGTAGATTTACAAAGCTATATTTTGGTACAGCTAAACAAAGGTATGGATATATCTGCTATTTACGCTATTTACATTTGATGGCAAAACCATAAATACTGGAGCATGTCAACATAAATAACAGGGTCACCATTCTACCTTACACATGTCAGCGGATGGTCGGGCTAAGGGAGACAACTTTACATGCATCATATCATCTATTAAAAAAAAAACATTTAAATTGAACAGTATGGATTTTTTCTGTAACTTTTAAGATATTTAAAATTATAAGCAAGTAGCCAATCATTACAAGTTTTTATCAGAACTGTAGCGACCTTGCAAACCAAATGGATGTAAAATGATATTGTTGCTCCTTTATTAATGAAAAAAGAAAAATTCTTGTGAAGTTTTGATAATTACACTATACCAGTCATATGCAAGAAAATGATAAAGGCAATGAAATTACAGGATTTGTGGAAATCTATAGCAATTTGCAGCCAGCAATAAATTGCTATTCAGTCGTTCTGTTCTGGAAATCAGTGTGATCTCAGTAATTGTTTCATACTGGAAAAATGTTTACCAGCGATCCTACCCTTTTCTTTGTGTATTTGATAATTGGAGTCTGTTATCTTCAACCTATGCAAATTTTGTTCAATACTAATTTCAGCTATTATTTAACGGGCACTTAGTGACAGTATATTTCCCCACATGTATCTGTGTAATGACCTTTACATGGGGATTGGTCTTTGTTGCAAAAAAGTGTACAACAGCCTTTGTATGGAATTTTGGATTGCATGGATACATCAGTCTTTTAAGGAGGTGGGGGCAAATAGTTGAATAGTTTATTTCACAAGCAATCATCCTACATTGTGTGAGAAAAACAAAAATCATAGATTTGGCTTCTAATTCAGCATGACAGTGAACACCATGCAAATAAACTCATAATTGAGACGTTCTGAATTGGGATCGTTCTGGAATAATATCGTTATGTAGTAGGTATTTTGGTAAATCTCTGTCAAAAATGTGTTTCATGATCTGAATTCAGGGAATTAATTTAACCCCACTCATCCGCCTCCTTGTCAAACTTTTGTACAAGTTATGTTACAAACAGAAAATAGAAATAATTAACCATTTTTTGCAAAACAAACCGCCCTTTAAAACGAAAAAAAACAAAAACTCTGTAAACAAAAATCTTAATCTATCATTGGTATGTATATGGTAGTGCTTGGAAAGTGCAGTTCAAGGGAGGGGCAGTGACTGGACACTAATAGTTTTTACAGATGCTCTAATTAGTTGGAAAATGAGAGTTCAGAACTGGAATTTTTCACCTTGATAAACACACACAAATCTGTCAGTTTCCTAAACTCCAGTTAGGACTTTGACAGCCAGAATTCATCATTCATGACTTTTCAGTAATGTTTTTAAATAGGCTGGGATATAAGTTATAGTGTTAATTTAGAGGGTGAAAGGGTAAATTCCAAAACAGATTTTGTTATATTCAGCCTGACATGCAACTCCAATTTGGGACTAACTGCAAAAAGATGCACAGTTCATTAAGCGAAACAAAGATTTGGATTATACATACAGAAGCATTTAGAGCTCAATAATAGTGAGAAATATTTTATGCAAATTATCAATATCTTAGTTTTTTAGTACAGAAAATAATCAATAAAAATGTAATTAAATTCCTTTGATGTCAAAATTTGGAGTGAAATATTTGCCATCTTTCAAACTGTTCTGTGTCATGAATATGTTAACAAATCCAATAACTGCATTTTCTCTCAGCCTCACAGCCATATAATATTTTGTATGATTGCTTCTACTGCATTAAAAAGAAATTCTCAGAAATAATTACATTACATATTATATTTCTCAACACCCATTTTGACAACTTCAAGTCCGGGGGGGGGGGGTATTGCCTAATTGCAAAATAAAAATTACAGTAGCCACACGAGTTTCAATTACATGTATTGTTTTCTTTTGGCTATTTTTAATATACCTTCACAAAATAACCAAATATGGGATAGCTCCCTAACCAAAATTCCAGCATCCTTGGACATAAAATACAGAATTTTTCTTGCATTATTACAGTTAGTTTCTGTAAAATGTATTTTTTCATATTTAATGTTTCAGTCAAATGGATCTTCTTTTTCATACATTGTTGTGATATGAATTGTCATCAAAATTAAATTATGAATATGTATATACTTGTTTGATATGCTTTACCTTTTCATCTGGAACAATTAAACTTTGAATGACTGTCCATATGTTCATGTCTTTCATGAAAGGAAGTGAAAACATAAACTATATGCCGACATTTCCTGTAGGAAGTAAACTCTTACAATAAATAAAGTAATACATATTAAGTGGGTAATATATTTTTATGTGCTCTAACAAATTTAAAAAAAAGTTTTTAACAAATTTTAAGCCACTATTATTTTTGAGTGTATATAGAAAGGAAATTGGTTTTCTGAATTAATAGTTCATTCTTTCCAGAAATCCATTGTAGAAAGAGTCTTCGATATACAGTAGTTATCATAGGAAATAATTCAACATGATCTGCATGCTGCAGCAAGAACAGCAGTTCTACATTAATTAAAATGCTATTTTATGCTTTGAATATAGTACAGAAAATTTGGAAATTGATATGAGATGTTATTTTGCCTTGGCATCATGCTTGAGTGAAGCAGCCAAACAAACTTGAGTCAGCATTAAAATAGCGGCATCCATTGTTATAAAGAATGCACCATAAAAGGTTGCCCGGTTGAGATTTATTTTAAACTGAAGACATTTCTATTAGAAAGCCAGGGCTTTCTGTACATCCTGTTTGGTGCATAGGTTTTAGGGCTGTATAACATTAATTAACCCATCCCACCCCACCCCGCCCATCACAAATAGTATACTTAAAATCATTAAATCTAACATTTTTACAGAAAATCAGGAAATGCCACATTTTCACATATTGTGTCTTCTCAGAAAATAATTTTCATGGCCCATACATGTTAAGACAAAATTTTAATTTAAAGGAATCTAGAGCCCACCACCACCCCACCCCACCCCCCACCCCACCCCACAATGTATTGTGGCATATTAAAAATTGGAGGTACATTATAGTGACTCAGAGATTAGCATACCAGAGTCCAAATCATCGAGTTGCAGGTTGAAAACTGCCCAGACTGGTCCAGGTCACTTACTGTGGTTTGTCTTTTAGTGAAGAGAACTTCTCTTCCTGGGTACTGACTAGTTAAATAGCTCTTAACCAACCTTGTTCTGCAGCAGTTGCCTTGAATATGAATTAAGAAAGAAATTGATTTGTTGTAGTTCCTTCAAAAAGGAAGGTCATTTAATCTGTCAACAACCCATATAGTTCTTCTTTAAGTGGACCAAGAAATTGCTTTTGTTCCATTCCTGATTTGGAGGAGGCCTACTATTATACTCAATTAGTGATGTGTATTCCAACTGTTTAGAAAGAGTTGAGGATGTTTAGTGAAAGAATGGCATATACAATTAGCTGCAGATGGGCAGACAGGCCATAAACATGTATTAAGACCAGGAAGGCTTGCATTTCTGAATAGATTGTTTATAATGGGGAAGTAATTAGTCATGGTAGAAAGAAAGAATTATTGCAGGAGTTTTGACATTGAAGTGTAGTTTCAGAGAGTACCTGATTGTTGCTATTAGTAGTTCTGAAACAGAAGTGCCTGCTATGTAGTAAAGACTTCATTGGACAAAAGACATTTTCATTGGCAGATTGCAAGGATAGGGGTTCATTGAAACTACCCTCCAGCCCCTACCCCCCTTATACAAACAGCTAACAGTTTTCAGTTTAAAAAACCACAAACAAACCTCTTTGCAGAATGAAACCCCTTATGAAAAACATGGATTAACATCTGATTTCCTGTAATATTGTAAGTAGGATGGATTATTGTTAAGGAAAGAATTGTACCAAATAAAAGAAATTGTAATTTTTTTAAAATGAACTTGATATAAAGAAAGATACAATTTTTACGACAAGCAGGAAACTTGAACATATAATGAAGTGATATATTCTTAGTGTAAATGGGAAATGCAGCATCCATAGGTTTAGGATCTGGTTTTGCCGTTAGTACCAAAAGAAGCAAATACCTATGTATATGAATGCACAGCTGAAAGATATAGCTTGCAGTATGTCAAGGATTGATTACATCTCTCTTTTTTTCTCTTCTTCTGTTATTTTTTAACTTGCCTGGACCAATTTTAAAGCAAAGTTGACCAGAGAACAACCTAGTATGAAAGTCTTCAGAGTTTGTATAAAGGAGGCCAGCATGCCATGTAATATGGCCAACATCGCCAAATGAAAATAGGAAAACTGATAAACAACATTTCAGAACCCTTTTTACACAAGCCTACCAAATTTGATAGAACAGTCCTAATCAACCAGTATGGCTGCCATTAGTAAGGCAGATTTTTTAAAATGACTTTATCCCAGTCCTTTCACAAACTTTCAATAAATTTGATAGAAAACAGCTTTCACATCCCAAAGCCTTAAGAAAATATGAAATTAATTGATGGAGATCTCAGCAGAGATATATAATAGAACATTACGAGCCCCCATATGTAATATACAACAGTTTAATCAGTTACATGAACAGAATGAAATTGAACATGACATTTGAATGATTCACTTTTACCTAGAAACGGAGTTTTAAAAAATGTATGCCAAATTCAATTAGCCAATCTGTTATACCGATCAGATTGATTGAACTCAAATTGGTGACATGTCACTATCACCTGGTGCTTCCAGTGTTTTCCAAAATCACTGTTGGTGTCTGGTCGGTATTGCAGTATTTCTTTTCCTTCTCTCTCTCTCTCTGTCTCTCTCTCCCTCCCTCCCTCCCTCCTTTTAGACTTATCTTTCCACTGTGCAGTATAGTATGGAGCTATTTCTTTCTTTTGTGCCTTCCCGAGCCCTCGCTTGCTTATCATCACAGAAATCCATCTGTCTCTCCTCTGGTTACGGGGCACAGAGTGGTCTAAAGCGCTCTCCATTACGGATCACTTCCATCTCACCTCAGTCTGCACCGGTTCGAATCTCAGATTCAGCTAATGTGGGTATGTGAGAAAGCTTGCCAGTAGCTTTTCGTGGGTCAGTGGTTCTTTCAGGGGTTTTCCCGGGTTCTTCCTCTATCATTCATACTGGCTGCCATATATAGCCTATTGTGTGCTGAAAAATGGTGCTAAGCCCCACAACAACAACAACAACAACAACAACTTTGGTTACAGGTGTCCCAAATTTCCAGACCCCCTTGTCCTATGGATGATTTGTTTAATGAAACGAGTACTTTCTAATGATCTCGGTGCCAGCTTCCCCTTTCAGTAGAAACACTCAATATTGCAAGAGAAGTTACTTTTAAACCTTGAATTTCATCTGGGAAACACTCATCCTCATTTAGATTAGCCAATCATGATTACTTACTCTATCCGCCAACAATTTTGTCACTCCCATCAAAGTCGGAATAATCCTCTGTAGACAGTCTTTTTTGACCTATTTGATCCTGTTTACCAATTTCAACAGCAGTGCCTGATTCCTGTTGTTGTTGTGGGGTTTAACACCATTTTTCAGCACACGATAGGCTATACATGGCGGCCAGTATTAATGGTGGAGGAAGAACCTTGGAAGACCCAGAAAGAACCACCAACCCACGATAAGCTACTGGCAAGCTTTCTCACATACCCACATTGGCTGAATCCGAGACTCGAACCGGCACGGACAGAGGTGAGATGGCAGTGATCCATAACGGAGAGCGCTTTAAACCACTCGGCCACTCGGGGCCCCGCCTGATTCCTGAGAAGTAATTCTAAATACATTGTGGTAAAACAGAGTATCATACAGCAGCATGGGATTTTTTTCTCCTGACCAGCATAACGGTTTGTTTCATCAATTCTTTTTTCCAGATTAAGTGATCCCAAAGTAATTCAAAGCAATGTTGTGCATCAGCTTCTTCTGGGTGTCGAGCAGTTGCCCCTTCTATCAGTTTAAATTGTATCTGCAACCAAGGTGAAATATCGTCCCAGACCCATTCCTCTTGAAAGCCTTCAAAGTCAGTTTCATTCGCTGAATCACTTTCGAAAAGTGCATGAAGTCATGCATCATCTCTTTCATCAACTTGATTTCAATTCTAACCCATCATTTAATTCAATATTATCATCTGAATCATCCAAATCATCAACTTCAATGTCGCTACCTTCGCTATCAACATCCATCTTTACATCTGAGTTGTCGTCCATCATTTTATCAATCGATATTCAAGCCATCAATTTCTTTTCCAACATGTTTTTAAAAATTTCACTGCACATGCATGCTTTAACCATTTCTTATGTTGGTGAAGAAGTACACAAATATTTGTGATGTATAACACATGTTTCTAGAGACACTACACACATACATATTAGAGTATGACCATAGTCGTATTCAGGATAAAATGAGATATTACGACCACATGCGTATTCAGGATAGAATGAGGTATTACAACCATAGTCATATTCAGGATAAAATGGGTTAATAACGATTCTGAAAAATATTATTTTATGACACCTTTTTCAAATGACCCAAGACTTCCTAAAATTTTCTCTGGTTTGTCTCAGATCTTGTCATTTTCTGTTAATGACTTTTTGTTACCATTCGCATCTTCCATTACTCTGACCTTTATCAAATGGACCGTAATTAAAATTCGATTCATGCTTCCAAGTAGGAGAGATTAACTGTTACAAGCTGCCAAGTTATTGCAAGCCTTTCCAGTTCATCAGTCTTGATGGTTACGTGTCACACTGGCCACGACAGAATGTAATGCAGAATTTTTCTACAAAAATTTGCACCATTACAGCATATTTCACTTTATACGAATGATGCTGATCCACTATCCACTATGATTGCAGATATGAATAAGAATATTCACTTTCAAACAGCTTTTTTCTCATCAATGGCTGCATATAAAAAAAGTTGTAAGAATGTAAAACAACTTTTTCTCATAACCAGTTGACATCATTTGCAAGACTTAAAAAGAAATCATCTTATTAAACCTGACTGGCCAACTACCCATACATTGTGCTATCTGACTCAAGATCCAATACTGGAACAAAGGCATCTTTTACTGACAAAAATTAAGAATCATGATTTTTTTAAAAATATGGCTGGATTGTTGCAAAATTTAAATGCTGGGCATCATTGAAATATTTTCTTTTTGCATTTTCTTTTAATATCTTGCACATGTGTCTATAAACTTACAATGACGTTTTTAAAGCTCTGGAACAAAGATAATACACCAAATTGTAAAGCCACTATGATTTGTATGTTTTAATGTTGTGCAACTTCTCATACATCACTATAAATAGATGCTTCAAAGTTAGATCTATGGTATTTAAGATAGGGTTATAGATAGACACACTACATGCTATTGGGATTTTGATCTGCCCACAGGAGGGCTCAAGTTCCTGATGGCCATGGTGATGTGCTTACAGCTTGCAGGATAAAAGTAACATGAAAACATAAATAACATCAAGAAAAAATTACCACTTTCCAATGTGGTTCAGAGATACTGATTTTTATCACAGAGGTAGGTCTTTTGGTCTGGAGGATTTACAAGATTATGTCAGTATGCAGTTTTATGAGCAGTAAAAATTTTATGAAATACATAGGCTGCAAAACCAAATGGTACGAAATACACAGGCTGTAAAACCAAATATGCAATACACAGGCTGTAAAACCAAATGATATGAAATACATAGGCTGTAAAACAAAATGATATGAAATACACAGGCTGTAAAACCAAATATGAAATACAGAGGCTGTAAAACCAAATGATATGAAATACATAGGCTGTAAAACCAAATGATGTCATAGGCTGTAAAACCAAATTGTATGAAATACATAGGCTGTAAAACCAAATGATATGAAATACACAGGCTGTAAAACCAAAAGTGTATGAAATACATAGGCTGTAAAACCAAATTGCACGAAATACTTGGGCTGTAAAACTAAACTTTAGGTTTTAATTTATAACGGATAAACACACTGAACATTTAAAATACACATTCCACTACACTAAGACTCACACCCTTCAAGTTCCAGATTACTGTTTCCCTCTTATTAAACTTGGTGCTAAGTGGCCAAGTTAGCTTTTACTTCTAAAATCTTAAGATATTTTCCATTGGAAGAAGAAAGAAACCCACCACCCTGATATTGAGGTCAGAGGTCAAGTTCACAATCAGGCACACAACAAGAAAGTAGTGTCTGGATGTTACCCTAATTCCTCCATACAGTTCTGATTTACACAGGGCAGACATATGACCTACCTTTATGGCACTGATATTGAGGTCAGAGGTCTAGGTTACAGTTAAGCACACAACAGTAAAATAGTGACAGGATTTTTCTGCTATTTTCTACATACAGTTCTGATTTACACTGGGCAGACATATGATGTACCTTATGGCACTGTTGATACAACAATAATTAATTATTATTCATTTCCTCAAATGTCCCATTTTTTCTCTGTAAAATAAGATACTTTCAAAAGGACAGATTTTCCAGTCAAGATAATAGATTCAGATTCAAAGAAAGTGTTTATATACAGATAATATCACTTTGTTTCCAGGAATAAATATATGGGATATATCACCACCCCTGTCATGTAATAAGTGAACAGCCCTTTAAACTCCTATCAATTCACACCACTATCAGTGTTATTGAGGTTACTATCAGTAAAGCATGTGTTTTAACTATTAAAACTACACAGCATGGGCATATACAGATAGTAACATTATGGGAAGACTATATAACCATAAAACTTGAATTATCTTGCAGAGTGGATCAGTCATTTCCCTTTTTTTAACTCTCACAATCCTAGATTTGACACAAGATCACGTATATCTTTATACAAGCTTGGCATCATTAAGATATATATATATATATAGAGAGAGAGAGAGAGAGTGCTTTCAACTTGAGTCTTTTTCAAGTGCAAACACAAAACAGGACAATGCATCAGCTATGGAATAGAATGTGACCAAATGGAGCTTTACACTGTCTTGTCAGGAATCGATAGTTACTGCATGTGTTGCCCTCATGACTATTAATAACTTTGGCACACTTCAGCAGTGGGTTTTTTATTTCAGTTATCAGGGTCTATTAGCTTGCAGTTGGACTTGTCATGTGTATGTGTGTGTGTGTATGTATATATGTGTGTGTGTGTGTGTATATATATATATATATATATATATATATATATATATATATATATATATAGTACTGTATGTATTGGCCCTTGTGAGGCTATTAATAACTTTGGCAGCAGACCCAGTAATGTTGATTTTTACCTGTGTTGCATGGAACATGACGCAAAATCATGATAAATTTTCATACCATATATACTCACTTATAGCTCTTGTCCAACTGCAAACCACATAGACCCTGACTTACCATCATATATTGCACTGATGGATCAAGATCTATGGATTTCTGAATACTCCGAACAAACTGAGTGGATCTTCTGCTGCTTTATATAATGGCAGATGTGGGTCTCTGCTTTTTAGCAGTTGGACTTAGACCTAATAGTGAGTAATAATAATAATAATGAGGACTTTGTATAGCGCCTAATCTTTGGAAACTCTAAGCGCTTTACAATATTACACAACACCTTTAAGATAAAAAGCATATAATGATATGATTACAAAAACAAACACCATGAAATTAGAAAACATTTATAAAAAATTATGCTGAGAATATTATGGTGGATATGGTAGGCTCCACAGCCCCCTATTAATCCAATTTTCTTGTTTTGTTTCTACAGATATGCAAGCTATAAGAATATGTAAAAGCCTGTCCCAGATCGGTGATAGCTGTTGAGCGTAGTTTTGTTTCATAAAGTTACTATTTTCTTAGTGTATAAATAAAGTCACATTTATGAACAGGTTTAAATTTTATCGCTTGTGTTAGACATTATGTACATGTTTTAGTACTTACTGACAGAGATAGAAGCATTTTGTGGATGCAAGAATTCATTGTACCATCCATGCTCCCATGTTGCCGTAAAAAAGTGAACATATATAATAAATCACGCAGCCTGTTTGTTTTTAGATCAATTTCCTTATATTTTAGTGGTCCTCATGAACCAAAAAGTAGGTTAATTTGCCACGATCAAAACTTTAAAATTGTGCAAAATTCCCAATTTTAATAATTACAGCACAACTTGACAAAGTCAGCAGAGGGCTGTGATAATCATGTCTGTCTGGCCATCTGTCAGTATTTTGGCTTTCATGGAATAACTTTACTGGAAATTGTCATTTTAAGCCAGCTCTCTCTGGAGTTATGCCCCCTAATTGCCTGTCCTCATAACTTTTATTTCTGTACTTTAACTCTCCCAAAATATAGCCAGATTTAAACTAAATTTGGTACATTGGTGAGACCTTAACTGAGTTTGGTTTCCATAACTTTATTTACAGGAATTATGCCCCCTGATTGCCTGCAGAGAGCTCCTGACTTTGGTTTTTGCTCTGTAACTTTATCAAGTTTTGTTGAAATTCAAGTAAATTTGGTAAGGGCCTTCATATTTATAAGAACTTTAATGAGTTTTATTTCCAATATTCCAAAACATGTGTTTGGAGTTATGGCCCCAGTTTGTTTCCCACCCACCTGACTTTGGTTTCTGCACTCTGTCTTTACTAAGGTGTGTTAGATTTCAACCAGATTTGGTATGGGGCTTTATATTGGTAAGATATTGAATTAGTTCACTTTAAAGGAGCTATGCCTACAGATTAAGCACTGCCTGACTTAGATTTCTGCACTGTACACGGTCAGTTGGTAGAACATTAGATTAATATTACTAAGGTTCATCGGTTGAACACCAACCCAGGCAAGCCCAGGTTGGCACCCTTTGTGTGTCCTTGAGAAATGCACATAGCTGCCATTGGTTTGGCATTATATAGCCTGTAATATACTAAACTGGCCATTAAGAGCAACAAATTGGAAAAAATAATGGTCTCAGCAGTAAATGTATAACTTTATCAAGGAATGTAGTATTTTGACCACATGTTGCTGTATAATGATGTGATTATGAATGAAATCTATTTCCAGAATTCAACATTATCAAGAGTTATAGCCCTTGATCCTTTACTAAATAATGTTTCAGTTACATTCATCATGCACTTTTATATTGATGAACATTGAGTTGGAGTTGCAGTATATAAAGTTGTCATTTTGATGAGTTATGTCCCCTCATTTACCGTGCTCTGAACTTTGGTTTCTCAGTACAAGTTAATGTTTAAGACCATGCCAAATAAAGTAGTGAGTGGGGGTCCTTTGTGATATAGTAATGGCTAGTGACTCTAGTTTATTCTCCACTAATCAAGTTTGTTTTCAAATGAGATGGCTCCATTCATAATGGCACAAGAAAACTCCCAGCAAAATATTTAGTTGCAAATTTATATGTGGTTAAAGACACTCAAAATACATTTTCCCCAGACTCTCATTTTGGACCACAAAAAATTGATTCAAATCTAAATGTAGAAGGATTTGGTAAATTAATATTTTCATTCCTCATATTCAAGTTTTCTCTCTCTGTTCTCTATATGAGGCTGCAGACTGTAATGGCAGGAAGCTGTTTCTATTTTCATTTCTTCTGACAAGAAACAAGCAAGCATAGTTGTTAAAATGGGGAACAAGATTATGAAAGGGAAGTAACTGATGAGAATCTAAACAGGATGTATTGCATGACTGCCAGCTATTGGTATCTATTAATAACAGCACATCTTTGTAGGTGATATTGATAGTGAAACCATTCTCTTATCTAAGTTGCCAACACTGCTTTGGTTTTCATAAGTATTCCTGGATTATTGAAATCTGATTCTCAGCTTCTGCCAAAAAGAGATTTGTTGTTTGCATTTGTGTTTATCTTCTTCATTATTAGCCTTCCCTGCTGTAGCAGAGGTTTTTAAAATAATAATAATAATGATAAAGATTATTTTCAGATGGGTGGCTCAATTCGATACAAATGAGAAACTAATCTACCTTGAGGTCACACACACACACACACACAAATACACCATATATAAACAACTATTGACATAAATGCTACATTGCTGCATAAATGAAAATGAAGCACAGGAGGTGGGTGGTGTAACATATACTTTAATAAATACACCATTTTTTAAAATAATTTCATCCATCTAAAAAACCTGTTGTGCAAGAAAGAGATACTTGGAGCTGATTTAATATCATGTGGAATGTTATTCCAATACAATTTGCACCCATGAAAATTGAAAGCTATTTTTAATAAATGTTACTAATTCTGAGAGAGGTGATGGAATAATAATAAGTTTTCACAAGTCCTAATAAATTGAATGAAAACTACTTTCCCTTGCACTGGCCGCATGTTACCATTGCCAAATATGCAAGACTCCATTTTGTGCAGAATTTTGTTTGCACTAAATTACTTAATCCAATGTCTGACTGTCTGGCACAGAATGTTGATCAAACACTCAGAATCTTAATATATTTAAGCACATTAAAGTGTTTGCAAGCATTGCATATAAGAGCACAGATTTCTTGTAAATTATTAATGGACAGAATTGCATGATGGGCTCTTCATGATTTTGGAATTAATGTAAATGTAAATGGAATAATCCATTTACAAATTTAGTTTTAGTCTTTTGTGGCCCAGTGATCTAAAGTGTTTGCAGGGTTCATAGTCTTCGAAGGTCTTTGACAGTTTGGGAAAAATGGGGTAGCATTTTCATGGCCTTGAAAGTTTGGGAAAATCGAGCAGATTTCCTTGAGGTCTTTAAAAGTCTTTGAAAATTGAAATAAACACATACATTTTAATTTTCATTCCATAATCAAAAATAA
The DNA here is from genome assembly GCA_028554795.2 of Sinohyriopsis cumingii. Taxonomy (NCBI): domain Eukaryota; kingdom Metazoa; phylum Mollusca; class Bivalvia; order Unionida; family Unionidae; genus Sinohyriopsis; species Sinohyriopsis cumingii. The sequence goes on along the minus strand of CM068829.1, from coordinate 150,092,060 downwards.
AATTGTCAAAAAGTAAGAAAAAATGTTAGATTTGGATGTAGTCAAGTTTTCCTGGTTTCTTTCTTTTGATGACCCATTCAGTTTCAGTTCATCATTAAACAATATTGTAGTATTTTACATTCTTTGTTTTCTCATATAACATAACTTGTTTACAAAATTGTAGTGAAAATAGGTCTTGGAAATCTATGTTTGTGATCTTTGAAAGTTTTGGAAAAGTCTTTGAATTTATCATTCAGAATTCTGTATGAATTACCCTGGTTTGCCTGTGCATATCACTTCTATGTCACCACTGTTCTTGTGGGTTTGAGTCTCAGGTTTGGCCTATGTGGGTATGTGAGAAAGCTTAACTTCCTGTGAATCGTTGGTTCTTCCCAGGATTTTTCTGGGTTCTTCCTCGGCCAGTTTTACTGGCTGCCATGTACAGCCTATCATGTGCTACAACAATGGTGTTAAGCCCACAGCAACAACAACAAAAACAAATTTAATTTCTTAACTATAAATTCACAGACATTTTATAATACATGAATAAAAGTCTTTTTTATAGTATTTAATCTGTACTGCCATGTTGTTTCCTGATTTGATACGAAAGATGCCTTAAAACTAGTCACATGATTGTTCCAATTAAACATTTTGAAGAAAGAAATTAAATTACATGAAACAGTTTTAAGAAAACATTATAACCTAAATTTTAACTGAAGATGTTGAAATACTTTGATATAACATGTTGTTATTGTATGGGGTAACCATCGTGGAGATAGCACATAAGGTATATTCTCATTGTATTTATTTACATTGCCTTGCAGTTGATATTGCCCAGTGTGTAGGCTGGCACAGTGAATACAGAACAAGTGTAATCGAAAATTAACAGCTTTGCAAGATAAGTGTTGGGTTTGGCCAAATCTTGTATTTCAATTCAGACATTTAAGAGTCCCAGTTAAGCAATAAACTCCTTTATTTTGGCACAACAGCATGATTATTTATATCTGGGTTACTTTCTTCTGGACATCTGGAATACAAAATGATGTAATGTTGGGAAGCCTGGGATGTGTTTTTCCTGCCTCTATTTTCACATGGCTTGAATTTTGATCCAGTTGACCTTGTCACATGATTTACATTTGTAAGATGTATGTCTTTATGTTATTTTATGTACCTTTCCAGTATGAAAACATCCTTGCATATTTTTTTTATATCTTCTACTTAATGTTTACATTTATTTGGAAGGGTTTATGTGCCTCAATGTTGATGCAGTTCATTTTTGAATTTTTGGAACCACACCTTTAGTTGCACTGCACAGCCACTTTTATGCTGAGGTCCATACAACACTATATCATACTACATGTATTAGGAGTTATATCCCATCATCATAGCAGCTTCCTTTAGACTGATATTCTTTTTCTTTTTTTTTAAATCTTAAAAAAGGCTGGAAAGAAACTGCTTCCAACCAACACACAATTAACTCATCAGAACTTCAATTTTTACTCAGGGGAGGGGGGTGTAGAATAGTCCAGATTCACCCTGCTGCATGTCATAAGAGGCTCTGATTAATTTAGGTAGGAACCATAGTGGCTAAGTGGTTAACATGCTGCACTTTTGACCAAAAGGGTTTGGGTTCAGACCCCCAACCCTCCCCGCAAAAAAAGATCAGCCTGGGTTGGCTACTGTGGCTTATTCCTGGGCAAGGCTCTTTACTCCAGTTGCCTTGGTTCTAAATAAACTTGCATTGCTGTGCCCAAAATCACTAAACCAAACCCAACTCCATATACACCAGTAGGTCATATCCTTGAACAATGCTGACAATAAATGTACAAGATTCACAGACCATCTTCCATCCTCTGTTGGTATTGCATCAGTTTTTGAAACAAGTTTGTGAAATGGATATCAACTTTTTGTATTAACTGACGACTCATCAGATTTCATGCATTGTCATCTCTGAGGGAAATTAAGTTTCAAATCATGGTTGAGTCAAAGGGAAAAAGGTTAAGGTCACAGCCAAGGTGAGGAGTATTACAAGTATAAATATAGGAGGCACAGTACCTCAGGTGATATAGAATCAGTTTTGTAATCCAAAGGTCATGGGTTCTGTACCCAGCCTAACCAGCCCATTTTGGTTGCATTGGTGTGTATATGGAAATGCACTTGGCTTCTGTTTCGTCAGTGCTATATATACTCCATAGTTATGACACTTGTAAATATGCAATTGTAATAGCTATTGAAACCCTGATAAGGGACTGTGATACAAACTATGTATACTTTCTCTGATTAATTTCATTTGGATCAATGTTTGGATTTAACATCCATAATTTTGACAAATTTATTTGACCCTCAAGATCTATTGTGCCATTTATTTACACCTATATATATCCCAGGCTTACTCCTGCAGTGTGGAAATATGGCCAAGATACTGTATGTACCTGCTTATAAATCAAGTCTACATCCAAAGAACACAGATCCTAATCTGTCATCACATAATGTGCCGAAGATCAGGTCTGTGTAGTTTGTTCTGTTTACTACCCCTGGAAAACTGCATAGACTCAGATCTACAAGTGCATTATGTGACAGCAGATCTGGGTCTGTGCAGTTTGCAGTTAAACCAACTTACAAGCAAATAAATATAGTAGTAGTCTGACAAAATCTGCCCCATACCTGTACTGACACTGACTGATGGTTTGGGGTCACCGGAAACATCATTTAGTATCAGGTTTGGGGCTAATTTATTGCCTGAAAGGTGTATTGGGTGTTATGTTTTTAAATCTATCCTTTCTAACAATTACTCATATATATATATATATATATATATATATATATATATATATATATATATATATATATATATATATATATATATATATATATATATATATATATATCCCATAACTGCATTATAGTGACTGGCCACCTGTGAGTTCTGAAAGTGATACTTTCTTCATGCTTTTTCCGACTGTTTGTCAGAGTTTCAATGTTTAATTGTTTACACAACAGCCAGCAGCAGAAATATTATGCTCTGATGTAGTAGTGTTCCCACATTACAGTGCCAGATTTAAACCTGCATAGACTCAGCTACAATACATGCATGCTTGCTTATATCAGACTGCTGCTGCTCATTTGTTTGTTTTCATATCCCCACCATAATGAGGGATTACAAGTTGTCCATACAAGACCATCATGGGCCTTACTTACATACCTTATTTTTCTGCCCACGCATAATAAATTTTCTTCCCATTCAAATTTTACTACATTTATTTAAAATCACATTTGGAGAGGGTTTTATATTTTATTTTTTCTTGGATAATATCTTACTAGAATGGGGTCTTAAGCACTGACCCCAGATAAAGAATAACCTTATGTAACCTTGACCAAAATGTTGGACCTCCATTAAAATCAGAATATGAATTTGCCATAAAACTGGATTGGTCAGCAGATTTTTAGAGCAGCAATTACAACAAATTTGCTTCTGCCTTTCATGCAAAAAGCAGTGTTCTGTAAACAAAAAGAAATTTTTCTCACAGGCCAGGGGCAGGTGGCTTTTTGAAGAATCACTTAAATGTAAAATCTGGTTGCCTTGAAGACTTGAGCTTTATCCAGAATTCAAGAGGCCCAGTTTTTCAATTGACTCTTAAGAGTTAAAGTAGCTTGTTTAATATAAACATGCCCCTGACTTACGGCTCATGCAGTTGAAACCCTTAACAGGTTATGCATTTTTCAGAGTGTTTCATGTGTGGGTCAGTATGGTAGGGATCATGGAAGGGTTTCCAGTTTTGATCTATAGGGCAACTAAATCAAAGAAATTGGCAGGTCAGCTTAAGATCAAACATGGCCTTCTCTATAATCAATCTCATGTGCCCATTATTTACAACCAAATCTAATTGGAATTGACTGCAGGGACTTGTTACAGGGACTCTTTAGCTTGTACAAAATGAGACATTCAGGTTATTTTAGCAGTGACATTTCACCTTTTCAACTTTTGGTTTTAATTGTAGAGAACAGTGGAATAGTAAAGTTGAAAAGTTTTCTTTTTTATCTTTATCCCTTGTTACTCAATGACCCCTGGAGGTTTTTGTTATTTTGGCTTGAAATGTGAGTAGGAAACACATTTTGGGAGCTATTTCCAAATACATCCTAATACATCAACTTCCAAGAGATTTCTGGTTAACCTGATGCTTAGTTATGTTAGAAATGTCGTTTTTCATAGGTGATATTGTTCGCACATGAGCAGAAGGGTAAAAGATGGAGTTCTTGTTTTTTTTTAAAAGAAAATTCTTAACAGACCCATCATTTTCATATCCAGACCACTTTTTATTCCAAACGCCCATCTTATCCTACTCTTTGCAAAGGTTTGCCTGTCTGTGTGTAGTTCAGACCGGTCTGCCATAGATCTGCGGCCAAAAAGTCTAAAATCCAGACACAAAATCGAATTTCAACCACAGGCAAATGTTTGGTGGAAAAATTATTCGGGACTCAAAAATTATGTTTTTCCCTCAATATTTTGTAGTGCAGCTAGAAAATCCAGATTATTTGGTATCATTGTAAACTACATCTGTCTTCCTTTCTATAATACCACCCACTTTAGTATATTTTAAATGACCTTGAAGCTACAAGTATGCTTGTTACAATCACCTCTTTTGTCCTTTAAAGTCAGATACCCTTAGTACATTCTGCAATCTATGAGAGAGGCCACAACAGCTAACATACCATTATACTATCTGGCGACCAAATGTCACACCAACATGAGCTAAACAACACTGTGCTTCTCAGCAGTTACCTACTGTCATTTTGATAATTGTCAGTGGTAATAATATTAATTGTCAAAGTGACAAAACCCAACATTTCTAAGGAACACATAGCAAGAAGCCTAGGATTATCAGATTATTTACCTCATTGTGTGGATTAGAGGTATTTTCTTCGAGTCTTGGAATAAATATCAATCTGTTGAGTTGAGAGATTAATAAATATTAGTGAGATTTCTATCTGTAAGCGACCATAACTGGCCACTTGCAAGGCTTAAATTTGTTTTTACACTAATATGCTGGCTACATTAGATGGGTGGCCCCCTTGAGGGTTATTTTTGGACACACACTGATAGGCATTACGGGGATTCTGGCCAAATAAAACAGATGTCCAGTGGTGAATGGAGAGCTTTTAAAAGGGGGGTCACTGTATCTGTATGATTTTGTTTGAGTAAAATTAAAGAAATAAAATTTGCACAACAAAAAATTATGACTGTATTTCTACATTTATTGCAGTTTTATTATGAATTCATTGGGTACTGAATTGTAGATTTTGTGGTTTTCTGTCAGCCACAGATTTAATGGCTGATCCAGCAGTTAAATGTGTGATGATAATACATGTATTAATTACTATCATGTCATAATGACTGTAAGTATGTATAAGTAATTATTATATCAAAGTGACAGTGATGGCACCAAGTTGGAATGACTATTAATGTGAGTTGTTGAAAATGAGACATCTCAGAGAAGACCCATACATTCAAGTCAGAGTAATTTTGTTTATGTTTCATTCATTTTGTGTGTTGATTCAGCCATTGTATTCTACAAAGTAATTGATAAAAAGATCACGTGTTATCACATTTCATGGGTATTATGTGACCATGTTCTGTAATTGTTAAAGGGGATGGGTATTAAGGTATAGATTTGTATTCATGTCCTCACCTGATATCATTTGTTTGAATAGGCTATGGCCTGTCCTCACCTGGTATATGTTACACCCTTTTCCTACCACCAAATGTGTTTAAGCATTATGAGGGACCAATGGTCACAAGCACTTAGAGTCAGTAAATTGTCCACTTGTTACCTGTAGAAACTGAGTTATCTATGATTGTTTATATAAACAGTCTTAGTCCATGAAGGTCTCTGTTCCTGTGTTCTATATTTACCTTCTGCTGCCCATGCACCAGCCCTAGCCTACACAGCCTGTGATATTGACCTACCAGATAAGCCAATTTCCACACAGCATTTGAAGAAAAAAATTGTCATACCTGCCAGAGATTTGGTTTTACTATGCTGTTGAGGGATCATAAATGGGTCAGATTTCATCAATGTCTCAATCGCTTTTGTGATCTGTTTTCCAGTTTTCATTGGATTCCACTGTGTGAATTGTTTTTGGTTAAAAGTTCTGTTACCATAAGGACTTTGAAGGATACATAAGTAATTTATAATGGCTATAGTGTTTGCAGTGGTGACAGAAATTGCAATGGATTATTTGGATTGAGGTTCACTTGGTTCATAGTGCTGTTGAGGAGAGCTAAAGGAGTTGTATGTATTCTCAATTAGGACAGCTGAATAGATTTAGGTTCTGTATCTTAAGGAAGTGCTTACAACATTAAGCCAAAATAAGACTTTTATCGTATGATTTCATACATATACAAAATATAGGGCGAGGCTTGTGTCATTGTCAGATTTAGTGACCATCATTATTAAACACAGCAAGATACATCAGTATACCTGAATTGTGCAACTTATATATTAGCATGGATCTTTCAGATAAGATGTGTGAAATAGTGAAAAATAAAGTTACAAGCAAGAAGTACGTTATATAGATCGGTATAATCCGTATAGTTTGAATTTATGGGAAATTTCAAACGGAAAACAATGCTTCACCTGGATCGGAAGTTTCCAGCAGTGGAATTGATTATCAAGTATTGTCAGTTAGGGGTACCATTGCAGCAGCGAAAACAGTACTTTGTTGTAAATGACGGTAAGGCTGTAATTGTCAGATATGTTGATGACTAAATGAATATATATTTGAAACTTTTAGCAGCTTTATGTCATTTACGTCTCGTAAATACATGTAGGATCAGTGTTTCGGCAGAAGTAGGAGAAGACCGACCAAGAGACATAGAAAGACTTGACTGACAGGGTACAGAATGAACAGACTTGAAGTAACAGTAACATTACAAACAGTGTATTAGGACAGAAAGCCAGAATGACAGCTTGGATTGGTAGCGTGGGGAAGACTGTTACAGATGTGGACAGAAAAAACAGACTAACAGTAACATTAGACAGGTCACATTAGGACAGTAAAACAGAATGGCAACTTGGATTAAGAGCATGGGAGGACATTGACATTTGATTGACAGATGTGGACATAAAGAATTTTGTATAAATAACCCATGTTTCCAGTTATTCCTATTGCCATTTTATAAATCATTTTTTATTAAAGATGTTACATTAATGTTGCTTTTATTTGATTCTGTTTGGAGTATAATGGCCATTTGCAGTTTATATTCATGCAATAATAATAATGGCAATTTATCAAATGTATATCTAAGTTCAGTAAGTAAAATCTTCATGTTATCCTCAAATTTTGAATAATTACTCAAAATTTGAATAATTACTTAAAATTTGTATAATTGCTCAAAATTTTTAGATAAAGCTTAACATAAAGCAATATACTACATTTATGTTTTGAAGTGTTGACAGGTAGTTAGTGCTTTAAGGCCTTTATCAGCTATTATCTCTTGATTTAGGGAAAACATATTGGTGTAACTATACAAGGTATCTAAATAGTTTCAATTATTAACAACTTGTACCTGTTTGCCATTATAGGTCAATTTCTCCTGTAATACACATACTCGGCAGTTTGTAATTTTCTGCTGCTAACAAAAGTTAATATTTTTCTGTACAAATTATATTTGATATTTGGCCATAAAAAAATTAACTATTTACCACTGAGAAAAATTGATAACCACATGTGAATTTCAAGTTGTATGTCTGTCTTTCTGAATGTCTGTCTTATGCTTCTCCATTTATTCATTTTATCATATGAATATATAATAATTTAGTACAATACATGTACTGGCAGCGTTTTGATAGTTGTAATTTTTTCAACCTAGAAAACTTTGGATTTTTCAGTGTCCACTAGCAAATTGAATAAAATTTAAATTTGAATACATAATATCACAAGAAACTTCTAGTTATTTTGTTTCCTGCTAGTAATTTAATACCAAATTTGAGCCCTGTATTGTACATTTACATGACATTATTCATTTTTGTTGTGTCACTAACATATTCTTTTAAGTGTTTATTCCTTTAGAAAAGATGATTTAGCAATTTTGATAATATACATGTATGTTTGAAGTGCAATGAGGTGTTTTATACATAATGAAACCTTGATTCAGCACATAAGAAGCATACTGGTAATAGCTGTTGGTGGTGGAATTGCCTGAATGGTTTCTTTACCTTTTGTGAAATAGACCATTCACTACAAACTGCCAATAGTAGTATAACTTTCAAAACCTTGCTCATATTTCTCATAGATCATAAACTTTCAATAGAAATTGACCATAGAAGTGTTTGCCATGACTGATATAAAACTAATTTTATGGGATCTTGTATTGGTGGTAGGGATATATACTGTAACACTCAATGTCATTGTGAAAAACTATCATACCTGTGTGTAATGACTACTTGTGGGACTTGGGCTGTAAGTGGTCTATTACAGGCAGCTGGTTCTTTATATATGGGTAAGTACCAAATGGGTGGACTAATGATTACAATTGCAGGATGGATAGATTACTGTAATTCATACAACAGACAGCACATAAAGAACCTGATTGACAGCTTTTTCATTAACCCAAGTGTCTTTACAAATGAAAGTGGTCACTAGTTGCATTAAGCAGGTGGTCAGTATGTAGAGGCAGATTATGTAGAACATTTGACAAGGATGAAAATATGTTGTATGAACAGGTGTTTGATGTATGCAGTATTAGATAAACCATTTTTGTCTTTCATATGAATTGCCTTGCAGTTATTGTAATTGTTAAAGAACAGTTTGAAACCAAATACTTTTGTCACATGGTTACTGTGTTATTTAGGTTAGCATAACCATTTCATAATATTCCTATATGTAACATAATAACACCTCATGTCATCACAAATGACACCATTGCAAAGCAAAGGCACAATGATCAAGGCATCACTACACTATCCTGTAATTTGTTAATATTTGTAGTCATGTGGTACATCTGTGGTAAATAGAATCTTTACTTGTCTGCTTATTTCCAATGAATTAATGAATAGTTATGCCTTGAAAGTGGTATGTTTGGAAAATAAATTTATTTGAACATTGGAGTATTTTCCATTGACCAAATAAAAATATTGTTGAAATTATTTATCCCATAAACTCTGGCCTTTGACAACATTGATATAAAAACGATAATTCTCTTGGCTTTTACTGGGTTGTTTCCCTTGTAACCGGTGCCCTTTATTAAGTACAGTTCACCATGTCCTGTCTAATGTCAGCTTGCATGACAACATAACTGTTTACTGAAGAAGCTGAAGGAAAAATTATAGGCACACTAATGAACTAGATAACAATAAGACTATGGCTGAGAACACTGTTCTCTACTCTTTTGGCAAAGATTACCACCCCCACTAATAATGAAATCCCTAAAATCAAAATTTAATGATTCCTAAAGATTTTAAAAAAATAGGAAATTGTCAAACATAAAATAAGTTGTCCATAATCCTTGATCAATCCATCGTGTCATATGAAAGGGGGTCTTTCATATGACACGATGGATTGATCAAGGATTATGGACAACTTATTTTATGTTTGACAATTTCCTATTTTTTAATATCTTTAGGAATCATTAAATTCTGATTTTAGTGATTTCTTTATTAGTGGGATAACTTTTGTGTGATTCGCGGTGTTAAAAAATGATGTGCCATCGATTTTTTAGAAACTGTATCTATTTTTTTGAATCTCTGAATTGAGTGGAACTGTTCAGCCACAACACATTTGTGAACATTTAAATAGAGAATCTTTTTACTTGATTATACACAGCACATGCATTAAATCTAATTAAAATCAAATCTTCACTATCCTACATGAAGATCTGACAGCGACCTGGGTCATGTTCTGGTGACCTTTTCATTAGCCAATGGAACTGTAGCTTTCAAAAGTCTGATAGTAAATCATATTGTTTGGCACATATTGATGCTCTTCAGATCAGTCTCAAAACTTGAAGATATAAGACTCTATCTGATTGGCTGATACAATTAGTGATTATGGTAATAATATAGGTCACCAGAATAAGCCTCCTGGGCTATCACTATCTGGTCTTTACATACGACAGTGGAGATCTGATTTTAATCAGATCACATGTTTATTTGTTTTGTTTCTTATATAGTTTATGAAAGCAAAAGTATAGCTGGGGGGTTGATCTGCAGTATATGGTATGTAAAAGAAAAGAAATACTGACTTGGATTGAATGGTCATGGTCTGATTTGAATAGTGGCGTGATCTTAAAAGTAATGTTTTATATACATTGTTGTATACCATAGTAATCACCTTTTAATAAACCTTAATGTGTAATAACTTTAAATGATTAAATGCATTCTTTTATAACCAAATGTGTGTACATACACACTGAATGCATTGAAGATATTGCCACAATACTCCCATTTTAAGCCCATAGTGTGTAAAGTCCTTATAGATGAAAGCTTTAACTAATAAGATTGTGCAGAACTTTTCCAGAAATTTACAATTCAAGCCATCTGGGCCTATCTTGGGGAAAATACTGTTTGCAAGTGCAGATAATTTGTGAAACAAGTTGAGTGATTTGGTGAAACTTGTCAAGAATAGAAATCATTTGGAGTTTCTTAATTTTACTTACAGTATATATTCACTTATAAGTCGGATCCAACTGCAAATTTAAACCTTGATCTACCAACACTTAATGTGCTGGCAGATCGTGAACTGTTGTTTGTTAAAATGATTACTCCTGACAAACTGCATGGTCCTGAATCGTGCATTATGCGATGACACATCTGGGTGTATGAGATTCGCAGTTGGATCTGACTTGTATGTGAGTATATATGGTAGTTTATTATCTATTGTGAAAAACAACCCAATTTTGCAGATTTTGATCTTGTGTAGAATTATTTTCCCAAAATGTATATTTTGTCTTTGCAGACCAAAGCCGGAACAAGAAAGAAGGGAAGAACAAGTCCAGCAATAAATCCGACCTTGGAAAGTCTACCCCAGACATTAACGAGCTTCACAACAAGGAGATCCAGAGACTAGAAGCATTATGTGAATCACGGACCAAACAGCTCAACATGGTGAAACTTCAGCTCCAGTCCAGCAACAATGCTTTCGATGCCATGTCAGTTCTAGTTGGCTACCTCTCCCACGATGTGAGTATCCATCAAGCAAGAGTAAACTATATTCCCTAATCCACACATTCCATCCGCTATCCTCCTCAAGCAGAGGGAGTCTTGTTGGTCTTCACTTTGTCTCTCAACAGTCTGTCCATCACTCTGAGCTTTAAGCTTAAGATGGCTTGGGTAGTTGTTATGGAATAAGACCAGACAAAATTAGATATGAAAATGCCTGTAGACCCTGTTTTGATTATGTGCCACCCCATCCAAATTTGAGGTGTTGTACTGGACTCTGTCTGTCATACCTTTGAGTACCTTATGTCTACTGAATGCAATGTACACCTCTCCCTCAATAACTCACGAACAACGGGGTCCACAAACATAAACCACACTATAAGAGAGGCGCGAGTTACCGAGGGACCTAAAAAAAAAATCAATTTAACATCGGGGGGGGGGGGCAGCATTAAGACACTGGGCTGTTTATCGACTGAATCCTCATTTTACAATCACTTCGACAATAATTTTTTATAATGCGCTTTTTCAAATGAAGCTGTTCGCTATTCTGTTTAAATAACTGTTATTTTCAAAATGTTCAACATATCAAAGATCATTCCAGCTGGTTTCAACAACCATCTTGTGTACGAGAAAAAAATCTGTTTATTATGTCACTGGTTTTTGTTTTCTTCATCTAAGTCTTGTTCCAGTAGTGGTGTTTAATATTATCCTGCCAAATCAGAAGTCCACAGAGCAGGGAACTAGACTAACTGTTGATACACCACCAAACAAGATTCCTTTTTTTTTCAAAAACACGCAACTTTTATTTCGCGAGACAATTGTCTATGTCGAAACTCTATTTTTGTATTGTTCAATTAGTACAGTATTGATGTCATGATTTCATTGGAAGTAATAATGAAACTTCTTGTCATCCTTGAGGATATCTCTAAGTGCCTGTTCAAGAATTCTCTGAAACTCGCTTGCCCACAATGGTCCATGTCTGTGAAATCAAGCTCTTTATTTTACGAAGTATTCATTTCGCTTGGCTGCCTTGTTATCTTTGATCACAGTTATGAAAGAGTTGATTAATTTAAGGTAGTTTGTGTTACATACACAATAACATTTATGTGTTTGATTGATCAAATGAAGTGAGTTCACCCGACATAATGACCAGGGCCACTAGATTTTTAAGTTTGTAGGATTTTCATGCCTTTTAAATTTTATTTTTTTCCACCTCCTTTATTTGATTCAAAAGACATAATTAACGTGATAACACAAAGGAGGTCAGCTTTTAATTCAGTGCAACAATACAACAGATACTTCCGCAAGTCAGTTATCAAAACACGGTCAGCACTTAATTAGGTTCTCAGAGAAATGCTCGTGGACATAGCTGTTACAGTAGATTGATACATTTTACGTTTAATTACGAGAGGACACATTGCACTTATGACGATTACACTTACAAAGAACTAAAAGATATAACTAGAACACAAATTTCAATTGATAAATTTTTGTATATTTAATTTGTATTTATTAAAGTACTGCCTCCAGCCTATGTAAGTGACATTTTCATTAATCGAAATTTCCTTACATATCATTAATTGCAGTGTACTAAAAATGTCATTTGAAAAGAAAATGGAAAAAAATGTACGACCTATTTTTAAATTTGATATTTCAAAGTGATGATTAAAATTTCCAGGTCCTATTTACTGTTTTCAACGATAAAACGAGCAATACATCAAAGTTTAAATTACCAGTTTTGATCGTGATTTTCTTCAAGTTCAACAAATAGGGATCATTTATTGGGGTATTTTCTGGTTTAAAAAATAGGAGCCACGCCTGACCCACATTATAAGCGGGTTCGCGAGTTATGAAGGGAGTGGTGTAGTATCATGGATCTTGGTATGATTTGTATCAATGTCTAGACATTATATCCTTTAAAAAATAGAATCTCTCTCATAAACATTGTAAGAGTTGTTCCCATTTTTATTACAAGTTATGTCCAGCCATCCACCCATCACACTTCTCTCAGATTAATATCTTGTAAACTATTTGAGGTATCTTCATGAAATTGTATCATTACATGAGTTCATGTCCTTTGTAAGATTCAGTTTTATCAAGTTAATACTTTTAGAGTTATCTCCCTGTTTGTATCCACCGGGGATCATATCGTTGCTTAAAACTGACCTGTCATACATGTACTGTATAATAAATACAAGGGAAGACACTTCTCTTTTCTCGTGCGACCCATATGAGAATAAACGCTGTTATTTCAAGCCACATTTTACGTAGCGTAATAAATTTGGTACCAGTGTTTAGCTCAGGCATTCAACTGTGTATCCCTATCAAAAGTTTGACTTAATATCATACCTTTAAGAAATGCCAAATCATTTCCCCACGGTACCACTCGACATGTACCTGATCACGCCCGCTTAATGTGCAAGAACAAAGCGCTGAATGGAATACTGTCCTCTCACTGGTTAAAAGAAAATGATGTCCTTTATTTATTTATAACTTATTTTCAGTTTGAAATCGTCTTTCAGCAGGAAATAAATTGTAAAATGTTTAATTTGCTCTTACTTTAAGATTTATAAGTGAGTCTATTGCAATGAAACATAATTTATTGCTATCAAACTGGATCACATTCAAACAATTTGGACTTCACGCTTAATAGCATGAATCTTTGAACCAGATTTAAAGTGTCTTTTAGTAGAATTGTATGTGTAGTTTGTTTGTTTACTTAAATGTTTACCCTAGTTTTGTTTCAAATGATGGAAAGTTTGCATAAACTTGAGGGGCCGTAAATTTTAAATATGTGGGAGAAATAGAGAAACAAATGTTATTAAAAAATTTGCCAAAGCACTTATCCTTCCTTTTTGGTAATGGATAACTAAATCTTGAAAATACAAATTAACCATAACAACAACAACGATAACATAGCATGCTTGTGAAGAAATATGGGGTTTAAATTTATGTGAGTACATCGAAGAAAACTAATATATATTAAGATTGAAATAAAATATATATGAACCTGTTGGGGAAATACCAAACTTTGACTGGTTTATGCCATCTCGGCAACAACTGTATAGATGAAATTGAGCATAGTCAATTAGATACAGGCAAATGAGATAATGACTTTAACAGGGTTCATACGGTCTTTGAAGGTCTTTGACAGTTTGGGAAAAATGAGGTAGCATTTTCAAGGCCTTGAAAGTTGGGGAAAATCGAGCAGATGACCCTAAGGTCTTTAAAAATCTTTGAAAATTAAAAGGAACCCAAACATTTTAATTTCTTTCCATAACCACAAATACAATTGTCCAAGGTTGTTTGATTCAGATGAGGTAGATTTTTCCTGGTTTCTTTCTTTTGATGACCCATTCAGTTTCATTTCATCATTAAACAATATTGTAGTATTTTGTATTTGTTGTTTTCTCATAAAACATAACTTGTAGGCAAAATGTTAGTGAAAATAGGTCTTGGAAATCATGTTGTGGTATTTGAAAGTTTGGGAAAAGTCTTTGAATTTATCTTTTAAAATTCTGTATGAACCCTGTTTAATATTTGCACTTTGAGAAGTTATGCAACTGAATATATTAATTTTACCTTTCCTTTTTCTTAACATAAAAATGTTTTCAAATGAATCTTGTACAGAGCTATAAACCACTAAGTACTTGACACAAGTACAAATTGGGTTACCAGAACCAGAGTCCATGTACTATGATGGTGTTAACTTAAAAAGTCATGAACCAACAGTTGCATTTCAAAGTTACCTTGAAAAACTTTCTGTAAGTGCAGGTGACTGCAAAGCTATCAAGTTCAGAACGGCATATTAAACTTGCGAAAGGCTTAAAACCATTAGGTGATGCATAATTCAGTATTTTCAAAACAATCAATATCTGTGTTAGTTGGATACTTTTAAAAGAAAAGAAAAGAAGAATTGAAATAGTATTTTCTGATTTATTTTTTTTATGCTGTTCAATTTATGTTCCCTTAAATTGTGATTTCTAGAATAAATTTATGTGTGCATTGTATTAAAAACCATTAAGAACAAGGACCTGTTGTGAGATGTAGTTACTGTCAAGTTGCATGAACAGTACTGCTTCAATACGTCTTGTATTGAGTAAATTTAAAGAGGGATATTCATAATACTACATTTTACATACAGGTATTGATATATTTTATGTTACGCATCCATTTATGTAAAATTTATACAATCGAACATTTTAGTCTTGATTTGGAGGTTTGTGCTCAGGAGATTGATAATTATTACCCATGGTTGCGGCTGAGATGGTATTTAACTCTTTAAATAGTGATGTATGCCATGTGTTCCTTTGTGTCCGTCTGTCCACAGAGCACATAAAAGAAATGGTAATCTATTCCATAAGTATCCTTGCCAGTGTTATAAATTGCTCCCAGTAAGTGGCGGTTTGTACTTTTCTTATCATCGGCAATGGAAAGCATGTCAAGGGACATAATTTCAAGATGCACTTACCGAACTGGGCTATAGCTACATCTGTGTCTTACTGACTGATCATAATATTTTCATTTCTGAAGCATAACTCGGCAAACCATTCTTAACGAAATTGGTACACATTTTGGGCCAGCAGTGTGTTTTTTTTCCCTAATTACAGTTCGTTAGTTTCAATACTTTATGTTTTGGCCTTCTTTTCTTTTCATCTGTCTATCCATACATTATCCATACTTTTAGTTTCCAGGGCATAATTCTCCAAATGTTCCAGATATCTCATTGAAAATTGGTACACAGTGCTTTTTGTCAAGTCCACACCAGTGCCAAACATGACAAAGTAGTCATTTTCCTTACCTGTCAACCCTTGGAATTTATTGTAAGGCTTACCAAAGTGAGTCTTAAATTACATACTTGTGGAACAATATCAAAACATATGAAATTACAATCACTATGGTAAATTCCAGATGTTCACAGTCACTGAAGTAAAATCCAGATGTTAACAATCACTGCAGTAAAATCCAGATGTTGATTTCACCAGATTATAGGTTCAGTGAAGTTAGGGAATCAGACAAACTTTGCAGTTTAACTCCAATGCTTTTTTCAAGCCCATGTTCATGCAAACTGTCTACATGATCAAGCTTTTTTATTGTTCAGCAGTTGAAAACCATTTTAATATGAAGGGGACATTCATCATTTTATATTGTCCAGCAATTGAAAACCATTTTAATATGAAGGGGACATCCATCCTTTTGTACTGTCCAGCAATTGAAAACCATTTTAATATGAAGGGGTCACATTCATCCTTTTGTATTGTCCAGCAATTGAAAACCATTTTAATATGAAGGGGATGTTCATACTTTTGTATTGTCCAGCAATTGAAAACCATTTTAATATGAAGGGGACATTCATCCTTTTGTATTGTCCAGCAATTGAAAACCATTTTAATATGAAGGGGACATTCATGACCTTTTGTATTGTCCAGCAATTGAAAACCATTTTAATATGAAGGGGACATTCATACTTTTGTATTGTCCAGCAATTGAAAACCATTTCAATATGAAGGGGACAGTCATACTTTTGTATTGTCCAGCAATTGAAAACCATTTTAATATGAAGGGGACATCCATCCTTTTGTACTGTCCAGCAATTGAAAACCATTTTAATATGAAGGGGACATTCATCCTTTTGTATTGTCCAGCAATTGAAAACCATTTTAATATGAAGGGGATGTTCATACTTTTGTATTGTCCAGCAATTGAAAACCATTTTAATATGAAAGGGACATTCATCCTTTTGTATTGTCCAGCAATTGAAAACCATTTTAATATGAAGGGGACATTCATGACCTTTTGTATTGTCCAGCAATTGAAAACCATTTTAATATGAAGGGGACATTCATACTTTTGTATTGTCCAGCAATTGAAAACCATTTCAATATGAAGGGGACAGTCATACTTTTGTATTGTCCAGCAATTGAAAACCATTTTAATATGAAGGGGACATCCATCCTTTTGTACTGTCCAGCAATTGAAAACCATTTTAATATGAAGGGGACATCCATCCTTTTGTATTGTCCAGCAATTGAAAACCATTTTAATATGAAGGGGACATTCATCCTTTTGTATTGTCCAGCAATTGAAAACCATTTTAATGTGAAGGGGACATCCATCCTTTTGTACTGTCCAGCAATTGAAAACCATTTTAATATGAAGGGGACATCCATCCTTTTGTATTGTCCAGCAATTGAAAACCATTTTAATATGAAGGAGACATTCATCCTTTTGTATTGTCCAGCAATTGAAAACCATTTTAATATGAAGGGGACATTCATCCTTTTGTATTGTCCAGCAATTGAAAACCATTTTAATATGAAGGGGACATCCATCCTTTTGTATTGTCCAGCAATTGAAAACCATTTTAATATGAAGGGGACATCCATCCTTTTGTATTGTCCAGCAATTGAAAACCATTTTAATATGAAGGGGACATCCATCCTTTTGTATTGTCCAGCAATTAAAAACCATTTTAATATGAAGGGGACATCCATCCTTTTGTATTGTCCAGCAATTGAAAACCATTTTAATATGAAGGGGACATTCATGACCTTTTGTATTGTCCAGCAATTGAAAACCATTTTAATATGAAGGAGACATTCATCCTTTTGTATTGTCCAGCAATTGAAAACCATTTTAATATGAAGGGGACATTCATCCTTTTGTATTGTCCAGCAATTGAAAACCATTTTAATATGAAGGAGACATTCATCCTTTTGTATTGTCCAGCAATTGAAAACCATTTTAATATGAAGGGGACATTCATCCTTTTGTATTGTCCAGCAATTGAAAACCATTTTAATATGAAGGAGACATTCATCCTTCTGAACTGACCCAAAATAATCAACACACAAGTATAAAAACCAAATTTCAAATACTTGGCCATACTGGAGAAAAAAGCAGGAAAGGTGATAATTGCATGGATTGAATATTACCATAAAAAGGATAGATGATTGCTGTTGCCTGGTAAATTTTTTAAAATAAAAATTGTGTTGAACTGAGATATCCAGCAAGGAATAATTGACCTCCATGAGGTTTGGAACTGCAGCTGTTATGATCATGTATACAGTGGAACCCTGCTATAATGCGATAATTGGGGTCCAAAAGTTAAATTGCGTTAATGCTGGGTTTTGCAGTATTTTACATTTTTCAAAGAATAACTCATTAGCACATATACATGTATTCATGTCTAATGTATATGATGAATAGGGTATTAACACCATTTACTATCGAGACATCATGGCATGCAGTCCATCTATAATGCATGTAATTCCATTGAAAAATTGCACACAGATTTACAATTTTCAATAATTTTACCCCAAATCATTGTGTCTGAATTCAACATCTAATATATAGCATGAACAGAGTATTAACACCTTTTACTTGCCGTCTGATATTGTACTGTTGGGGCTTGCAATTAATCCATAATAGATGTAATTCCATTGCAAAAATTAACAGCAAAATTAGGTTAAGAAAGACTAAGCACGTTTATAGTTCATTACATTCCAGGGTCTGTGAGTCTCTACAAATTTCATACTGCTAAAATTTTCTCATATGTGTTTCCGTGTACATTTATCCATTGTAAATTTCCAATAAGTAACGCTTGTACGCCTATTTGTTTGAAGGACTTCAGCAAGAATAATTAACAATCAACACATGCTTTCATCGTGCATATAACTTGTATTTCAGACTTCAGGAACCATGCTACGATCGCATTATATTCGAATTCATATGCGACCTCTTCCCCCAGATGATAATAAATTTTTTATTCACTATTTCACGTACTTTGAACAACAAAAAATTGTTTCTTGTGCGAATGAATATACGAAATTTCGGGAGCCATGCCACAGCTGCATTATATCCAAATTCACGTTATCGCAGGGTGTGTTATCGCATGGTCGCACTGTACTTTAATTTTTTTTTATAAAAAAAAACATAATATTGTCTTTGCTGCATTAGACCACATAGCTGACACATTTCTCAAAGCAACAGTAGCAATTCATGATATTTGCTAAACCTTACTAAAACTGAGTCCAACTTATAAACAAATACTGACTGCCTTCCAGTGGAGGTCTTTTCAGGGTAGGGAGCCTTACAAAGGAGGTTGTTTTAGGGTTGATGGCCTTACATAGGTCTTTTTAGGGTTGGGTGTTTTACTGAGGTCTTTTTAGATCTGGCTGCTCGACAGAGGAGGTCTTTTTAGGGTTGACTGCATTACAAATGATATCATTTTAGGGTTGACTGCCTTACAAATGAGGTCATTTTAGGGTTGACTGCCTTTCAGAGTAGGTCATTTTAGGGTTGACTGCCTTTCAGATCATTTTAGGGTTAGCTGCTTTACAGAGGTCTTTTAAGGGTTGGCAGGTCTGTGTTTCCATTAATGGAGATGGTGGGACCATTGTCACCAACAGCTGTTATTATTCTGGTTAAAGTTTTTCATTTGCCTTTATTTCCTAAACCCCATGAAAGAACTCGCCATGTTTGGCATTGACCATTACCAAGCTAGGACAGTTAATTCATTCTGTGACACCCTCATTTGTCTTTATGACCTTGGACTCGAGGTCAGTCATAGAAAATTCACATTAAGGTTTGGTGTGAATATTTTTTATTTGGTAGCATTTCCTAAACTCCATGATAGATTCTCATCATACTTTGAGTTATTCATTATTAAGCCATGATCATTTGCAGTATCCTTACTGGGACATAAAGTCACATTCATACAAAATTCATGTTACAGTAATTTTTTTGTTTTTGTTTTTGTTTTTATTTCCTAAACCCCTTGATTAATTTACTTCATACATTAGATGAATCTTTATGAAGATAAAATATAATTTTGCGACATGCATGATTGTCTGTTCAAACTTCCTGTTATTTGTGTTCTTGCCCCTTTAACCATGGGGTACAGCAGGGATCCCAAACATCTAATGGCTGTCGTTTTTTTCTGGAAAATTAACTTGAAGGCCAGAAATGTTAAATTTGATAAAACTGTGAAAAAGAAGTATTAAAAGTTGTAACAGATAGGAAAACTTTGATATATGTAATAAGTAAATGTACATGAAAATGTGTTGTTTTAGTAAAATCCTTCCATTTTTCACTAGATTTCTTGCAAACTACTTATTACTAATAATGGCTTTTCATTAAGAAATCTATACTTTAGAATTTCACCCAACAACATTATTACTTTTAAAAATTATTGAGATTTTCAGATTTACAAGATCAAAAAATATACAACACCTTATTGAAAGGTATTTCCAGTCTTATGTGAAGTTCAGTTCAGACCATCAAACTAGTCTTGGAGCTTGATAGCTCAAGTTAGTTTTGTAGGTTGAATGCACAAAAGTTAGTTTTGTTGCTTGGATTCTTTTTAATCTTTTAATTAAGGCCAAGGTTTGGTATTGTTCTATTCTTTTTAATCTTTTAATTAAGGCCAAGGTTTGGTATTGTTCTATTCTTTTTAATCTTTTAATTAAGGCCAAGGTTTGGTATTGTTCTATTCTTTTTAATCTTTTAATTAAGGCCAAGGTTTGGTATTGTTCTATTCTTTTTAATTAAGGCCAAGGTTTGGTATTGTTCTATTCTTTTTAATTAAGGCCAAGGTTTGGTATTGTTCTATTCTTTTTAATTAAGGCCAAGGTTTGGTATTGTTCTATACTTTTTAATTAAGGCCAAGGTTTGGTATTGTTCTATTCTTTTTAATCAAGACCAAGGTTTGGTATTGTTCTATTCTTTTTAATCTTTTAATCAAGACCAAGGTTTGGTATTGTTCTATTCTTTTTAATCAAGACCAAGGTTTGGTATTGTTCTATTCTTTTTAATCAAGACCAAGGTTTGGTATTGTTCTATTCTTTTTAATCAAGACCAAGGTTTGGTATTGTTCTATTCTTTTTAATCAAGACCAAGGTTTGGTATTGTTCTATTCTTTTTAATCAAGACCATTGTTACACTTAGTTTGCCCTAAAATTCAGACATGTCTAGACAAGCCATGACACAATATCACATGGTGTGAGTAACTGATCAGTGATGTAACATCAACAGTGCAGACCCTAGGGCACTGCTCTTTGTTGACAAGTCCAGGAGAAAATCGTTCTCACCTATTGTCTTGCATTTTGTGACTGCAGAGTTATTTGAACCATCAGGAAAACAAAATGATGAAATTGTTACCTGAGATAATAATGAGTACCTTATGACCAATATCTAACACATCAAGGGCTACAAATTATCATTTTCAGTACTCGCCATCGGATGATTGTAATATTTTCAAGTAGCAACAATCGGGCTATTTTCCGCGTCCACTAATTTTTTGTTTTGAAATAAAAATTTAAACTTACTTCCAGTATGACTCCAGCAAGAAACATCTGTTTTATATTTCTTTCGGCAAGCAAAATCAGAATTGTAACTTGCAAATTGCTGTTGTCAATTTTGAACCCTGAAAGTTAGCTCGGTCTTAATTGTTGGTGATATCCATCAAATATGGCTGTTTTGGGGATATCTGCTATTGTATGAGATAAATATTCCTTTTCTCCATGCATTGTGTGTTAGATTTACAAAGAACTAATTTTATTTCTGTTTCAGCTTGATGCCTTCTCCTGCCCACAACTGCAAGAGCAAGTCAAGCAACAACTTACCCAGATTGAGCAACAGAAAATACAAATAGGTTTGTATCCATGTGCTTATTGAAACATAAAATCTTACTTATGATGATTTTTTGGGATAACATACAGCAGCATGGCAAACAAATCCCTTCCCTCTCCCCAAAAAGACTTAATTTCTGGGCCACCAATTAAAAATAAGTTGTTTCATGGGGAAACCATTGCTACTCTACTGGTCTCATCTGTTATATGCCCAACAAATGGCTGAACATGTCAGATTATAATGTCTGTCTGTCTATCCGTCCACCCAATCTGTTCATTATTTCATTTCTGCTCAGTAAGTAATGTTCTCTGCCATCTACTTTTATGAAACTTTTTTAGATGGCTGAATTTTGGGGATCAAAATGTCAAGGGTCAGTAGCGAGTGACTGAAAGAATAAAAACTATACACAAAGTTACTAGACTTGTATTTTAACATACCTTGACCAGATTTTTACATAGCTTTCATTTGAGATGAGAAAGACAGCTGTTGTTTTTAGATCCTGAAATCAGGGTCACAGTGACAGTTTAAAAAATGGTTTTAACAAAATATCTTGGGTTTTTTTATCGCCTACCTTGATCAAATGTTTTGGATGGCTTGCCACAGAGAGAAGGAAAACACCTGTTTATTTTGGAATCAAAACATGTCAAGGTCACAGCAGCTGCAAGAAGAAATATGGGTTCAGCAAAATAACTAGACATGTTGGGTATGTAATATACCATTTAGGGTTCTCTTGTATTTCTGTGCACAATAGAAGAATACCGACACATACAGCATCCTGTTCAAGATAGAATGAGTCACAGGATGTTGATACAAGTGGAATGGCTGTTTTTTTTATATTTCCAGATGCAGAAATTAAAGTCTGCTTTGATCATGGATAGAATGCAATAAAGATTGTTGCTTTAAAGGAATAAAATAGTACAAATGTTTGATGCATGTCCAACAGAAACTTCATGTAATTAGTAGAATGCCTTCAATAAAATAAGCAATGTATAGTGTGTACATTATTTATCCTGTTACTAGTTCCACATCCCTGCCTATTTATTAGTTTGAAGAATGGGATTGTTATTGGAAGATGCTTGCATTTAGTTGAGTTAATAGGCACCATAGAGCCATTATTACACTAATATATACAACAAAATGAATGGAAGTCATTTTTGTGATTAGTTTAAATGTATCACCATTTTAATAGGCACCTAATAGGTACCATGTAACCATTACAATATAAATCCTTTTTGTTATGGTTCATCATCATTTTAATAGACACCCTGCAACCATTACAACACTAATCAGTTTGTTACGGTTTATCATCATTTTAAATAGACACTTTGTAACCATTTCAACACTAATCAGTTTGTTATGGTTTAAACCATTTTAATAGGCACATTGTAAACATTACAACACTAATCAGTTTGTTATGGTTCGTCATCATTTTAATAGACACCCTGCAACCATTTCAACACTAATCAGTTTGTTATGGTTCATCATCATTTTAATAGACGCCCTGCAACCATTACAACACTAATCAGCTTGTTATAGTTCATCATCATTTTAATAGACACCCTGCAACCATTTCAACACTAATCAGTTTGTTATGGTTCATCATCATTTTAATAGACGCCCTGCAACCATTACAACACTAATCAGCTTGTTATAGTTCATCATCATTTTAATAGACGCCCTGCAACCATTACAACACTAATCAGCTTGTTATAGTTCATCATCATTTTAATAGACACCCTGCAACCATTACAACACTAATCAGTTTGTTATGGTTCGTCATCATTTTAATAGACACACTGCAACCATTACAACACTAATCAGTTTGTTATGGTTCGTCATCATTTTAATAGACACACTGCAACCATTACAACACTAATCAGTTTGTTATGGTTTATCATCATTTTAATAGACACCCTGCAACCATTACAACACTAATCAGTTTGTTATGGTTCATCATCATTTTAATAGACACTTTGTAACCATTACAACACTAATCAGTTTGTTATGGTTCGTCATCATTTTAATAGACACACTGCAACCATTACAACACTAATCAGTTTGTTATGGTTTATCATCATTTTAATAGACACACTGCAACCATTACAACACTAATCAGTTTGTTATGGTTCATCATCATTTTAATAGACGCCCTGCAACCATTACAACACTAATCAGTTTGTTATGGTTCATCATCATTTTAATAGACACCCTGCAACCATTACAACACTAATCAGTTTGTTACGGTTCATCATCATTTTAATAGACACTTTGTAACCATTTCAACACTAATCAGTTTGTTATGGTTCATACCATTTTAATAGGCACCTTGTAAACATTACAACACCAATCAGTTTGTTACGGTTCATCATCATTTTAATAGACATTTTGTAACCATTACAACACTAATCAGTTTGTTATGGTTTATCATCATTTTAATAGTCACCATGTAACCATTACAACACTAATCAGTTTGTTACGGTTCATCACCATTTTAATAGGCACCATGTAATTATTATAACACAAAGCCGTTTGTTATGGTTCATTACCTTTTTAATAGGCACTTTGTAACCATTACAACACTAATCAGTTTGTTATGGTTCATACCATTTTTATAGGCACCATGTAACCATTACAACACTAATCAGTTTGTTATGATTCAACATCATTTTAATAGACACTTTGTAACCATTACAGCACTAGTCAGTTTGTTATTGTTCATCACCATTTTAATAGACACCATGTAACCATTATAACACTAAGCTGTTTGTTGCAGTTCATCACAATTTTAATAGGGACAGTTTAACCATTACAGCACTAATCAATTTATGGTTCATCATCATTTTAATAGGCACCATACAACCAACCATTATAATAGACACAAAATAGTCAATTTGTTAAGCTTTGTCACTATATGAATTACTTACTATAAATTTACTGTTACTATAGGTACCAGTTTTTGTTAATTTTGTGATGGATACAGATCTTGTTTAAACATCCAACAATTGTCCATTTACGGAGACATTGGGACCCCTTCCCAAATCCACAAATTTAGGTATCCATAAATAGTCCTTTTTGGACAAACTATGGAAATTGTGACCTTTAAAAATAATAAATTCACACTTCATTTCCAGAAAGTCTAGAAGAAAAGAAGATTGCTTTTGAGGTTGAGATACAAAAAATGCGGGAACAACATGCAGAGGAAATCAACTGCCTCAAGTTGAATCATGAAACTGCCATTAACACCCAGAGAGAGGACCTCACAATAGAACACTCACAAAAAATACAGAAAGGTATTAAACAGAATTTATAAACTACCACGCTGCTAAACTTAATGTCTCTCTTCCCAACCACAGTAGCAGAGATACTGCCAGGATACACAAATTGGGGGATCACATAATTTGTATGAATTCATGCACTTGAAGAGCAATGATGTGCGAAAACTCTACAAATTAGTTTAAAAAGACACATATAAAAATGTACCCTGCGCAGTATACAATTTTTTTTGTGTGACCATTAACATTTAAGCACTTGTCATGACACAAGTTATACCACCCGTAGAGGTATTGTAGTGCTTGTTACTTCACCCATCTCTTTTCAGGTAGGCAACTGTTGACAGATCTGGGTGAATGGTGACTAATATAATTTTGATTAGCACATCGGGCCTTTGTACAAGGACTCGTAGTTTGTAACTAATATAATTTTGATTAGCACATCGGGCCTTTGTACAAGGACTCATAGTTTGTAACTAATATAATTTTGACTAGCACATCGGGCCTTTGTACAAGGACTTGTAGTTTGTGACTAATATAATTTTGATTAGCACATCGGGCCTTTGTACAAGGACTCGTAGTTTGTGACTAATATAATTTTGATTAGCACATCGGGCCTTTGTACAAGGACACATGGTTTGTGACTGATATAATTTTGATTAGTACATCGGGCCTTTGTACAAGGACTCGTAGTTTGTGACTAATATAATTTTGATTAGCACATCGGGCCTTTGTACAAGGACTCACTCGTAGTTTGAACCTTGCATCAATTAAGTTTTACAAATGCATGTTTAGAATATGGGATACCTAAAAAAAATCAAAAATGGCTGATTCCCAGTGTGGTTCATCTTTAGATGATGATTTCATTCAGTAAATACTGACTGATGATCGTGACAATGACAATGATTTTTAAAGTTCTGAGCTATATATAACTTAATGGAGCTGAAAAAGTGTTAATGAAGATACGAGTGGGTGATTTCGGAACCCAAAAATACTGCAGAATATGAATCAGACGTACATGCTGGATGGAAAAAAAACAGATAGTATGCAGGTCAACCCCATTTTTCAATGGTATTTCAAATCAAATGTAGAAAAGCCAGAAAACCAAGCCTAATTAAAAATTTTCAAAAATATAAAAGTAGAGTGCAATTATCATTTCTTTTCTCAAGCAATTTCAACCTGCAGGATCTTGTGCTAGAAAAACAATATTAACGTACAAGCACAATAGATTTAAGATCAGTTGAATAAATAAGAATCTTAAATGAAGTTAAAAAGTAAAGATATTTATTTGATCAAAATATCTTAAAAAGGGCATCGTTGTAAATAAGAACCATAAAGAACAGTTTCCTGACTTGTTTAAACTGGTTAACTGTATATATGCCCCTTCAGACAGCAGACTGTGAAAGGGGGGGGGAGGACTTTCTACCTTTATTATAAGTATTTTATGTACATTTTACAGAACTTTGATATCTTTAGTTTTTATCTTTTATCTTGTAGTACATGATGTTGACATTTACTTGGAAGGGTTTACCTTCCTAAGTCTGGATAATTCTTCATTTTTACAGTTGCAGAACTTTACCTTTTAATTTTACACTGTATTGTCATTACTGTGTTCAGGTGCCAATTTTATTAGCATATTTGTATTCATTTTAATTTTGTGAAAAGTAATCTTGGTACAGTTTATCACTTACCAAACAGGAAATATTTAATAAATATATTATAGTGTTTGTGTTGTCTGATAATATGATTTTGAATGCTGTACGCATCTATTGTACTTTGGTCAAGCCCACAATATCCAACAGTACACACACTATTCTACAATTATTTTCCTTCATTTCACAAAAATACATGACTGTTACCTCCATTCTAAGATGTAAGTAAATTTCATGAGGTAGAGTGGGGGTGGCAAATTTAGGAAAATGAATTTTAGTGCTATATCAAACAGTGTGTCATGGCCTTGATAGTTATGAGACTTTAACGTTGATTTTATCGCCACAATTTGTGACTTTTTATCTATAACAATACATACTGCATTGCTATATATCTTTATCTACATAGCCATTAAATCATTAAAATTGATGTCCCACCTTTAAAACAAAAAGCTAGGTAGTTAAAATAGAAAATTAAAAACAAAAGATAGAATATTTAACAAAATTACCACGTTGTCTAATGTATTATTGGCCAAATTATAACATCTGTTCAAAAATATTAAAGAGACATGATGAGCAAATCCTAATACTGTGCTAGCTTAACTGGGAAGAGTTGTGTCCCTTAGACGACAGGTGATGCCCCAAAACAACTAAAAAATATTAACAGAAGCAGATCTTCGTTATATCAGATAATTATTCCAATACTTGAATAGCTTAAAGATGATTTGAATAAATATTAAAGCTAGACTTAAATGAATTAAATATGAGCAAGTTTCAACTTCAGTATAATTTTCACATTGGTATTTATTCTTAGCTGTAATTGTAGCTTTTGATATCCATTGTATAGTTCATTTCATTATTATCAAACACTCGTTCATAATCCTCAATTTTCTGTTTTTCCAGTTGAAGAGACTCATGACATTGAAATTAAGGGAATGACACTCAATCATGAGACCCAGGTAAGAGATTTTACATTTTGATCCAAATAAATGCTACTGTATTGATGATTGTATCCAGTCTACAGTTTTCACAATTAAAAAATAATATCATGTTTTTATCTACATAGCATATGCACTAGTTTAATGATGTAAAAGTTATGTACCAAAAATTAGCATGCAAAACTAATTATAATTTCATTAAATGAGTGTGCATGAAAATTTTTTATGAAACTTACAAGTAATATTGCATTTGGCCACTTAGTATTCCACTGTTATTCAAAGCTACTGATTTTTGCCAATTTTTTTAAAATCACAAATAATTGTAATTACTTGTGTGAATTTACATGTACAGGGCTTCATTTTGCAAATTTTCAGACATATTTTAGTTTTCTCTCCATTCCTTAAATATAGTACTTATTCCATTTCCTGTTTAATCACAGATCAACTGTAATGTTTCTCTGAATACCAACATATAACTAATTACTTTTTATACACCAATTACAAGGTGTGACATGTTCATTTCTTATGTCCATCCATCCACAGTCTATTGCCAATTTCATTTCCACAATAAGTCATGTTGCCCTCTATCTACAATTACCAAGCTATGTGGATGACTTGCACTTTTGGTCAAAAGTCAAGGTCACTGACTGAAAGAAGAAAATTAGATTCTGCACAATAACTCAAGTTTTCAACATCTAGTTAACAAGCTTTGGATGAATTATACTTGCAGTAAGAAAAGAAGCCAGTGGATTTGGGGTAAAAAGTTCAAGATAAAGTTATTTTTGACTCTGAGATGACAAATATTTTCAGCTCAACACTAGTAGTTCTATATCACGAGACTAAAATTTGTGGATGACTTGTACTTTTGATAAGGAAAGGCCTATCAGTATTGGGGTCAAAAGGTTAAGCTTTCACTTAGGTACGGAAGAGGCTTATTGATTTTTGGGGGTCAAAACTAAAAGTCATCACAGCCAAAAGAAAAGTATGTTTCATTTTGGAGTAAGTTTCCTTGACCAAATTATTTAGATGGTTTTGCTTCAGGAAAAAGAAGAAACTTATCGTTTCTGGGATACAAAGTCAGTGATCATAGTCATGACACGTCTAATAAAAAATAATGGTTTCAGCACATAGAGTTTAGTTGAAGACTATATGCCATATTTGCCGGCCTATAGGTCAATGCAGAGTATATGTTGAATCAGCAGATTTAGAAAATTTTCTATCGTTCATCGGTATATAAGTCGATACTGAGTATAAGACGAAGCCAGATCAACACCTCAGATTGTTTTTCACTTCATCCCACACAGCATCACGAATTTTATCCTACCTGTAACTCAGTAACCTTTCCAATCAGGATCATATAATGTATGTACCTAATTTATTCACAAGAAGTATTTTAAACGTATTATGTACTTTTATCTACATATAATGACACTGACCCGAAATTTTTTTTAGCTACAGATAGGATAAAACTTGCGATGCTGTGTTGAATTAAATTATAATAACTTCCAGTCTCATAAATATTAAAAGTATCACTGTATGCTATTTCAGATTACCATAAAAAGGGAAATTGCATCATTAATACTAAAATGCATTTTTCAGGGGAGGGGGAGAGATACAGAGAGAAGGATGTATATGTATTCCATTGCATTTTTCTTTCTTGCATCTCGTGATCAAAAGCAAATATGGCCTGATATTTGAGAGAGAGAGAGAAAGAGTTCAGTTCTTTGTGGATTTTTTGTTCTTTTTTTTAAATTTACTGTCCCTGTGTTGCTGAAGCTTTTGTCAAAGAGAGAAAACATTGATAAATGAAACAGTAAATGTAAACTATGAAAATACATACCATACTCCTTCCGGGTTCAAATATTCACAGTAGTTATATATATATAGTCTCCTTTAGTCTAAATCCCAACAATGACCATTTTGCATGCTGTCTAATTTTCTTTGCAAGTATAACAACCTCTCCATTTCCAACAATTAAGATTTTGTTTAAAGTGCCTGTACTCTTCCTGTACTTAGGCAGCAACTGTTTTTGATCTTTGCTCATGCTAGATTACTTAAATTACTGTCGGTTCTGTGGGCAAATTAAAAAATGTCACTGGCTAAGAAATGTAAAATTGTAACCACCAGGTGTTTCCTTTAACTATATGGTATGATATTCATATACCCATCGGTAACCTCATTTCCCTATTAGTAGCCTCGATAATCTGATCTGGTCTGCATAGCCTATCATGTGCTGAAAAATGGCATTAAACCCCACAACAACAACAACAACTTAACTAGTGGCATTAACTGATAATGGAATGTGGTACTGCACTTGTACACAAGTAAAATCAGTCATCAGTTAAGTGAACAATACAGATTTACAATCATGAAGACATCTCTCTCTCTTTCTCTCTCTCTCAGTGGGGCATACAGATTATTTGAGCATTAGGTGCAAGAAGAAAATTGATGGAATATATCTTTGTCATGGTTGTTCATCTTCTAACTTGTAAATTCTTACGCACATATATGTAATTAAATTTAAACATATATTACAAACAACATTCATTACTAGTGCATGCTGTTTTAGCGCAATTACCTCTGATCTTTGTTCATTTTTAATACTGATGATCATGTAATCATTTAAAATACTCACTGCAGGATCTTATATTTGTTCATACACGATCTCTTCCCCAAAATGAAATATAGTTTGCACATTATTTTTCATACTGTTCGAGAATTATTTTCCGTACAAAAAATATGATAAAGCGATTTGGATGACATAATACATATATAAGTCGATTCTGAGTATAAGACGAAGCTAAGATTTTCTGGTAAAAAAGTATTGTCTTATAGGCTGGCAAATACAGTACCTTGACCTAAGGCTGAGATCATTGCTCATTAACCTCCAGAGTAAACCATACGCTATTATTGTCTACACGGAGCAGTATTAAACACAGGGCAAGCATATAATATGCCATTCTCAATTCTATTTTTAGTTTTAGCATTTTTTTCTATTGACAGTCATTCACTTATTTAGTTTACCGTTTAAACTTCTCATAGCTTGATTTGATGTTCAGATGCTACTATAACATGAGATAAAATTGAACTAGGCAAGTGAGGTTTTGGCATCATTGGGTTTAGTTTTTGACCTTCACATTTTAACCCTACTTAGATGAAATGCAGAGTGAATTTTAATACACGTGTCTTATATCAGGTGTAATGTGTTGTGGCTTTGCACTTCTTTTCATATGTCCTTCCATCTGACCACTAGCATTTGTTTATTGAGCTCTTAACTTTGTATTGCTTGAAGCAGTGTTTCCCTTTATGCACATTTGTGCGTCAGGGATGCATGCTGGAGAAAACTGATGCACACATTTTATTGTCATGCTTTTTTTTTTGACGCAAAGGATTTGCATAATGTGATCAGGATTTATTTTATATCCAATGCATTGGACGAGGGGTGGCATCGTGTATAGTTCGAGCATAGGCATTGACTGGTCCCAGCTTTGTTTACTTCCTGTGTTGTGCTCCTTTATTCGTATAGTGGAGTGAAATGCAGGAAACATACAAAATAAGGATCCAGATTAGCATAATCAACATTAGGACAGAGTAGCTTCCCCTAATCTCGCAAGGTCTCACACGATTTCCATTGAGCTTAGCAAGATGTCATCTTGATGTTAAACCTCAATGCTTGTTGCACTAGAAAGTGATCTCCAGATTAAAACATCATGCACTAAGAATCATTACCGAAGAAAGTGAAAGAAGCAGAACGCAAAAGAGTAACTGTAGATCTAACTTTAATGAAAAATGGAGAAAATAATTCCCTTGACTGGAATACAGCACATCCGTAATACTGGTGTGACTTCTGATCGTGTAATTGCAAAGACTGCAAAAGTGAATAATCCTTTCGTGACGGGGTTTAAGAATTTTTAAAATTCTGCCCTCGTTCGCCACAAGATATCTGGAGAACACATTATAACCCAAGACATTCTTTCACAACAAAGAAATCATTAAATTTGCCGAGACAAATGCGTTTATTTGGATTACATCTGAGGGGGTCATTACAGATTTTGTTGGTTTTAACTTTGCTGCAATAAAAGAAAGATCGTAAAGTTGAAGGGTAACTTATTAGAAACAAGGTGAATCATTAGCCTCCTTGATTTTTGGATAAATTTGTTCTAGGATGAAGTACAATGAAACCGATGATAGTACACATTTTATGACAGGCAGTAAATTAACTGCCATTTGGTTAAAAGATTTATTGGGCATTTTGTATTGGCTTGTATGTAATGTGTTATCTATAATATTGCTTCACATAGATTAGAAGAAGAGTACGACTTTAAAAGAAAAATGAACTAATAAAATTTTTCTTTGAATGGACAGTGTATTTGTTTGTTAATTGTGCATGTTGGTTTATTTGTATGTTTAGAGAGAAAGAGAGAGTATGTTGTGAGTCAGATGAAAATTTGTCAGTAGATTTTTGACCGCCACATTTTTTATTTGAGCCCCCATTCTGACACCAAGGTTTTTTTTTTACCCTCAGTTTTACACCCCTGGGGGATACAATGAGTTGAAGATACTTGTGAAGAACTTCAACCACTTGTGTATCATTGGTGTGTCACACACCATACACATATCCTGCCTCAGGGTCAAGGTCATGACAAAATGTTATTTGACTTGAATCATTGTTTGGAGTACAACTTTTCACATATCTAAGATAGCTTAATGAAACTTTTGCCATCATATATCATGTAAAGATCACATGGTGCATAACATAGTTATACCATCTTCCTCAAGGTCAAGGTCACATCAGACAAAAAATGTAATTCTGTGACTTGTAGATTTGTCTGAAGTATAATTTGTCAGTTCTTCTTTTCATATATCTGTTCATCTGTCCATTAACTTTTGCTTTTCTAGCCCATAACTGTGCAGTGGTTCAAGATATTTTAATTAAACTTTAGTCAAATGCTTATAATTTATAGATGGGTCATGTACCATAGCCATGTCTGCAGCCTGAAGGTCAAGGTTATGACAAGGAAAAAAGCAATTCTTTGACTTGTGACCTTGTCCAGTATAACATTTGAATCACTGAAAATATTTTAGTGAATCATATTAGTGTGTCAGATGCCATAACTACACCCAAAAATGCAAGCTTAAGGTCATGGCAATAGAAAATACAAATCAGAAGCCTCTGTCCATTATAAATGTATGACTTTTAACCAGTGAAAATATTTTAATAAAACTGGAGCCATTTGTATTTCCTGACATGACATTGCATCTCATTTATCCAGCCATATTCCTTACCTCAAGGTGAATGTTACGACCTCTACAGAGACGTGTTGGAAATTTACTGAGGACCACACATCATAATAGTCAAGCCCCAAACCAGAGGTCAAGGTCATAAGTAGGGAAATAGTCACAAGACAAGCAGATATTTTGCAGATTGTATCATTTGTACTATCTTTGCATTTAACAGTCTGAAATCCTTGATACTATCATATTTACTCAACAAAATTCCTGTTCACGACCTACATAATGTAATTTACAAAAACTGATTTTAATATACATTTTTAAAGATGATTACATTTTAATACATACAGAAGTCCAAATGAACAAATATCAGTTAATCTAGTGATTTTCAAACTTTTTGCGTCCATTGCCCACTTCTTTGTATTTTGTGTATTGCTAATATATCACTTCTAACAATAGTTATGTACACATATTTGAGCTATGTACACACACAGCATGATGATTGACACATGTAACACAGTGGTTTGCTACAGATATGATTTTTAAACATGTTCTGTGCATTTTAACCATTAGGTGAAGTATATTCCCCAACCTCAAAAGTGACACAGTCTGTTCTCAAATTTAGGGAAGATAGCACACACACACATGCACACACGTTTGAAAAATGGGAAATTTTTCAAATACAGCAGGACATTGTTGATGATAAAAAGATATGGCTTACAAACATGATGCTTATTTATTGCACATTTAAATAAATTTATGGTGCAATTTTTGTTATTGTGAATCACACAATGATACATCCATTAAGTAGATCCTGAGGTGAGTGAGAATGCTGATCCAAACACACATTTTTGTGGTCATTTATCAATGGCCAGTGGTTTTCTCCAGATTTGTATGTCCCACCATGATAATAGCAGGGCAATTAGTGTTACCCTAATCAATCCATGTATCCTAGAATAGACCCTGGAGTGAGAGGGAAAGCTAATCCAAAATCATATTTTAGCTTGTTAATTTATCAGTGGTTCATGGTTTTCTCAAGATTTGTATGTCCTACCATGATAGTGGCAAGGCATATATTGTTACCCTCACTGATTCATCTGTCATACCTTAGTTATGTTTTGTTTTTAGGTCTTGGAGGGGGGAGGGTAATCCAGGTTGCCCTTGATAATACAGTGGCCTTCACTTAATGGTCCTTACTGTAAAGAATTTATGGATGTAATAATTGCCTCTTTGGACCCACACTGTTGTTTAATGTTTATTTCTTCCTTGCAGTGAGCACTTTAATTAATATTCGCCAGGATGCTATCATATGAGGGAATAAATGTCTCTTTTGACCCACAATGTTTTTTAATGTTTAAGTCTTCCTTGCAGCAAGCACATGCAAAATTTTCTATAATCCTATTTATTAGAAGTTTTTATTTTTTATTTCCGTGTTAGGATACAACATTTTCAATATTGGAATGGAACTTAATGACCTTTGTTGTTTAATTTTTCAGATGAGGGAGATGAAGAAGGAACATGAAGCCTTGGTGGAGAAACTTAAGGCTGAACATGGAGAGGAAATTAAAACCCTTCAGGTCAAGCAGGAAAACCAAATGGAAGGTTGGTATTACACTAGAAAATGGAAGATTTTTAGATGTGTGCTCCTTTCATATGTTTTTAATTGTAATTCTCCAATGATATGCCATATTTGATAAGGCAAAAAAACATGGGTGTTTATGATTTTGTGCATCAAATTGAGCTGGTTTAGCCCTGTACTTGAATGCTTAGTAAATTATATATATATATATATATATATATATATATATATATATATATATATATATATATATATATATATATATATATATATATATAAAAAATAATAATAATACACCTACCTACCCTAATTTTATAACCAGTGCAATAAGAAACACATATATCTTTGGCCTAATAAGCCCATCGGTCACTTTTGCCAAACTTTGATGATTTTTTCTTCTTCTTTGTTTTAAGGAACACTGCCTAACAACAATCAAACAGCTCACTTTTGTAAAAAAAATGGACATGGCATGTCCCCGGGCTTGACACGAAAGAAGTAGTTTCTGAGACTTTATGAGCAAAGTGTTCAGATTATTCAATGAATTTAACAAATTTTCATATGAAATTAGCACAGATGTATGAATTGTCATATGCAATTAGCACTGATATATGAATTGTCATATGAAATTAGTACAGATGTATGAATTGTCATATGAAATTAGCACAGATATATGAATTGTCATGAAATTAGCACAGATGTATGAATTGTCATATGAAATTAGCACAGATGTATGAATTGTCATGTGAGATATATCACTGATGTATGAATTGTCATGTGAGATATATCACTGATGTATGAAGTGTAACGTAGTTGGTGAAATGACTTTGAAGGATGTATGGATACATTACAGTTTGTAACATGATAAACTCATTTGTGAGGTAAAGATTTTTGAAAATGTGGAATCACACAGTTAATGCCAATAATATAAACTGGTATATCACATGTTATATTCATGATATTTTTTGTGCATAATGATATAAAAACCTCTTTATTTATTTGTCAACACTAAGGCTGTCTCCTCCAGGCCCACGGTTTGTTCCTTTTATTAGTTGCATTTGAAATGGAAAACTAATATCAATACCAATCAATTATCTTTAACTGAACATTAGGTATTGAGAGAGATTTTCTTATCCAGTTTTGGCAGAAAAAAAGGGATTCTTGGGAAATTGCCATTAATCTACAATTATGCATCCTAGACTAGTTTCCATTGTAACATGAGACATATTTAGATTGATTGTTGAAAGGGAGATTCGTGCCAAATAGTGTTCAGTCCATGTATCCCAGTTTGCTCATCTTTTCTTTCATTGTTTTCTTCAAAAGTAGGAAGGAAAAAAGCACTTATATGCTGACTAGTTTATAGGTCTTTAACCCCCATCTTGTCACCTCGTCATGGTAACCAACATGTAATTGGAGTGAAGTTTCAGTTTCTCTCAGTAAAGTGTTTGCACATGTTACTATTGCAGTGTAATTTTCTTTGCAGAATTCCAAAATGCAAAATATGCAAAATGTACATGAAAGAGTACAGTGATATTATTCAGATAACAAAGCCAGATATCCATGTGACTATCTATATATATATATATATATATATATATATATATATATATATATATTATAGACAAATTTCATGTCCAACTGTTTAGTCAACATTATATTTGCTTATTCAGATAAAGGGAAATAATCACAGGAACCCATTTGCAAATATACTAGAGTTACTCCCACAACCCCAAATTTCAATATATACTTAATTGAAATGACAGAAAATATAAATCTATGCTTAATGAAACATATTTAAGCCATTCATCCACCCCAGAGTTTATTAGATTTTCCTGTGCAATCTCCTATTATAGCAACACTTGCTGGCTCTGGCATTTGCCAGGTTTTATTAGACAAGTTTTTATTAAAAACTAACTAACTAACTATATA
Source organism: Sinohyriopsis cumingii (assembly GCA_028554795.2). NCBI lineage: Eukaryota > Metazoa > Mollusca > Bivalvia > Unionida > Unionidae > Sinohyriopsis > Sinohyriopsis cumingii. Next base: position 150,055,700 of record CM068829.1, on the reverse strand, counting down.
TATATATATATATATATATATATATATATATATATATATATATATATATATATATATATATATATATATATATATATGGGATGTTTATTATAAATTTTAAAGTTATCCTTATTTTCAGTATTTATGAAAGCTAAAGAATTTAAAGTGTTTTCCTCTAAATTTAGCTGACACATTTCAGTAGTAAATATAGTTTATATCGTTGTTTGTCCTCTGTGATCCTAAACTTTTTAATCATATTCTAGCAGTGAAATTGCTTGATGATGTTTATACTATAAATAGATGGAAATTTGGACCTAATATCCAGTAGTGATCATTTTTAGTTCCTGAATTGCTTGGAAGTTTGCCATAAAATGTTACACTCACATTCTTTCCATGTAGTTGGTTCTAGATGAAAATGGTGTTGCTTGCACATCCCATATGGCAAGTTTGAAAATCATGTTTTCACTACTTCCGAGTAAATGCTTATGTCAGCTTGTGGTTTTCACTGAAAGACTTCTTATTATGACAATCTGACATCCAATATGGCCACCACGGCAGCCAATTTGAAAATCTTGTTATTACTACTCCTTCTGAATGGATGTTGTATCAACATGTAATTTTCACTGAAAGATTTCTTACGATGCCTTGCTAGGCCCAGATGAAAATGGTGATCTGGGATCCAGTATGGCCACCATGACAGCCATCTTGAAAAGCTATTGCTAATATTCCTACTTGGCTGGTCATATAACATGAGGTTTGCACTTGAAGACTTATGATGTCTAGATGGCTGTAGATAAAATGGTGCAAATCTGAAATTCACTATGGCCACCATTTTGAAAATCTTATTGCACCTCATCCTAAATTGAACGTTATACTGATGTGAGGTTTTCACCAAAAGTCTTCTTTTAATGTTCAGTTGGACATAAATGAACATGGTGTCGATCTGACTTCCAATATGGCTGCCACACGGCAGTCATGTAAAGATCTTGTTGTCGCTACGCCTGAATGGATTCTTATTTTGTATGGTTGGTCGTAAATTATAACGATGCCAATATGGCTGCCACAGCAGCCATCTTGAAAATCTTTTTATTTCGACTCCTGAATGGAACATCATATTGACAAGGGGTTTTGCCCGAAAGACTTTTTATGGTGTCTTCTTGATCCTAAATGAAAATGGTGCAGTCAGATGTGAATGCCATAGTGGCCAGCTTAAAAATCTTGTTGTCATTACATCTCCTGAATTAATGGTTGTGTCATCATGTGGTTTTCATTAAATGACTTCTTATATTGTTTTCTTGAATTAAAGTGGTGCTGATCTGATATCAAGCATGTGGCCATCTTGAAAATCTCATTTCAGCTACTGCTCTTAAAAGGAAAGTCATTCTGACGTGGTTTTTATCAGAAGAGTTATTATGGTGTCTGCTTGTTCATAAATGAAATTGACTACTCTTCAATGTAGTCACCATTATAGCTGTCTTGAAAATATTGTTATCTCTACTCCCAAATGGATGGCTACCTAAACAAAAACTTTTCACCAATAGATTTCTTATGATACCTATTTGATTCTAAAATGAAATGGTGCCAGTCATACATCCTGTATGGTTGTCATGACAGCTGTTGTGAAAATCTTGCTGTCAACACTCTACCTGAATGAATCATCATTATGACATGGGGTTTTGACCAAAAGACTTTTAATGGTGTCCACTTTGTCCTAAATGAAACTTGTGCTAATCAGACATCTAGTATTAACACCACTGAAGAATATCAGAGATGGTGTCTAGTTTCATCTCTCAGCATTTAAAAAGAAGAAATTCTTTGAACTGGGTAGGGCATTGGTCCTTTCAAGGGACTCTTGTTAAATCATATTGCATTTATTTTTATTTTTAAAACAGCCAATTGTTTTTTTACAACAGTCAAGGTCATGTCCAACTATTTTGTTTTAGTAATTGTAGAGCTCCCACATTTAGTTTAAAATTATATTCATCATTGTCAAAACAACGTATATTAATGAGAAGAATGGGTCTGAAATATATATCTATAATGTTGGCTTGATTTTCATAAAGTCAAGATTAATTTCTCGAAAGAAAATAAAATGGTCACATACAGTTCGTATCATATTGCCATGAAAAGTTGAATCCTAAGGAATGGCACTGTTGTTGAAAAGAAAACATAATGGAAATACCAGAATGTTGACAGCAGAATCTCGAGTCAGATATTTCTAAATTTACAATTTAGCATGTTTGTTTTTGGGGTTTTTTCCTGTCGGAACCTGAATATTATATTGGAACAAATGTCAATTTAGCTACAGTTGACATGTTTTGCAGTTTTGTAAATTGTTTAAGATACATAATTTGTTTCCTGGTTGTCCTATCTTGTATATTAATGTACAATAATCTTTTAAACTATTGTGGCAAACATATATGGCAGTCTCCCAAAACACGAAAAGTGACTAATAATGTTATGATGTACCTCATTTGTGATGTATCAGAATAGAATTTACTGTGATCACGTCAGCAGAAGTAAAGGTAGTTGATAGTGTACAAATTGGAGATACACACACACATGCACACATGCCTAAAAAGTAGCATTATAATTCAATGCAGTATACTGTAGTACCCTTACCATAATCAGCCATCCTCCACATTTGTTCATTTCATATGTTTGTCAGGTGAAAACAGCAACAGTGTACAAGCAGTAGCCGGTGAAAGAAAAAAGTTGAATTTTATGCAAGATGTAATCTTGACCTAGGTACTTGATGATGCACCAGTCTTCATAGTATACATCTATTATCACAAAGATATCGTTAAAAAGTGGCGCTATTACCATACAACTTTTAGTACTAATATTAGTACCCTTACTCGTACCTCGTGGACACAACAAATCAAGTTGAGGCTACGACATCGTAGCTATACAACTTTAAGCTCACAATAACATTACTAAAGACTGCAAAGTATTGCAGAGGGCACTTCAGTTTAATATAAAAATAACGTACGGTAAGATCAAGATCTTGGAAGTTGTTATGTTTAAGGAGATGTTAGCATTTTTGAGTTGGAAAATCCCCCAGAGCACATTCAGTGTGCAACAATGCATATCAATTAATAACATTTCTGTTTGTTTTCATAACTGCCATTGCCTGTGACTATACATATTACGATATTATCACAAGCATTTGGCTCATGACAGGTTTGCTGTATAGACTCAAAAGAGTAGATCACGACTGAAAAGGTTTACATAATAACAAGGTCCTTTATTTCTAACTAATGACATCTAAATGCAAAGATAGGTAAATGATTGTTTGATAAGGTCAGACAGCCAGTGCCTGATGGGGTGAATAACATCAGCTTTATTGGCAAGTTTTTAGCTATTGATGTACCAGAGCAGTGCTAATGTACAAAAATGAGTCATCTAAACCTTAAACAGGACTGGATTAACCCTTTACCTCATGCAAGCGTCTTTGGATGCCTCTACTCCATTCGCATGGAAGTGCCTTTTGACGCCTGCTGTAAACATCAGCCATTTTTAGCTGGTTTTCATAGTGCCACCTTCAGGGACACCACCACCCCCACCACCCCCACCACCCCACCCCCACCCCGTTAGATCCTACATTCATTTCTGTGAATGACAATTACATCAGATCGCATGGTCACTGTTTATGCACTGGTCAATATCTGCTATTTAAAGTAACTGGTCATAATCTCGACTCTCCAAAATGGCGGTCGCGGATTTCATTCAGTACTTATGCAGTTTTCACTAGTAGAATCACAACTATGAAAGATTCAATAACTTAGCTAAAGGCTCTGATATTGATGTAGGCAGCAATTAGTTTTTATAAATTATCAAATTCAGATGACTTAGTGATGTAGACGCAGACGAAAAACATGTAAATTTTGAGTATGGGAAATGGCAGCTATGGTTGGTCACATGGCCTCACTGACATGACGGTGAATGAGTTCTCTCAAGATTTTAAAGCACATAAAAAATTCTTCCGTGAAAATTAATTACACAGCTATAACAATCAGACTTTACTCTTAAATTTTTCCACATATAATAGATATGTACCAAAAATGTAAAATGGTTAAAATTGCTGTTAAACATAACATACACTACATTGCTTAACAGTTCACAGGCAGGCCTATGTGTATGCGGTCGACTAGGTAACAGGTGTTCTATTTATAGCATGCTGCACTTTGTCACTATGCTCTATGAGGTAAAGGGTGGATTCTTTCTACAGGGGTTTGATTTTATGAGTTGATAATTCAGTGTGCTTGAAATGGTTAAATGTCTTTGTATTTTTACATAACAGGTGTAGCACTTTAACTAGAAAAAGTGACTTCTGTTTACTTCCCTTGCTGAATCTGGGAATCTCAATACAAGGTATATACTTTTAAATTGCATTTTTTTTGGGTGGGGTACCATTATTCAGTGATATTTTATTTTCTGCAAACCACATATTTAAAGATTGGACAAACTATTTTCCTAGGTGGAAACAGTTAATACATTAACTTAAATATCAATTAAACTGATCTTTTGTATATGAACATTCTGTGTCATAATCAAACTTCTTACCATGACCTGTATCAAGGTTAGCTACTGTAGAATATATCAATGTCTCATCATTCAAAGTTTGAAGTTAGCATGATTAATATATAATGATTAGAGGGAAAAAGAGCAAGGTTGGTATTGCATAAATATGAAAGATACATGTACAATCAAGAAACCTTTATTTATACCTTTCCATTGAACAGCAAAATCTTGAACATCCAAATTTGCAAGAAAAGCATTAAAATAATTTTGTGAGCTTGGCAAAATTGTTTGAGTTCTGTATTAACAGCATCTTATTTGAATTTGTCCATCGATCAACAGTTTATTTTATGCCCATTAATTAATTGCCCATACTCCTGACTTGGGTTTCTGCAGTATAACTATATCATGGTTTTTATAGTATTTTAACCAAATTTGGTTTCTTAATTTATTTTGATCAGAATTTAATGTAGTTTGATTTATGGTGTTCCACAGTGCCATTTACAAGAGTTACGCACATGGATTGACCTTCCTTTGGAAGTTTGTTTCAGCAGCATTAGTTTGATAAAATTGTTAGATTTCAACTAAATTTGGTAAGGAGCTTTATTTTGATGAGACCTTCAGTGAATTTGATTTCTTGTATGCTCATCCTCCAGACTTTGGTTTCTGCTGCATTATTTTACCAAGGATTGTTTAACTTCAGCAAAATTTTCATGAAGCGCTGTTGTAATGGGACTTTGATTGAGTTAAGGGTTCCAGAGTATCATCATATCATTTAAAAGAATCATGGCCCCTGATTTTTCATTACTCCTAACTTTGGTTTTGGCAGCAGTGGTTTTAATGGGATTTTTGGATTTCAGCCAAATTTAGTATGCACCTTTTTACTGATCAGAGCTTGAACTATTTTTATTTCTATCTTTCCTTGATATCTTGCACAAGAGTATGCCCCCCTGATTGTCTCAACCAAATCTGATGTGACAGTTTGTATTGATGATGCCTTGAATGGGTTGGATTTCCAGTATGTCATATCAGCATTTGGACCAATTATAGCCCTTTAGTGTTTATTTCCCAACACAAGTTTCTTTGCTTAGGCCACACACAAAAATGTATATTTTCCAGTCAACCAACCAGCCTTTTTTTTTTTTATTGCTGACCTTAGCACCCTCTGCCTGCCAGAAAAATAAAAAAAAATCCCAAAACTGATTTGTGCTAGATCCAGTTTTATCCACTACTTGAAGCACTTAGTACAGTGTTGTTACTAATCATTATACACAACTCCATTGATAACAGGCGCACTGATAACTGATGAACTTACTTATAATGGGATGTCGGGCATGGATCCCATATTTTTTTTTACCAGAAAATGAATTCCTATTTGTTGAAATTGAAGAAAATCGTGATCAAAATTGGTAACTGAAACTCTGATATATCGTTCATTTTATCGTCAAAATCAGTAGATAAGACCTGGCAATGTCAATGAGCATTATGAAACTATCAAATTTTAATAAGAAGTCACATATTTTGTTACATTTTCTTTCCAAACAACATTCCTATTACACCAGAAATAATGATATTCAACGAAATTTCAGTCAATGATAATATCACTTACGTCTAGTGGAGGCAGTACTTTAATAAATAAATAGCCATTAAGCAAGTTTTTTTATCAAGTGAAATTTGTGATTTAGTTCTGTCTTTTATATCGGTTTAAATATAATTATCATAAATGCATTATGCCCTCTTGTATTTAAACGTAAAAGGTGGCAAACTACCATTCTCAATATGTCAATGTTTCTCTGAGAACCGAATTAAGTGCTGACTGTTTTGAGATCTGACTTGCAGAAGTATTTGTTCTATTGTTACACTGAATTAAAAAGTTGACCTCTTTTGTATCATCATTTTAGTTGCACCTTTTGTATCAAAAAAAAGTCATAGAAAAGTTAAATGGCATGTAAATCCTACATGCGTATCATCTAACAGCCCAGGTCACATGTTGCATTAACACATTTCAATTAATCAATTTAATACTGTTATAAATATATTGGGAAAGTAATATAATTAAAACTACCTTAAATTAATCTACTCAGTTATGAATGTGATACATTGGTATTTATAAAAATCATTAGTTGAATGGTTAAAATAATCAGGTTAGTGTTAGGACTGGTCAGCCTGGTGTCAAGATAATGTGACTGGGTGGGACATCATGCTACATGCCTGCAGCATGATGCCCCAGTGCTAGACGTCACTGTAAACTGCCACACTGCAGATATCCTAGCGATATGACTGAAAAATTGTTAAAGCTACATTAAAAATCCAGATCACACACACACAAAATAATCAGGTCACTGCATGGCTTATACAATCAGGTCAGTTCTATCTTGGTTGCTGTTTACAACATATGATTTCAGGTACTCAGACCACACCTTAAACCAAAATACCAATTCTAATGTATGCACGAGTTTTAGAATTTTGATCACATACAAGAGTTATTATTTGATTTTTTTTCTTTATTTTTTTTTTGTCTGTGTTGGTGGAAAGCTCTTGAATGTGATGGCTGTGTCAACAGTTATAAACCTTGACGTGACAGAATATTTTCTGAAAGCTTTGCCTTGAATTGATTTGCTAACCCATGACTAGTGTTGAATGGTAAGAGTGCAAACATAAGACTGGCATCATATGTATTCCTCCTGTTCTTGTTTGATAGATCTTAGACTTGAAGTGGTAGTTCATGAGAGCCAATTAACCGTATCTTAGGATCTGCTAGTCATGTATATGCCACTAGATGCAGAAGAGTCACTTGGGACATAGAACCAAGCACCTGCTACAAATGAAAATCATACTTACAAGAAATGTTCAGAACTGATGCTTTTGATATTGGGAATTACCTTTGTGGAGAAAAAAAGAAACTAATCTGAGTATCAAAAGTGATTTAAATCAATTGTGGATGGCCCAGATTTTTGTTTAGTACAAAATTGTTAACTAATTTTAAACAAACTTGATGAGGAACATCCTTGCATTGCAACACTTCACATGTGCCATCAGTATGCAATTGACACCAATACATGTAATAAGAAAAAATTAAAGTACAAAATGCTAAAAAAAAAACCTGACCCTGTTTGTTCTGATTTGAAAGGAAACATCCTGGTATCAGTCTGTTTTGTAGATTACAGTATTTCCCCCAAGACAAGACACCCTAATAAATTTGTCCAAAATTAGGGAGTGGGCTTATTAGCGGACAAAGAAGTCCTTATTTGCCAACATTTTTTATTAACTCATTAACCCCTGGTGATGAGTTTATGTGGCTGGAGGTAGTAGCCTACTGCCGAGCTCTGTAGCATCAGGGTCATGTATGATGCACTAAAGTGGGTGTTATTATAGAAGGTAGACAGATGTAGCTCAACAATGATACCAGATAATTTGGAAGTCCTAGTTGCACTACAAAATACAAAGGAAAAAACCTCGTTTTTAGGACCCAATTTTTTTTCCACCCAAACTTTGCCCGTAGTCGGAATCAGATTTTGTGTCTGGATTTTAAACTTTTTGGTCTCAGATCTAAGGCAGACTGGTATGAACTGCAAACAGACAGATGAAATTTTGCACACAGTAGGATAAGATGGGCATTTGGAATGAAGATTGGTCTCGATAAGAAAATGATGGGTCCATTAAGCAAAAATCAAAAGTAAAAAAATAAATCCAACTTTTACCCTTCTGCTCATGCTCGAGCCAAATAGCCAATGAAGAATGATGTTTCTAACACAACTAGGCATTAAGTTATTGGAAAATCACCTGAAAGTTGATGTATTAGGATGTATTCAGAAATAGCTTTCAAAATATGTTTCCTACTCAAATTTCAGGCAAAAACGACAAGAACCTCCTGGGGTTAATGTGTTAAAACAAAGGGGGAGGGAAGGTCATTTCAGATAAATATGGTACTTGATTTACTGCTACTTAACAGATCTTTCAGGTAAATGTAAGCCATATTGCAATAACAGGCCACCACCACCCCCAAGCATCTACTTATTTGCTGTTATATAAATTATTTGCTCTAATTAAATATTTTTAATTACACAGTGCATTAGCAGGCCTATATTTTAGATTTCATAGGAATAATAGGTTATTTTATTTAAAAAATACCCAAAATTGTTCTTGAAAGATTAAGTTGTGGTATTCAAGACTGTACATTAAATTACCTGTTATGCGCACCCATCAAGAGAAACCAAATTTTTTCTGACATGGTGGTAATATGTACAAGTATTTACCAACATTGACAAGGTATGTAACTTGGCACATGGTGGGATTCTGTACGAATATTTACCAATATTGACATGGTATGTAACTTATCACGTGGTGGGAATCAGTACAGGTATTTACAGGCATTGACAAGATACGTAACTTGGCATGTGGTGGGAATCTGTACGAGTATTTACCAACACTGATGAGGTATGTAACTTAGCACATGCGAATCTGAACGAGCATTTACAAATACAGACAAGATACTTATTAGGGGACATTGCAGGAATCCATCTGAGCCGTTACCATTATTGATGAGGTACTTAACAGCAGTTGTGGTTGGAATCCACATCAATGTTGACAAGTTACTTTACAGGAGATGCAATGAGAATCAGTAGGAGCATTTACCAACACTGAGGGTTACTTAACAGTATACATGGTGTGAATCTATATGAGCATTTACCAGCACTGAGGGGTTACTTGGCAGTATACATGGTGTGAACCTATATGAGCATTTACCAGTACTAAGGGGTTACTTAACAGCATTCATGGTGTGAACCTATATGAGCATTTACCAGCAATGAGGGGTTACTTAACAGTATACATGGTGTGAACCTATATGAGCATTTACCAGCACTGAGGGGTTACTTAACAGTAGACATGATTTGAGCCTATATGAGCATTTACTTACATTGATGAGGTACTTGAGAGGAGACATGGTGGAAACTTGTCTGAGTTTTTACCCACATTGACAAGGCAATTAACATGAGATATGGTGGGAATTTGTACAAGTATTTACCCACATTGACAAGGCAATTAACATGAGATATGGTGGGAATTTGTACAAGCATTTACCAACAGTGCCAAGATGCATAATGGGAGACATGATGGAAAATGTCTACCAGCATAAAAACATTATGGATAATTGGCATCTGGATAACTGACATTGTACTGTATCAAGTTTGCCCCAAAAATTGTTACATTTAGAACCTTGGGGAATGGTTGAAAATTTACTCCCTTTCATAATGGGAATTTTTGAGGGATATTTGTTTTCTGGCCCAAAGTCTGGACAGTCACTTATGATCTTGTAAGATCTATAATAATCATTGTTAATTCACCTACTTATAGAACGCCTACATAAACTTGTCTGAAATATACTTCTTTTATGCTCCATGATTTATGACACTGTTGAAGATCAACCCAGATTTATCTTGACCAGGAATACTAGTCATACCATGACAATTAATGCAATACAAAGTATCAAGGCTGTGGGATATCAGGAGACAATCTCAGTTACACCCAAGTGGCAGATCATGACAGTATGTTATCTTAACTTATATTGGGTAAATACATAGCATTTAGTAGAAAGTGTACAGTCTGATACACTGAAATAATACATCCCAATACACAGCAGGGGGTGGGGAGAAGGAAGTCAAGCAGTACCATATGTACTTGCTTATAACTCAACGGCAAACAACAAAGATCCTGATTGGTTGATGCTTAATGCCCCTGCAGATTAGGGTCCATGTTGTTTGTTCATCTGATTACTCCTAACAAATTGCAGATCTGGGTCTGTGCAATTTGCAGTTGGACTCAACTTTATAAGTGAGTACATATGGTATTTTAATGCTACTTAGGTAAGTTAAAAAAATTAAAACTATCTTTTAGTGATTTTATTGTCAGATTAAAATAAAAATTAAACAAGAGATTGAAATATCTCATTATCAGCATTCCTAGCATAGCATAGGCTGTGTCATATTATATCTCCTTTGTCAGCATTCATAGCATAGGCTGTGTCATATTATATCTCCTTTGTCAGCATTCATAGCATAGGCTGTGTCATATTATATCTCCTTTGTCAGCATTCATAGCATAGGCTGTGTCATGTTATATCTCCTTTATAATCATTCATAGCATAGACTGTGTCATATATCTCCTTTATCAGCATTCATAGCATAGGCTGTGTCATATCTCCATTAAGATACAAAAAGAACATGTAAATGTTGAAATGCATATTTTTTTCTTCTAAATTCTAGAACTGTCTAAATGTTATTTCATAAAAAGACAAAGCTTTTAGCCTCATATATTTATAAATAAAATTCTGTATTAAAAAAAACTTGTGGATATTTTGCAAAATCAAGTCCACAGCAATAAAATCAAAAAAGATATATCTTCATTTAGAAACTTAAGAAACAAATAACCAGTATAAATTACTTAATTACAAACTAGTGTGTGTGTGTGTGTGTGTGAACTATTGTGGTGTATTGTTAATTTGCATGTAACATTACATAGATGTGGGCATGGCACACGAACAAATGTTATTTCTGATCACAGAATGTAATAGTTACATTCCTGCCCTATGAAATTATGAAATATGTGGCATATGAGAGATTAAAATGGTGCAAGGGTAGAAAACATGTAATTTCATCTGTAGGTAAAGAGCATTGATGAGTGATGTGGAGTACACTTTAAATCTTGTGATTTTTAATTTGCTTGAAGTAATATAGTATACGTCACTGATTAAGTACCTATTATAGATATGTACCTGTTATAGGTTTATAGGTCAAGAACCATTATCTAACCTGTCCCAAGTGTCAGTTAAAGGTGATTTGAATTCATAAAATGGCTCAAACTGTGATATGTTTACTTTTTCTGGCCTCTTTGATTTCTTATGAAAGAGTCGTAGAAAATATTTATAAATGGGTATTAAAGAGATTGGTGTATGACCACGACATAATAGAATGTGGCTTAGTGATATGGATCATTCACTACCATATATACTCAAGTCAAGTCCAGTTACAAAAAACAAACCCTGATCTGCTGGCTCATTATGTGCAGGTAGGTCATGGTCTGTCTTGTTTGATCTGCAGACATTCCACATAAACCCAGATCTACCATTACAATTACGCAGCAGCATTCCTGGATTCATGCAGTTGGATCCATCTGGTATACGAGTATATACAGTACATCAAACGTTTGGTTTTCAAAGATTCAATATACAAGCCACATGTAAGACTGTGCCCAAGGGAGATGTAATGGGTCAGAAAGTACCCTATGTTTCCAGAAGAAATAATCTTTAGAAATTACTTAGTATGAATAATATTCAATTAAAATCTTACTGGTGTTTGTAAAATGCGGTTCATGATCCAAATACATATTGATATTTCATAACATGAGGAGCTTCTGGGATCTATTCCTTATTTATTGTCCACACCATGGCTTCCTGGCCATAAAACCTATTGGCCTTCAGATCCCGCCTTCAGTTCAGGTTTGCCTTTCTTTTTTCAAAAATCTTGGCAAAAGCATGAGAAATTTACTAGACTTCAGAAGAGCCACCCATCCATTTGGGACTGTCCCATGGTGACCATGACACAAGCAGGCACCGCTAAACATGAAGATAAAAGTGTATTAAATGTACATCTCAGACATATTTTATTTGATCAATACATTTATATGTACCTTGTACATTTTTGAACATCAGTGTATCATTAACAATAGAATTTGAAAGATGAGTACCTGGTAATTTAAAGACCACTTAAGTTATGAATACTGGTGTCATCATTATTGGTGATTAAATCAAATTGAATAAAATCACTGTCAATATGATATTTAAAGAAATCACTAAGTAAAGTCACAGGGTGCATAATATTTGGTACACTCATCAAGATTATACACTAACACATGTAATTCTTTTGTCTGCTGGTCATTTTTTATGTAGGTTTGTATGGGGGTTATAAAGCAAGATCTACAGTTACAGGAAAAGTTCACTGAGCAATCTCTTGGGGGAAAAGAAAACTAGTTTAGTTTGATTTGGTTTTGTGTTTTACAGCAATATGTATAGGTTATTTAGTCTCAAAACAATTGGAGTAAAGTGCATTGCCAAAGGACACGCGATGGTAGCGAATCGATCCAGGATTATCTGATTATTCAGAAGTTTTGCATACTAACCACAGAGCCACCAAGACTCAGGGAAAAAAACAGAAAGCTCCAGGATCACACATGGTTTGAGTAGTGCATATTTCTGTTAAGGCTACATGAAATTGACAATTCAGTTTTCAATTTTCAACTCAGTGATAACTGTGTTCCACATTATCCTCCCTTCCCCCCCCCCCCCACTTATGCACAACACACTCCTTAGGCACAACATGGGAGATTTTCCTATTTTCTAGGTTATACACGTACAGCTTTAGTAGAATATCATACACACAATAATTATTGTAAATTCTGAATTTTGTACTCAGATCCACACTATCTTTTATGCAAACACATGTCCTCCTCATTACACTACGTAGAAAATAAAACACTGCAGTAAGTTTTCATCTGTTTTCATTATCATATACAGTAAAACCTGTCCTGAAAGACCACCTTTTCTGCCACTATATAAGGAGAGGTAGTCTCTCATGACAATTTATAGTACTATATAATAAATAAATCTGAGCATGGAGAATTTATCTCTTGAGGACTCTTTGTGTGTGTGTGCGTGTATAATTTGCATTTTTAACGTGGATTTAACAATTTTTCAATCATATCGCTATGATGTCTACAGCATGGCAGTTTATAGTGATGTCTAGCACTGGGGCATCATGCCATAGACATACAGCATCTTGTACCACCCAGACATATTATCCTGACACTAGGCCGACCAGTCCTAACACTAACCTCTTAATGCTGAGTACCATGCAAGGCTGCTGTTAGGACCATTTTTATGTCTTTGGTATGACTCAACCGGGGTTCAAACCTGCAACCTCCTGCATCTGAGACGGACGCTCTAACCACTAGGCCAGTGGAGTGGTAGACAGTGGTCTTGTGTCATTGCTGTCTTTGGTGTTTTACAGCACGGCAACACAAGTAGGTTATTTAGTACTGAGGCAATGGGAGTAAAGTGCTTTATCCATGGACACACTACAGTAGAGTGTCAAGGTTCATCCGATGGTAGGTTTGAACCTTCCAGTGATGCATATTGCATACTAACAACTGTGCCTTAGCAATTCCTGTCTGCATTTGTCACCTTGTACAAGCCACAGAAGATCACATCAGGCCTATTATGCATTCTTGAGCTACAGGAGTACACATTTTACTGTTTCTGGATATAAACAGCAGTTTGGATTTATTTTTGTTTGCATCCTGGATGAAAATGGCACTGAAATGGAGAAATCTAGAATAAACATTTGACTTTATTTTATTTACTAAATTTTTCTGCTTGCCAAGGAGGAAATGCCATAAAATATTGCTGCAAGTACAGAGAAGTTATAATTGATAAAGAACATCTTATGTTTTTGGTGCATCAAATCGTTCATGGTCAAGATCCCTGGACAGCATATTAGTTTCAGTTTTACTTTGCCCTTAAAGTAAAATAATTTCAATTCCCAATGTTTGGGACCATATGCCAAGGTTCTTTATCAAGACCAATTCAGTACACTGATTCGTACCCAAATTTTACCCCACCCCACCTCCCCATAAAGTTGATTCATATTTACATCAAAATGTGTGATGATCTATTTGGATGGATATGGTATAATGTTTCATACCCAAATTTACAGCTCTATTTGGCTTGATATACCAGACAAGAGCCTGTATAAATTTTTGACAGTACCTCAATACCCAGTGCAGGGCTGTAAGGCACATGGCTCATTATATATAGACCTGTTAGATATAAATAATTCAAAGCAAACCATGGATTGCATACTCTTGGGTGTTATTACCTAGCCTTACCTTTTACAAGGAGAAGATTTCTGCCCTTTTCATTGAAGAGTGTAATTGATTGGTGTATTGGAGGGCTGCACTGGTCTAATCAGTTCAGGTGGAAGCAGTACATATTCTGATTAGTTGATATACACAGAAGCAGTACAGGTTCGGATCTTACAGTTCACTGTTGGAGTTGTACCCATTCTGATCAGTACATATTTTGATCAGCTGGGAAGGGATAATGTTATCGTAGAGGAATTGACAATCCTGATTTTCTAAAGGTCTTAGAAATTGGTATATTCAGTGCAACTAATGTTGTACAAACTAAATTAATATCAAAGAAAGTCAGATATATTCATTAAAGGGATATTTTGATTCAGGTGATCGAAATTTGATGTATTACAGGAGGAGGAAATTTATTCTGTTGATGGCTGACGGAGCAAATAAGATAAAATCTGCTTTTATTTGGAAAATACAAAGTGATCAGAAGGAAAAAGTATGCCTTCAAATTCACTTGATTTACCTTCATCATGGTGGAATGTGTTTCCAGTTATTTGGTCAGGTTTGAGTAATGCTGTGTCATCACTTAGATCACAGTCTGTTACCTAGCAGGTGCTTCACAATTAGTTGTATAAGTCAGTAATGTGTTCATCAGGGATAAAGGATATTTCTGGAACAGATGTGTTGTAGATACATGTCTTTGTCTTGTAAATGTTTTAGCACAGAATCTAGCTGTATGTTCTCTAAGGCAGGTTGTGTTGCATTGCTTGCATTTATTATAGCTTAATAATTTCAGTAGTTTTTCCATTCATGTCGATAGTTGTTGATAAAGTTTTGGGTGACATTTTAATCAGGATAAGGATATTTAAGATTGATTTGAGTCTCTAGTATTTAACAGACATCATGGTAACAAAACTGGTGTATCATAATTTATAAGTGCTTCTCACCACGCTAATATAATAATAATGATGATAATAATAATATAAATATAATAGTCTTTATTTAAACAAGGGCTTCACAATTAGCATGCAAACTAATCTCTCTCTCTCTCTCTCTCTCTCACGTGAAACACGTTGATTGGGAGCATTTTTCAAATCTGATACTGAGGAACAAATTGTTAATAATGTTTATTTCAATACAGATATGTAACTTATGTATTAAGTAGATAGCTACTGTGTTAATAGTATGTCTTGATACATTTGTGGTACTGTACTTGAAATAGTCCATGACTGGTGTAAAAGAAATGTAATTTTCTGTGGAAAACTAAACAAGGAAAATCTCAATCCATATGCAGAAAATAACTTTGATGTATGCACATAAGTATTTTGAAATTAAGGTAAGTTCATTTATTTATTAACCATTTAAAATAGAAGCTTAATGTTTCTACAGTTGGATAAAGCACACTAAAACTTAGTGGTAGAAAAATATTTATTCCTTAGAACCTTGTTTTAAAGTCTTTCATGTACAGTGTACCATAGTCATCAGTTTGGGGGGCCACAAGTGGCTGAGTGGTCTAAAGCGCTCTCCGTTACGGATCACTGCAATCTCACCTCTGTCTGCATGGGTTCGAGTCTTGGATTCGGCCAATGTTGGTATGTGAGAAAGCTTGCCAGTAGTTTCTCGTGGGTCGGTTGTTCTTTCTGGGCTTTTCCCGGGTTCTTCCTCCACCATTAATACTGGCTGCCATGGATAGCCTATCGTGTGCTGAAAAAATGGCGTTAAACCCCACAACAACAACAATCATCAGTTTTGACACGCCGTATCTATTTATAAGTCTAGTCAAACTGCAAACAAGAAAGAGTCTGATTGACCGTAGCATAATGTGCAAGCAGATCAGGATCTGTGTTATTTGTTACACTTATTATGCCTAACAAGCTGTACGGACCCAGATCTGCTGGTGCTTTATGTGACAGCAGATCTGGGTCTGTGCAGTTTGCAGTTTGACTTGTCTTATAAGTGAGTATATATGGTAGTTATAAATAGCTCATGTTGTAAGCTTATATGTATAGTGTACAATAATCATCAGTTTTGACTGAAGTACATTGCTATAGATTGCTCATTTTGCAAGCTGACATGTACAGTATACATTTTCACAATATGTTCAACCACTGATATCTATTTTTCTGCTATTAAAATCTAGGAAAGAGACCATTTCATACATTTAGTGATTGTAATTGTTTTGGAAAAATAGTTTTGCAAGATGTTTAGCCAGTAGATCACTGTGACCTGCTGTTGAATCAAATAAATGTACTTGCATCATGGACCTAAACAAATACATACATGTAATTTTTGTTGAACCCACATACCTGTAAGTGGGATTAGCACAATTTGGTCACTTTTTCATCAGTTCATTATGGTATTTGGTTAATGTTTTCCATTTGTATACATTTCATAAACCGCTTGGTAGACTCTTATCATGATTGGAGTTAGTCATAATAAAGCCAAGAAAGTCTATTCCAAGGTTTGGATTAAAACTGGTTTATTTGCTAAGATTTCATAAAACTATATATACATGTTAATTGTACTTGGTATTATTGATTATGATGCTGAGATGATTTGTCATACATCACACTCATATGCCCCATTGATGTTCAAATCAAGGTCACCATCGTAGAAAATTAGCATTAAGCTTTTGGCAACATTTTTTCATATGCTTATGTTTCCTTAACTCCTTGAGAGATTTTCTTTACACTTAAGGTGAATTATTAAGAAGCTAAGAAAATTTATTGCTACAGGTATTTTCAACGCTTTGATCTTGCAGTTCAACCTTTTGACCTTGAGGTCAAGATTACACATTTTACATTTATGTTTAACATGATTGTGCTATCCTCGTTTTAAACAGGGGGGTGGAGAACACAGAGGTCCAACAGTGTCGATCATAAGTTAATGCTATAAAACTGAAAATTCTATGTGCTGCAAGCCAGAATTTGTAAAGTTTTATGTCAGGACTGATTAAATTCTAGTGATTTAATTGGAGTTTCAGAATGAATCATGCTTGAATAATCAAACATTTTAATCAAACTTTATTTGAGAATTAATTATTCATGAAAGAGGTAGTTATTTCAACACACATTTTAACACAATTACATTTAAATGAATCTTTCATAAACTGCGAAGCAGTTCATGATGCCAATATGGGATCGATATGGTACATTACTTGATCATTTTAATGAATTTGTATGCACAGAATATCAAGTGCTGCACTGTTTGTTGGTGGAAGATGAAGGTGATTCCAAGCATTCTGGCATTAATGCTTTTGGCCCTTTGATGATGTGCTAGCTCTGGTTGCCTTACAAAATGTATATAGTCCTTTAGTCCATCCTACTTCCTTTCTTCTTTCACTGTGGGAAGAAGCTTCTATCAGGAGAGGAAAAATCCATTGTTTTTTATTGAAAGCATACCAGTCAATAGACTGCCTCAGCGTCCTGTGTAATAACATCACTTGCCTGTTGGTAGATACTCTCAGGTGATTTGTGGTACAGAAATAGAAACTTGTATAGCTGTTATCATACTAGTAGGGATTGTATGCCAAACACATGGAGGATTAAATTTTCAAAGAATTTAGTCAGGGGCCTAATTATTAAACTTAATTATTATGTTCGATTCCCTGGCCATGCATCCATTAGTTAATTTTTAATGAAGTGTATCTAATCCAAATCCAGATCGTGATTTTTCAAACTTTGGAAAATATTTTGGAATAAGGTGCACTGTTGGTGCATTTTTAATGGGGTATTTAATGTTAAAGTTAGGATACAAACACTTAGTTAAGGCAAAACCATGGGGCTAAATGGAGAGTAAGGAATGTTGCTGATACTATGCCTTGAGTAAAGTTAACTATGTACAACATCACTTGTATGTGCAAAGGTCATGTTAGGTGAATTCTTATATGTGACCTAGAAATAGAACCATGTGAACCAGTAACCATTTAATAATTACAGTACACAAACATTATGAAGAGCTGAACACCAGATGGAAAATAGTGCTTATTTTATTGCTTTCATGTCTTGCTACTTTTGCAGTAGTAAAAGATAAAATTCTGACATTAATTAGTGGTATCTCTCTTTAGATTGCCTCAGTATGGCATGGTCCCTCATACAATGTGGTGCAGAGGAACCCTGCTATAACACAAATTCAGTATGGCATGGTCCCTCATACAATGTGGTGCAGAGGAACCCTGCTATAATGCAAGGAACCCTGCTATAATGCAAATTCAGTATGGCATGGTCCCTCATACAATGTGGTGCAGAGGAACCCTGCTATAATGCAAATTCAGTATGGCATGGTCCCTCATACAATGTGGCGCAGAGGAACCCTGCTATAATGCAAATTCAGTATGGCATGGTCCCTCATACAATGTGGTGCAGGGGAACCCTGCTGTAATGCAAATTTAGTATGGCATAGTCCCTCATACAATGTGGTGTAGGGGAACCCTGCTATAATGCAAATTCAGTATGGCATGGTCCGTCATATAATGTAGTGTAGAAGAACCCTGCTATAATGCAAATTCAGATGTAACAAATTCATATAACATTATGGCTATACATGGCATCAGATTTTTTGGTCTTAAATGTCCTGTGTTCCCTGACACTGCTTGTAACATTTGTCAAATTGAAAAACATAAAAATAATTCAGTTAAGTTTCAGAAACTGTAATAGCTTGATGATCATGATACAGCTGTTTGGTACACAATACTATTATGGACCCTAAATACTGTATTATGGCAGGATTCCCATGTATGATTATTGATTCCATTTTATAGACAAATATGGTTATGATACAAGGCAGGCTTTCTTACAATAAGATTGCACTTTATTTCTTCTTTGTAATGCATTGTAAGGGATCACTGTAAAATCAAAGAGTAAACCAACCAATAGAAGATTCTGTGATTTTACAGCTAGACAGCATGCCCTGGAATTAGTTCACATTCCTCTCCCCATGCTCTTGCAGCATGGAACTGCAGCAGAGTTAGCTTTCTAGTGTGCCCTAGGTTCTAGCAGCATGGAACTGCAGCCTTAGCTTTCTAACATGCACTAAGTTCCCGTTTATTTTACTTAGCCTGTTTAAAATGTAACTCCTCTCTTGCGGTGATCATATACTCAGGACCAGGTTTTCAACTATGGGACAGAAATTAATTCCATAAATTTCTAATTTTTTTTTTTGTTTTCTTCATATATGTTATTAAACCAGGCTTTTATGCTCGCTCTCTCTCTCTCTCTCTCTCTCTCTCTCTCTCTCTCTCTCTCTCTCTATATATATATATAACACGATAATTGGGGTCCAAAAATTGAATTGCAGGGTTTTATAGTATTTTACTTTTTCAGAGAACAACTCATTGGCACGTATACGTTTATTCATGTCTAATGTCTATTATGAATAGGGTATCAACACCATTTACTATCGTGCCATCGTGGCATACAATTCATCCATAATGCATGTAATTCCATTGAAAAATTGCACACAGATTTAAAATATTCAATAATTTTGTCACAGATCATTGTGTCTGAATTCAGTGTCTAATATATAGCATGAACAGAGTATTAACAGTTTACTTACCATCTAATATCATACCATTGTGACATGCATATAATCCATAATACATGTAATTCCATTGCAAAAATTACATATTTAACTCATTTGGCCCCTGAGGTTTTTGTCGTTTTTGCCTGAAATGTGCGTAGGAAAGACATTTGGGGGGCTATTTCTGAATACATCATAATACATCGGCTTTCAACCGATTTTCCATGAGACTAATGCCTAGTTGTATTAGAAACATCATTCTCCATTGGTTATTTTGCTTGCGCATGAGCAGAAGGGTAAAAGTTGGAGTTCTTTTATTTATTTATTTTTATTTATTTATTTTTTTGCTTAATGGACCCATCATTTTTGTCAAATGCCCACCTTATTCTAGTTTTTGCAAAGGATCACCTGTCTGTGTGCAGTTAAGACCGGTATGCCTTAGATCTGAGGCCAAAAGGTCTAAAATCCGAACACAAAATCGCATTCCAATCTCGAGCGAATTTTGGGTGAAAAAAAAACGGGTCCAAAAAATGAGGTTTTTCTCACTGTATTTTGTAGTGCAACTAGAACTTCCAGATTATTTGATATCATTTTAGAGCTATATCTGTCTGCTGTTTTTTTTAATACCACCCACGTTGGTGTATCTTAAATGACCTTGATGCTGCAGAGCTTGGAAGTAGGGTACAGCCTCATCATGCCTACAGAC
Source organism: Sinohyriopsis cumingii (assembly GCA_028554795.2). Taxonomy (NCBI): domain Eukaryota; kingdom Metazoa; phylum Mollusca; class Bivalvia; order Unionida; family Unionidae; genus Sinohyriopsis; species Sinohyriopsis cumingii. Next base: position 150,035,065 of record CM068829.1, on the reverse strand, counting down.
GGGATCAGGGCCAAATCGGTTAAACTATTCAGTAATTTTGTCACAGATCATTTTGTGTCTGAATTCAACGGGAAGAATTAACAGCAAAATTAGGTTAAGAAAGACAAGGCACATGTACAGTTCATTACGTTCCAGGGTCTATGAATGGTGTGTACAAATTTCATACTCCTAAGATTTTATCATATGTGTTTCCGTGTACCTTTATCCATTGTAAATTTCCAATAATTAACACTCATATACCTATTCATTTGAACAACTACAGCAAGAATAATTAACAAACAACACATGCTTTTAACATGCATATAACTTTTACTTCAGAGTTTGTGAATATCGAAAGAAATATGTGAAACTTTTATAAAGATTTTTCAGCTGAAGGCGTGCACAATTTCATACCCTTTCAATTTCCAGCTAAGAAAGTGGACATTATTTACTGGTCAGCTGATTGTGTCTAATAACACACCCAGCAAACATGTTGGTGACTTTCTTTTTTTTGTATATGTTTATTAAATTGTGATAATCTTTTATCAGCCACTGTATTGTCTGCTGCTTGGTTGTGTATGCAGTTAAAGAAGAAACACATGTCAGCTATTGTTTGAGCAACAATTGTATACAGAATTAATTTAAGACAATCACAAAGATGACTTACTGGCTTTACTCATGGATCAGTCTTAACATTTCCGATAACGTTTATTTTGGCATAACACTTTAAGAACCTGGTGCAGTTGTTACATTTCAGAAACCATGCCATGATCATATTATATTTGAATTCATAGACAATCTCTTCCCCAAAATCATAATACATTTTTTATACACTATTTCACATACTTTGAAAAAATAAATATTTGTTCATGTGTGAATGAATATATGAAATTTCAGGAGCCACTCCACAACTGCATTATATCCGAATTCGCGTTATTGCGGGGCGTGTTATAGCAGGGTTGCACTGTGTATGTATTTGTGTGTGTGTATATTGCGGGGCGTGTTATAGCAGGGTTGCACTGTGTATGTATTTATGTGTGTGTGTGTGTGTATATATATATATATATATATATATATATATATATATATATATATATATAAAATGTATCATTATGTATCAATAGAAGGCAATCATGTGAGTCATAGTATACAATTACGACATGGAACTTGATGTTTATATGATATGTCTCAACAAGGGTCATTTATTTATTGACCTGGCATATCGTTTTACATCAGTGCTAGGCATGATTACTATTGTCAGCTGAAAAGATAAGTGTATATCTGATAACACTGTATCTAAAGGTACACCTTGGCATTGTTGTAGGTATGTATGTATGTACTGCTGGGGATTTCAAATCATCCTACTGTTTCAACTAAGTAAATTAGACAAATATAAAAATTTGAGACACAATTGAAGAATGTGTACGTCTAAGCAAATTTTTTTCTTCTTTCAGTGGCCACTTTTTATTTACTGTGGCCACAGATACAGATCATGCAGCTGTGTGATAGCTGGTGTGATTTCCAGTTAAGGGTTTACCACCCAATTTTCTTTAAAGATTTACAGACATGCTTAAGGTGTTAAAACCACAACCACTTTTTATATCATAGTATATAACTGTGATTCTGTCTAATGAGAGACAACATTATGTGATAAATCTGTGAATAATGTAAAATTGTGGAAGAGTCCACTAACATTTCTTATGCAAAGCTTGCGTATGTCATACCAGATACCCCCCCCCCAGTTCGTGCTCTTGGATTTATTTTTGTTCAGGTTTATCAAGTCTTAAAGGCTTAATACAGTTTCATAGCAAGTGTTTTTATAGTGCACTCTTTTTGAAAGGTTTGGTTTTGGACAGGAATAGACCTGTGTACAAATGTTCATTGGAAATCTTCAGTTGACACCTGAAGTAGACTCTTGGCTAAAAAAAACATGATGCGAGCCATCTAGTTTAATGTTACAAAAAGGTTTAGAGATTCAAGCTTCATTTAAGGAGAAAAGCTGTATAAAGCAATTTTGTTCTTCGTGCAAGACCGTTCTAGTCTTTTCAAGGCCTTATTTTCATTGAAGACTAAAATGACTAAACATGTACACATTATACAGCAGATAACCAAATTGATGCCATATAATTCACCCAATTTGTAACTGAACCATTCCTCTGGTATGAGGGGCCCCGAGTGGTCTAAAGCGCTCTCCGTTACAGATCACTGCCATCTCACCTCTGTCTGCGTGGGTTCAAGTCTAGGATTCAGCCAATGTGGGTATGTGAGAAAGCTTGCCAGTAGCTTCTCGTGGGTCAGTGGTTCTTCCCGGAGTTTTCCAGGGTTCTTCCTCCACCTTAATACTGGCCGCCATGCATAGCCCGTCATGTGCTGAAAAATGGCGTTAAACCCCACAACAACAACAATCCTCTGGTATGAATGTTAGACTTGCCATTGACAATGTGCATACAAATACCATACCTCACCTGTCTTGCAACCATTTCATTAAACATGTCATTTAACTCTTATTATGACGATTGTTGAATATTCACTTTATAACAATTCAGGAAAAACATCCTTAAGATTGTCATGCTGCTACAAAATTAAATACATCATGCAGTTGGGCATAATACCTAGACATGTGTATTTGCTAACATCAGATGTACCACAAGGATGTATGTTTACGCGGTTACCAATTTTTCAAATATTCAAATTTAGTAAACAAAACTAAGCCATTGCAGCCTAATATGCAATACAAGAGCAAAAATGTTGTCAGTAATTTATCAAACATATCACTCTCGTTAGTTTACTTTTTCAAACATGATTCATCGGTCATTTTATCTCAGTTCTAAGTATCTTTTTGTATTAGTCTTCCAATAACTGGCATAGAAAGCATGTGAAAATTACCTGTCTTTACTTATAGTTTACCATGATCCATTAACATAGTTTGATTTGACTCTGTCAGACTTGTGTGATTATGATTGTAAGAATTATTTTAAATATGAAGTAATGATAGCAGCATTAAATTAATACATTCTTTGCGAATTAGTAACTTTTCATTCCTTTCAAAACTCGTACACCTATAGTAGTTTATATACGTCTATGAAATGTATTTCAATTACATCTGAAGTTCAACCCAGCTAACCACTCCAACAGTTAAAAACTTAAATTGCACTGAATGAAAGAAAAGGCATAATTTAACAAATATTTTACATTCTTTCTCTGCCAGGACTTATGTATTTGTTTGTTTTGGATTGGTTTGGTCTCAGGACTTTGTTAAGTTCCGAAGATATATTGACTATCCTATATACAGCGGTCCCCTGCTTATCCGGCCACCCCTTCTGCACCGGGAAAGTGGCCTTATAAGACGGGTGGCCTTTCCAGAGGGGGACTAATTTTTCGTAAGAAGTATATGTAATGTACGTAGTAAGAACTTCAAAACATTTAATATTTTCATTTAAAAGTAACATTAATTATTAAAAGATTCTTCTTGTCTTAACAATAGACTTATTTCAACTGAATATACATTCATAGTTATTATTCTAGACGTAAGCGTGATATGCAGGCAGGTATTATTGTCATGTACATTGTAAAATCATTCAAAAACATTTAAATCTTGCTACATACATAATTCTATTTCCATTTGCTCCATTTTCCCACTGCTGCCGAATAATCTTCTTATAGGTTACAACATTGTTTATTCAAGTCTTTTCAACATAAAATTGTTTTATCGAGTCTTTTCTACATAAAAGTGTTCGGCAAGTCCCCCCATCTCCACCCCCAATATCACTGAGTAGAATAACCGAATTTCTTAAAAAGTAATATGTCTCTGTTTACGTGATGACAAGTTAATGTTTGGTAATTATTTATTTTGATGTTGCTAACTGTATGCGATTTAATTATGGAAACAAAACTTTCGTAAAGTGGACGAAATGACTTCTTTGTAAAGGAAGCGATATATCTATTGTCACATGATTTTTTGGCATACTAGCAAAAAAACTACTGGAAAATGAATGTACTTTACAGCAGCACCCCAGATGCTTTAAACTGCACCTATTTGTTCCTGAGAAGCATCGGCATGATAAAACTGTTGATTATAGAATTTTTAAAAATGGCATCCAGAAAGAGATGCATGTTTAAGACGAAAAGGAAATTAAGCTTCCAGAAAAGTATTAATAATCAACACAGAGACAATTACATCTAATGGACATCACATGCCAATTTGAGCATGTCTCATGGTGGGTGATATGATTGCCATCATCATGTGGAATGGAAAAGAATTTCCAGGAATTATGTCAAGTTGAGAGATAGCAACAAGCCATTTAGCTGCATAGGGTTTGGAACTAGAGTTTGTGCAACTGTACTAGTGGTAGATAAAGTCTGTGTGTAATTTACAAATTTTTCAATTGAACATAATGTTTATCGTCAATGCATCAAACTTTTAATTAAGTTTTCCATCTTTACAATAGCAGTTATTGACATTTTGTTACACCTTACTGAAAACTGGCCAATCTTATGGAAAAACATCAACTGCCTTACTGAGACAGACTCGTCGGGGTTGGCAGGTCTGGGTTGCACCCATTTCCTGTAAATGTTCGCTTTTATAGATAATGATATAATATTAATTTTAGTGTTATGTGTGCTTTAGCCAACACTTCTTTCAGTAAAGGAAACCTGATATCGGGAGACAAGTATTGATGGTAGAGATAATCTCACCGTACAGTATGAATTAATTATTGGTTCTGGACACATTTGAAACACAATGTGGCCACTTGTGAGGGGAACATTTTACATTGTTGTACTAATATGCTGGTCGCGTTAGAGGGCTGGCAGTTCTTGATAGGTACTTTTGAACACAAACTCGTTGGTGCCAAGAGATTCTGGCTGGTGGCTGCAGGGGTGGGGGTGGGCATTCAAGAGGGGGACCACTGTACTTGCTTGTAAGACTATTCCAACTGCAAACTACAGACCAGATCTGCCTTCACATAGCCTGCTGGGACATCAGGGTCAGTTAGGAGTAATCAGTAGAACAAACAGATAGACCCTGATCTGCAGGCACATTATGCTATGGTAGATCAGGTTCTTTCTTGTTTGCAGTTTGGTTTAACTTATAAGCGAGTATATATGGTATTACTGCCGTCTTAAAAAAATTTTTTAAAAAATAAATTTGTGGCCAGATAGAAAAGTCGGTTGAGATATTTTCTTGTCCTGCTGAATCTTCACGAGTCCTTTCCACGAAACAATCAGAGACACACAAAGATATTAATTAGCCATCAGACTATCAAGACTGCTAGTCTGACGGGAAATGACTCAAGACTGTTAGTATGATGGGAAATGACTCTTGCACTAGTCTGATGGGAAATGACTCAAGACTGCTAATCTGATGGGAAATGACTCTTGCACTAGTCTGATGGAAAATGACCCAAGACTGCTAGTCTGATGGGAAATGACTCTTGCACTAGTCTGAATGAAAATGACCCAAGACTGCTAGTCTGATGGGAAATGACTCTTGCACTAGTCTGAATGAAAATGACCCAAGACTGCTAGTCTGATGGGAAATGACTCAAGACTGCTAATCTGATGGGAAATGACTCTTGCACTAGTCTGATGGAAAATGACCCAAGACTGCTAGTCTGATGGGAAATGACTCTGGTGCTAGTCTGATGGGAAATGACTCTTGCACTAGTCTGATGGAAAATGACCCAAGACTGCTAGTCTGATGGCAAATGACTCTGGTGCTAGTCTGATGGCAAATGACTCTTGCTAGGGGACAAACACTAATGTACCAGCAGCCTTGTTTATATGGATCAAACACGCCCTGAAAAACATGGAATGCACTTCCAGCATGGCAATGCGCACTGACATTATTTTACTTTTATACATGTGTAAGTGCTTAAAATTCAGTGACAGAATTTAATGATCAATTTCTATTTTCATCCATTAAGAGGTTCAAGCTTGGCTGCATTTTTGCACCAGTTGTGGAATAGAAAGAAGTATTGACAACCCAGGCATATCTGAAAGACATATCCACATGATTGCACCTGTCATATTTCAGATTATGAATTTGGCCTTAACATCTGATGTACATTATGTAAATGAGCATTTAACTAACAGAGGCTGGTTTATATAGACTGGTTACATTGTCTCACACCAGAGATATAATCTAAAACGGTGATAAATGATGACCAGTCACATCACATGCAAATAAGCATCATGTCGACAATTTATTGTGGAAGATCAGCTAACAGCAGGTTGAAAACCTTATTATGGAAGATTACCCAATGTATTAAATCAGTGTGATAGTATGCAGCTCCCTCTTGTCATCCAAACACCATGATCAGAATGGAATAAAATTAACTTTTGGAAAGAAACAAGATTAGTAATAAAGTCCACAACATGGGCATCATGGCTTGCTATCACCCTAGTAAGAACATTGGAGAAGTCTACATTTTTATCTGCATGACTCGCAGGAAAAATATAATGCAACGAAGTAGATATAATTTTACAGTTATCACACAACTCAATATAGATCCACATGAAGTGATTTGCATGTCATTAAATGTTTGATGTGTAAAATGGATTTCAGATGTTAATTCATACCATTTTGTCTATGTAAAAAGATCACATCATCTGTGAGTAATGAATGCAGGGTAGTTACTCGCACAAGAATAAATCACCCTTTAACGAACTTAATTCAATTTTAATATTGTAAAATCTTTTGACTTGCCATCATTAGGGCTGAGTCTCTTTCACAGGCAATCTATTAAAAATGTTTAAATTTGCTAGTGAATACTTTTTGAGTGCAGTTTACAAAATCATTAACCATGTAAATGAATATGCATTTGGCTATTAATGATGCAGGAACTATCCATTCCTGTTAAAGGATTTATTTCTACATCACTGCTTGAAAGGACTGTTTGGCAGGATTCTTCTGTTAAAAAGTGTGATTTTCACATCAGATCTGGCATCACAAGGGAAAAGTTGAGAATTTAATTAAATTATAGCACATATTACACAGTATTAAAAAAGCTGGTTGATTTCTTGACCTTGCTGACAAAATTTTCTTTTAAGTTACATTATTTACCTGAGAAAAACATGTTCTTATACATAAATATTTGGGAGTAACATTTTTATGTTAAAGAAACTGTTTCAATTATACAGGCCACTGCATAGTTTCTCAGTCATTATAGATTGTCAAAAACGTTGGGTGTTCTTGGCAAGGCAATTATATATTATCAAAAGCATCCTTTGTGCATGGCAAGGCAATTATAGATTGTCAATAGCATCTGTGTGCATGGCAAGGCAATTATAGATTGCCAAAATCATCCTGTGTGCATGGCAAGGCAATACAACACAATATCATAATGATCTTAAGGATGTTTCACTAAAATTGTGAGATATATTCAACAAACACACATTCTACAAACTGAATCCTGTCATAAGAAAAGGTAAAAGACGGATTGCAAATGAACCAATCATAAATTGAGCAAGGTAAATTGTGGACATTTCATTGGCTCATATGTAATAGCTATAAAGTATATAAAAAATCATGCTGCTCTTTATCAGTTAATTATCCAAAATACTGAAACTTCAGCATTTGTTTTTTTTGGTGGATTTCACTTCTATATATATTTTTCTTTTAAAAGTTCATTTGAATTTTTTTTGGTTTAAATTGCTTATCCCATTATTATTCTTACTTTAAATGATGTAATTTACTATGAGCTATATTTGCTCAAAAACTGACCTGTCCTCTTCCGCTTTGCCTTACCCGAATCTTTACTGCTTTTGTGACTAAGAATCCTCACATTTCTTATTAACAATTAATAGAAATTCCTTGTTGTCCTAATTGTCATTATTTAGAATATCATATTCCAAGTGTGGTGTCATTGATCTTTAGTTTATGGTTTTATATGTACTATAATAGCACAAATTTAATGGCTGTGAAGGAATTTATATTTTTATCAGATACAGAGAAGAACCATGGGTGTAATATTTAGCCATTATGTGTACCTACCATATATACTCACTTATAAGTCTAATCAAACTGCAAACAACAAAGATCCTGATCTACCATAGCATAATGCACCTGCAGATCATGGTCCATGATGTTTGTACTACTGACTACTCCTAAGAAACTGCACATACCCAGATCAGCTGGCACATCATGTGCCAGCAGATCTGGGTCTGTAGAGTTTTCAGTTTAACTAGTCCTATAAGCGAGTATATATGATACTGCGGAAATTTAATAACAATACCCATACATACAACAAATTACAAAGGGAGGAATGAGGCATGTCCAGCCTAACTGAGTGCTGATACATGCATTTTAGATGTAGTTAATGGGTCAGAGTGGTTTTTAAAACGTGATTGCAAATTTAAAAAATATATATATTAATTGAAAATTGAACTAATTTCACATGCCATAAAGATAAAGAGATATCTTCTCATATCACTGATTGCATCATTTGTAATTTTCTTGTATGTTCATACTTTGAAATATGTACTGTATAAGCTTATCAGTTCCAACCTCAACCCCCACCCCCACCCCAACATCTCCACCAAATCAAGAAAACCACCAATATCATAAAGGCAACCAATAACCCAAATGCATACCCCTGAATCAAGTACTGAAAATGATGATTCCTTAAGTTCAAAGAGTGCATATTGATCATTGACTGAGATTAGGTGGAGTTAGTCTCTGACCTTTTTACTCAGTTCTGACAAGTGTCTGGACACAGGTGATAATACAAAGCTTCACTTAAAACATTTATGGGGGTGGGGTACCAAGGGGAAAAAACACATTTCTAATTTATTCAACTGCTTAATTTTCATAATAATGCCATCAGTCCATATAATGTTTTGGGATCTTTAGCTTTCCTTAATAGCTTTCATTTAATGGGGCTATGTTCCACAAAACTCAACATTAATCATGTATGTCTGTCTGTTCATCAGCAGCGTGGTTTCAGCAAGATAACTTTGCTTAGAAGTTTTGGATTTTAACCAAATCTGGTAGCGCAATTTCCAGCATTCTACATGTCATTTCAAAGAGTTATGCCCCCTGATTGTTTTCCCTGACTTTGGTATCTGTAATATAACTTGACCAATGTGTGTTGAGTTGCAGTCAGATTTAATATGCAGCTTTATCATACATACTGGTGAGTCTTTGAATGAAAACAATTTCCAGTATTCCACACATCATTTTGAAGAGTTATGCCCCCTGATTGTTTCCTCTACTTTGTTGTCTGCAGTATCACTTGACTAATGTGTGTTGAGTTTCAGTCAGATTTGATATGCAGCTTTATGATATATACTCATGAGTCTTTGAACGAGTTCAATTTCATCATTTTGCAACATCTTTTACAAGAGTTATGTCCCCCCCTCCAACTGTCTGTTCCACTGACTTGGTTATCTGCAACATAACTTGACCAATATGTGTTGGGTTTTAGTCATTTTTGATACACAGATTTATATACTAATGAGTCCTTAAATGAGTTCAATTTCCAGCATTCTGCAACATCATTTACGTGTATAAGAGTTATGGCCCCTGAATGCCCACTTTCCAAGCTTTGGTTTCTGCGGTATAACTTTAATTTAAACGGTGTTGGATTTTATCATACAACTTCATATTATAAAAACCTTCAGTAGGTTGCATTTCAACATTTCATGTCATCATTTAGAGACAGGATGAATGCTGAATGCCCATTCTCAAAATTTTGGTTTCCCCCACACAGATGTTTCTGTTTAAAACTCCACCAAACAAAACTGTGGTCTTTGTTGCACCTAGGATCCCAAAGGCATAGACACTGTGTCCCACATACTCAAAATTTTGGTGGACACCACATTTTAAAGGGACAAAGGAAAACAATATTACATAATGCACTAACCGTGCTTTTAAAATGGTATGGAAAGCTGATAAAAGTTGGTCAGTTGCTTTGTAATGGGAGGTACATTTTCAGACATGATTGCAGTAAGTGCTATACATGTATGTATGGGTAAGGCCAAATAAGTGTTTACTCATTACTACATACCAGCCTCTATAATAACCCATTTCTTAAAAAAAAATTCTTTTCAAATTTATCAGTCTTGAGTTGAATGACAAGCTGTGTTTTTGCGTAAATTTTATCTCTTTTGTAATTAATTCAGCCTTAGAATAAATTAGGTCTTTCTTGCCATAGGGGTGAGTTTAACCTAAAAAAATATGTTGTTGAAGACTGTACATTGCAACTCTGCGGACTACTACAAACTTTGAATTTCTCCATCCATCACCAGATACATTGTTTAAAATGGATATTCATTGCCATCTTACAGATATTATCGTTGCAACTTTGGACATTGCTAGCACCAACATTCTAAGACTTGGAGAGAGATCCAGTAAAGAAAAGCTAGTGGCATTTTGTTTTTCTTTCTGGGAGTGCACAGGGTCAAAATTTTGGGGACACATTTAAAGGAATATGTATGGTATGGTATGTATACACTGACTAGCATGGTTTTACAGGGATCAGTTGAGGTAGATTCAATCTGACAAGGTCATTTATTGGAAAAACAGGGCTGGTTGTTGTTTTACACAATGTCAGGCAAAGATGGTCTTAGTATAATGAGGTATAAATTAGATTGTTCTAAATAATTGTTTTGATAATGTGTTGTAGTAATTTTCGCTCAGTGGTGGGCATTTAGTCTAGTATATCTTGCAATTGTGTCAGAAATATAATACGAAAGGTTAATTGTTTTCTCCCTCCTGCTTTCAGCAGAAAATTGGGGGAGGGGTATTAAATATATTGCCATTCTTTTATTGCTCACACTTTCATTTCCATGTGGTAACTCACTTAAAAAATGGCTTTCATCCTTACTGTATATGCAGCTGTATATTGATGCAGTGCTTTCCTTATCAGCTGAGAGCCAGGTGATTTACCTTCCTACTTTTACTTTACACCTGCTACTTTTAAAAATAATACCTGTATCCCTGTTGGGGGAGGTCATACACCCACACCAAGCCACCCCCACCACCCTACACTACCCTACCCCTACTTTGGCAACTCGTCCGCCAACTTTAAATGTAATGAAAGACCCTATGATGGGTCTTGACTGAGTTGAGTTAGAAGCATTGTTCTTTGACATTTGTCAGACCCAACCACTTCAGTGTCTCCATGGTAACTCACATAATTATTATTATTGGATTTCAAAGAGATTTGCTGTGCTGCTTGATACTTGGTTGAGACTTTCAGCATTCTAATCAATTGTAGCGTCGTTAATGATGACTCCACATTCTAATCATCAATTGTAGCTAGTTAATGATGACTGTCAGCATTCTAGTCATCAATTGTAGCTAGGTAATGACGACTGTCAGCATTCTAATCATCAATTGTAGCTAGTTAATGATGACTCAGCATTCTAATCATCAATTGTAGCTAATTAATGATGACTGTCAGAATTCTAATCATCAATATATTGCTAGTTAATGACAACTCTTAGCATACTAAATCATCAATTGTAGCATCGTTAATGATCTTGATTCTCAGACCACCCACAATTGTTTCAGCACAATTAACATCTTAAATTATTACTGGATTTCATCCAAATTTGATTCACTATTTGATTTTGATAACATCTTTTCTGAATTCACTTGTCATTGTTCGGCATAAAAGTTAAAAGGTGTTATGACCCTTGAATGTCGGAGGTACCCAACATCATTTCCACACATTCTTTTATTTGATATTGAATGTCAGCCAGATTTGGTAAACAGTTTGATTTACTTGAGCCCATGATTGAGTTTGATTGTCAACTTTCTGCATCATTTAGCGGAGTTATTGCTCTTCATGGTCCGACCCACCCACTTAAGTTTCTACACACTAATTATCTTAATTAATTTAGCAGAGTTCAACCACTGGTTTTCCAACTGATTTCATTCTGTACAATAACTATTAAGTAGGATTACAACCAAATTTTGTATGCAGCTTAATATTAATGAAGCACTGGTTGAGCTAAGTCATCCACATTAAACATTTAGTAGAGTTATTGCCCCTGATTGTCGGACCCACCCACTTTCATTTCTCTACAATAACTCTGATTGGATTTTTATAAAATTTGTAGGCAGCATGTTTTCATTGAGACCTTGGCTGAGTTTAATTATCAGTGTTGCTTGGGTATTATATTCATCATGCAAGGTCAGCTTTTAGCTTAGTTATGGCACCAGATTAATGAATGTGCCCATTTTCCTTTCTGTTTAGTAACTCCCTTGGTATGCAGTTTTGTGTTACTGATACCTTGGCTTACTTTGATATTTCAGCGTTTGGTCTGTATATATTGCCAGGATCATCATTTAAAGGAGTTGTAGCCCCAGATTGGGGTACATAATTGCCTGGAATGTGTTTGTTATGTGCGGATAATAAAATTATGAATCTAAATATATGCCTGCCAATTTATTTATACTGCTATATTTATTCTTTGCTCATCTTGCTAAATTCAAATTTCTTCAAGACTGTTAAGAGTTAGGCTCTTGTCAGAGATCCCAAGTGTCCAGAATCTTGGTAAAGATTTGGAATTATAAAAAAAAAATTTCAAGGGCCTTAAAAAGTAATGGAATTTCTCCAAATCTTGCAAAGTTTTGGAAAAATTCTTGGATTTTCTGACAGTGGAGTTCAGAAAATTTATAATTGCTAATTTCGTAGAGCACCAGAGCACCAATGAAATAATTTGTTTTAAACATGACACAATTATGATCGATAATGAAAGATATTTTGGTCCTTGAGTTTTATGAAGTGCCCCTAGAAAAGATTTGGAAAAGTCGTGTTTTTGTTAAGTCTGCAGTCTTCCGTATTCTTCCCATTTCCTGAAGAAAATATTAGCCTGTGTCCAGTTTAATGTATTTTCAAAGTGGATATGTAAATGTCAAATCTGAAGAAAAAAATAATTTTATGACAATTTCTTTTGCTACTAAGTTTTGATGCCATGTACACATTGGTATAAAAGCATGAAGTTTAAAGGCACATTTCCAGCCTTGCGTCATATCAGAGTTATACAGGTTACTGCAGTTGTCTTTCATGCGCCATGGTGGCTAAGTGGTTAGCTTGCCAGACTTTTGACAAGAAGGGTGCAGCTTCAAATCCTGCCCAGACAAAGCCAGGTCAAATGTAGTGGTGTGTCACTGTGACTGTGATTAACTTGGCACAAGATGTTCTTTCATGTGTTGATGTGCCAATAAATTGAAAACAAATGAACAAAACTAGCTAACCCTGCAGTAATATCTTTACTCGTTTATAAGACTAGTCCAGCTGCAAACAGCATGGACCATAATCTGCTGTCACATAATATGCTAGCAGATCTGGGTCTGTGCATTTTTTTTTACGAGTAATCTATGGAACAGACTGCATAGACCCTGATCTGCAGGTACATTTTGCTACGAAACGGGATTGTTGTTGTTTGCAGTTTATATATGATAAATTAAATAGCGGACTTTCCATGGGTAATGGTGGTACAAGTACAGTCAGTTTGTATTGTCAATGAATGTTCACTGCTTAATGTTTCCAAATATCAAGGCTACATTAGTGTGGAGTCAAAGTCAACCCAGGCAGAGCTATTACCCAGGTGTTTACTCTTAGCATTTACCCCTTTCACATTCAGACTGAGTGATCTAAAGCAGCTAGTTTGTAGACAAGTGAAAGCAAGTCTTCCCTTTCTTCTTTACTAATGCACATGCCAGATATTTTTTCAGCTCACTGTTCCTGTAAGAGTTTTTATAGAAAGTTGTTCTTTTATGAGTATAAATGATGGATTGATACATGATCTTAGCAGGTGCTTGAGGGTGATTGAAGTTACTTTCCAAAATATATGTATGTACATTCATATTCATGTTTTATAGTGCTTGTTTTTTGTGCCATATTTCAGTGGGAAAAAGAGGGATCGGTTTGTTTAAGTTCAGGAGATGATATTTAGAGCTGGAATTTATTCGTCGCTCCTTTTCTGTAGAAATGTTTAATGGTATGGAAATTAAATGAAGGCGTGTTCAATTTGCTTTTCTTATAGAGATTTATGAGATTATTTGTTCCATGATGAACACACAATCAAGTGAAGGAAATTTGTTTTCAGTGAAACGAATCTCAAATTCAAAAGGATGCCAGTGAAAAGGATATTTAGAATGTGAACTGTATAAATTCAGTTGTGACAAGGATACATATATAATTGTGACCAAGCACCTGAAAAATGAGAAGTTTAGAAATGGCCAATTTAATCTCCAGCGGAAAGCCTTTAAGAACGGTGGTTTACAAAATGAAAGGTAATTGTACTATATTGTTCACAATAAAATTTAGATATACCATGCATACTCACTAACAAATTGAGCCAAAGTTTAAACTGGACAGATCCAGATCTGCCAGCACATTATGCAATGGCAAATCAGGGTCTTTCTTATTCGTAATTTTGATTCAACTCATGAGTAATACAATGTACATTTATAAGTCTTCATCATATCTGTTGAGAGTGCATATAATGTTACCCATGTCTGTGTGTCTCATTTCGTCATACTCAAATTTCATGTCCACTCTATAACTTTTAAACGACTTCATGCACTGAATTTTTTTTTTACGTAGTGCGGCTTTACATTCAGATTTACGTTTAATTTTGATTTTTCATCATTTTCCAACAAAATTTACCAAGTTATGGCCTATTTTAGACTTTGCACTTCAATGACAATATATTGGCAGGGACATCCATGCTATATGGACACATTTCTAATACAATAGAGTAGTCATTCTAATATCATAACTGTCTACCTGTATATAACAGTAGTTGTAATGTTTTTTGCTTGATGTAGAAATACATTCAAAATCAAACCAATATAATAAAACAATGAAGGTGCAGTACATAAATTGATTGAAAATGTTAGCTTTGCAGCAAGACTTTTCTATTATGGACACTTTGGGACCATCCTTTTTGGACAGGTTTCTTTTATACAGAGATGAAATGTGTAATTAAACCTAAGTAAAGGAATTCATCACTGCTGGCCTGGATGAGTCGGTGTACTATTTTGCAAGTGTGTGCTAAGTCAGATTTCACTAAATAATACTTTGTAAAACAGAAATTTGGTTTATGATGTTAAATCTATACATCAAAAAGGAAGAGTGTCTGGAGTGATATTTTGATTTTTCTCCATCATCCAAAATTCTGTTGCACTGTACTCCAGCTCTAAATAACCTTCTTGTATTACCATACAATACCAAATCAAAAATCTTTGGCAAAGATTGAGATTGGCAACGATGCTCTTGAAATAGATTACAATAGAGTAAATACAAATAACAAGAACAAATTGTGTGCTTGGTGGGACACTACACAAATCTAAATGATATTTTGATCTCTTCATATATATATATATATATATATATATATATATATATATATATATATATATATATATATATAATTTGCCATTTAAGTATATTGACACATCAAGCACGTTATATATTCCAGAACTTCACAAGCAACACCAGGACAAGCTAGAAGATATTACCAACAGATTTGAAGGAATCAAGCAAACACTTTCAGTGAGTTACTACTGCTTAAAGTTTGATAAAAGTAAGAGACAAAACATCAAAGAGCCACATGTTACACTCCATCGCAATGGTGTTTAATACATGCTGTTGCCATTGTTTGTCGGTAACACATCATCTAAGGCTAGCATATAAGTTATTCAGGCATTGTGATGGGGGCATTTGTGTTCCATGAACACATTTCTAGATGGCTTTGCTTGCAAAAGGCAGATAGTAAGACATAAGAATCACTGGGTTTTGAAAAAAATTCTCTTGTCTGCTCCTCTGACTGACTTGTAAAGATGAGTAACTTTTTATAATAAAATAGCAAGAAACCAGAATTCACACAATCTTGAAAAATGTTCAGATTTCAGATATTATCTTGAAATGTGCAGGATTCAGAGGTTGGCTTTTTAAGAGGTGCTTGAATTTAAAAGAAACATTAATTTACAGCTATAACTATCAAGAAAGAACATTTTTCAAAATCTGTTCACATGGTTAGAAACTTGATTTTTCTGAAATTTTAACTCCATGTTGTGTCACTTACATATTCAGTGAGACTTTCCACTGGGTTGCCAACATACTTAGTATTCAGAGTTTGTGCAGAGAGATAAAGACATAAATGAATGGATGCTGTGTTGACTGTATCATTAAAGCTGATAAAAGTTGGTCAAGTGCTCCATAATGGGAGGTAAATTTTCAGACAAGAATGCCATAAGTGCTGTACATGCTGTATTCATATGGGCAAGGCCAAAGAATAAACAAAGAGTTGTGTGTTCACCAAAATTTGAAGTTGAATCAATAGTAGCTGACATCACAATAAGTCATACTGTTGGTGGGAGCGTTACTGAATGACTGTGTACCACTCATGGTAATTTGTAAAAAGTCAAAACTTTTAGTCCTTGAAAAGTCTTTGAAAAGAAATATTTGTATGAACCATGACAAAAGTGGCAAATCAGAAAGCATATATTTTAATGAATAGGCTTTCAGGGTTTCAGAACAGTGTCATTGACACTTGCGTCAGCAGTATTTGTCATATGAAAGGTTTTGACAGAGAACATGCATTATAGAATTCCCTTTGTTGCTAAAATGAAGTTTTCCACAGGCAGGACATGAAAATTCCACTTGTCTGGTCATATTTATGAGTGGTGCCTTAGGAAAGACAAGTTACTTTTTTAAGATACTTGTCTGATTGGACAAATTTGAGCAGATTTAGTATCACATGTAGTGTTTGTTAAAAAGAATTGTTACAGGACATAGAACTTGATGGCACTGTTAGATGCATAAAGACAAGTTAATGACACAGTATATGTATAAGGACAAGTACAAGTTGGTGGCACTGTTATATGTATAAAGACAAGTAAAAGTTGATGGCACTGTTATATGTATAAAGACAAGTAAAAGTTAATGTCACTGTTATATGTATAAGAACAAATAAAAGCTGGTGGCACTTTTATATGTATAAAGACAAGTAAAAGTTGATGGCACTGTTATATGTATAAAGACAAGTAAAAGTTGGTGGCACTGTTATATGTATAAAGACAAGTAAAAGTTGGTGGCACTGTTATATGTATAAAGACAAGTAAAAGTTGATGGCACTGTTATATGTATAAAGACAAGTAAAAGTTGATGGCACTGTTATATGTATAAAGACAAGTAAAAGTTGATGGCACTGTTATATGTATAAAGACAAGTAAAAGTTGATGGCACTGTTATATGTATAAAGACAAGTAAAAGTTGGTGGCACTGTTATATGTATAAAGACAAGTAAAAGTTGGTGGCACTGTTATATGTATAAAGACAAGTAAAAGTTGATGGCACTGTTATATGTATAAAGACAAGTAAAAGTTGATGGCACTGTTATATGTATAAAGACAAGTAAAAGTTGGTGGCACTGTTATATGTATAAAGACAAGTAAAAGTTGATGGCACTGTTATATGTATAAAGACAAGTAAATGTTAATGGCACTGTTATATGTATAAAGACAAGTAAAAGTTAATGGCACTGTTATATGTATAAAGACAAGTAAAAGTTGGTGGCACTGTTATATGTATAAAGACAAGTAAAAGTTAATGGCACTGTTATATGTATAAAGACAAGTAAAAGTTGATGGCACTGTTATATGTATAAAGACAAGTAAAAGTTGGTGGCACTGTTATATGTATAAAGACAAGTAAAAGTTGATGGCACTGTTATATGTATAAAGACAAGTAAAAGTTAATGGCACTGTTATATGTATAAAGACAAGTAAAAGTTGATGGCACTGTTATATGTATAAAGACAAGTAAAAGTTGATGGCACTGTTATATGTATAAAGACAAGTAAAAGTTGGTGGCACTGTTATATGTATAAAGACAAGTAAAAGTTGATGGCACTGTTATATGTATAAAGACAAGTAAAAGTTGATGGCACTGTTATATGTATAAAGACAAGTAAAAGTTGGTGGCACTGTTATATGTATAAAGACGAGTAAAAGTTGATGGCACTGTTATATGTATAAAGACGAGTAAAAGTTGATGGCACTGTTATATGTATAAAGACAAGTAAAAGTTGATGGCACTGTTATATGTATAAAGACAAGTAAAAGTTGATGGCACTGTTATATGTATAAAGACAAGTAAAAGTTGATGGCACTGTTATATGTATAAAGACAAGTAAAAGTTGATGGCACTGTTATATGTATAAAGACAAGTAAAAGTTGATGGCACTGTTATATGTATAAAGACAAGTAAAAGTTGATGGCACTGTTATATGTATAAAGACAAGTAAAAGTTGGTGGCACTGTTATATGTATAAAGACAAGTAAAAGTTGGTGGCACTGTTATATGTATAAAGACAAGTAAAAGTTAATGGCACTGTTATATGTATAAAGACAAGTAAAAGTTGATGGCACTGTTATATGTATAAAGACAAGTAAAAGTTGATGGCACTGTTATATGTATAAAGACAAGTAAAAGTTGGTGGCACTGTTATATGTATAAAGACAAGTAAAAGTTGATGGCACTGTTATATGTATAAAGACAAGTAAAAGTTGATGACACTATTATATGTACAATGACAAGTAAAAGTTGATGGCACTGTTATATGTATAAAGACAAGTAAAAGTTGATGGCACTGTTATATGTACAATGACAAGTACAAGTGCTTTTGGCACTATAATATATATATGACAAAAAAAGAATTTGAACAAGAAATTTATTTTGCTTTGTACTGAACAGGAAAAGGTACAGACTCTAAAAGAAGAGTGTGAACAACTAAGGAACCATGCCACAAATTGTGAGGATGCTCTGCAGAAAGACTCGGACGTTAAAGTTCAGGTGATTATGTTCAGTGGTTCATCAATATCCGGCACATCCATGATAAAAAGAGACATTTTTGAATCCCGTTACAATGGGTACATTTTGGTCTTGAAATTGTTTTTCATTAATTTTACATAAATTTTAGCTCTTAGCTAATTATAGCCCATTATAATTTTATTGCACGAATACCAGTAGTCCCCTTCTTATAAGGCCACCCCTAATGCAGCAGGGAAGTGGCCTTATAATGCGGGTGGCCTTTCTAGAGGGGGATGACAAATGTGAATAGTAAATACATATGAAAAAAGTCACAAGTACATTTAATTTTAAATATTTAATATTTCAATTAAAAAATCACATGCATGATGTGAAATAAATGTAAAGCATTTCAAAAGAATGCTATGAATAACCATTGATATAGTTTTAAAACTGTCTTTATAATTATGTTACAGTTCACATCATCTGTCACTTTGTTGGTAACAGTCTAAAAAACAAACCAGTCTCATCACATTAAAAATATCCTTGCTTTCATATCCCCTGCACATATCGTTTAGTCTTTTGTTCCAATCTTCGACAACTTCATTATTAATATCAGCTGATTTGCCGCTAATGACAGAACACTTGATATTGTGTCGCACTTGAAATCTGTGCAACCATCCATTACTTGCGGTAAAGTAGTCATATCCCAATTCAACTGACAAACTTTTTGCTTTTTCTTGTCTTTCAAATCAGGATACAAACGTCTCCTGGCTCAAACAATCTTCCTTTCTCCGTCCATTTCACCTTTCCACTTCTGCAGAATTGTTTCATTATCTTTCACGATATTGTTTATCTCAGTCTTCCCGACATTAGTTTTGTGCAAGGATCCTCGACGACCCCCCCCCCCACGTCAGTTTAATTACTTTCACGTTCTCCTCTAAACCGAGAGTTTTTATTTTCCTCGATGACATGTTGATCTTTTTGCAGTAAGTTATTCATGTTGCCAACTACAATACTGATGAAACAATTTTGTATGCATCTAAACAAATTGCCGTGTGTTTTTGAAGGAAGTGATCTTGTCATGTGATTCGTTAGTTGCAGTCTGGTACCCTATTGTTTTTTATACATTTCTTGAAACTGAGAGAAGCCAAAACGGCTTCGATATGTACCATTAACATCACGCAGATTTGACCTCGCAGCCGCTAGGATTCGTAATTTTGACAGTTATTGTCAGTAGTAATAGCCACTGATTACCAAAGTGAACAAGCTCAAAATCTTACTAAGGGAAGCCATAAAGGCTATTAAACCATTTTCCTGCTGACTTGGGTATTGTACATCGATACTGCCACTTCTCAGCTGTTACTACTGTTCGATAATTGTAATCTTAACAATTATCAGTGACTAAACCGGACATCTTATGATAACACAGCAGTAAGGCTAATTGGATTACATGTATGTACCCTTTTGTATGGATTAAAATTTGAGTCTTTCTCGGTTTTTATGGAATAAATTTGGCTTCTCGTGAGGCGTAAATGATATAATATTAACCTTGGTGGTAAATGTATTTTATTCAACACTTCTTTCAGTAACGAAAACCTGACGTCGGGAAACAGAAATCGGATTACTTAACACACATTATGAATAAAATACTGGTTCTGGATACATATTCATATAAAGTGCGGACGCTTTTGAGGGGTAAATTTTATAATTTTGCACTAATATGCTGGTCGCGTTAGCCGGGTGGCCTTTCACGAGGGGTACTTTTGAACACAAAACTTGTCGGTGCCAACGGATTCTGGCCGTAAGGAGCGGGTGGCCGCTGGTCAGGGGGACCGTTCAAGAGGGGGACTACTGTATATCAACTATGAAATAATCTCACATAAACTGTACCCCAGTATAAGGAAAACTTGCCTATAAAAAGGTAAACTTTTATGGAGTGGGATCACTGTACATACTGGAAGTTTTCACACAGTCAGTGCAAAAAGGAGGACAGCAATCTCCATCCAGGTGAACATTATTGATTATAGTATATCCATCCAGGTGAGTATTACTGATTATAGTATATCCATCCAGGTGAGTATTACTGATTATAGTGTATCCATCCTGGTGAGTATTACTGATTATAGTATATCCATCCAGGTGAACATTACTGATTATAGTGTATCCATCCAGGTGAACATTACTGATTATAGTGTATCCATCTAGGTGAACATTACTGATTATAGTGTATCCATCCAGGTGAGTATTACTGATTATAGTGTATCCATCCAGGTGAACATTACTGATTATAGTGTATCCATCCAGGTGAGTATTACTGATTATAGTATATCCATCCAGGTGAGTATTACTGATTATAGTGTATCCATCCAGGTGAACATTACTGATTATAGTGTATCCATCCAGGTGAGCATTCCCATGAATGTATTGGAATTGCAGCAGTTGACAGTGGCACATCATACATTGAGTTGTCTTTTGCAGTATTATATTCATGTAATATTAATTTACGATGTCATACAAGGTAAAGATTTTTGTTAAATTTCAGAGACAGGTATTTCCTTGAAATAGTTGGATGATCTTTGTCCTTCAGTGCGATACCTTTAATAGTGAATAATAATAGAAAATTCAGTAGTGGTTGTGTTGTAGCAGTAAAGCTGGCAGGCCTTCTATCAACGTTTATGTTATTTATGGAAAGCTGTTAAAGGCAAAAAGTGTCATCCGAGTCATCAAAATGTACTCTGAAGTTAAAATGTTTGATTTCTCAGAGCAGGTTACAAAATAAAATTAATTTATTGCATCATGCTATATTTTAATGTGTGCATGCTAAGAAGTTTATAAAACCTGTTGCATAATTTCACGTTTAGTATTTTGCTCACACACACACACACACACACACACACACACACACACACACACACACACATATATATATATATATATATATATATATATATATATATATATATATATATATATATATATATATATATATATATATATATATATATATCAATCACAGCAGCTGCTTTATTTCCTCAGCGTATAATGCAGCCTATTATTTTCAGTTATACAGTGCACTCTCACTGTAAGGCACCTCTGTATAAAATTCCCTTTTATATGGTAGGTATGGTAATGGATCCCATTGTCTCATTAAGTAGTACATGTAATATTATGTATAAGATGCCTCAATATAGGGAACGCTAAGGCAGTCCCCTGTTATTGCATGCATTAACAGTGTTATAGTGAGACAGTACTCAACATGTCCTATAAACGGTGTTAAATTGAGGGAGTACTCATATCCCATGAGCAGTATTATAATGATGTAATACTTATATTCCATAAACAATGTTATAGTGTGGGAGCACATGTCATATACCATTGAACGCTTACAGTGAGGGAGTACTCATATCCCATGAACACTGTTATAGTGAGGGAGTACTCATCATATTTATAGTATGAACTCTTTGTTTAACATTTATTATCAGAAAGAGACACAGATGAACACCAGAATATTTTTATTTTTTTGACACAACTGATAATAACAGTGTATGTCATTTTCAGGCTGCCATTGCACCATACAGAAACTTGCCAAAAGAAATCGAGGGTTTGAAGCTGGTGATAGAAATGCGGAATGATGAAATTCAGAAATTGCGCAAACAGAACATGGCACTGGAGAAACAGGTGTGTAATTTACAAACAGTGTTGTGGGGGATCAATTCAGAAAACCACATTAAAAGAATTGGTTGGTGCAGAACTGAAATACATTGAAGTGTTACTTCCCTTCCCATTCTGCTTTGGTAATGCTAGAGACATGAAATCATGACTGACATTCTTGAGCATAAAATGTCAGGAAAAAACCCACTTATTTCCTTCCATTTTGTTTAGTTTAACTTTATAACCTTTGAAGTACTTAATGAATCAAAACCAGAATTGTTGTTTTAAATTAAAAGATAGCATATCATGTTCCAGGTTTGAACATTATCCTACAGAATTTATTGGGAGTTATGGCCCTTTTTCCTTTGACCTTTACGCTTCAATTGTATTATATTTGTGGAGTATCAATGTTATATGGACATGTTTTTGACAACTGTGGACACATTTAGAGTTTCAGTTCTCAGAAAAAGTTTCTGATTAGGTGTTTTTTTTAAATAGTTCAATCTCTGTTAAACACAGACCTTGAGGAAGGTCTTACTTTTATTACCCTGCTTCTCTGCCTCCCTCTATTCCTACACCATAGAGCAGGATCATAGCAATTTCATACTATACTTGCCACAATAGTGATTGGTTGTACAAGTTTATGGAGTTTCCCAGTTGCATAATCTTTAAATTTACAGTGTCCTGTCTTTCTGGACCCATCATTTGTTTAAAAGGATTATTAGTGGCTATATTGTGCAAATCACACACCATTTTCTTGCTGTTGATCAGATAATGTGCTGTGTGATGCACTGGAGTACATCATTTGCTAATTTTACAAATGAAAGAGATAAGTTTATAGTAGACCATCATTTATTGATACTTGGACAAGATGTTAAATTTCTGTTCGAGGTTAGTGTTAGGACTGGTTGGCCTGGTGTCAGGATAATGTGACTGGGTGAGACATCATGCTACATGTCTGCGGCATTATGCCCCAGTGCTAGACATCACTATAAACTGTCACACTGCAGACATCGTAGCGATATGACTGAAAAATTGTTAGAGCTAAAAATCCAACACACACACTCACACAAATTTCTCTTGGAATTACAAGGAGGGATCAGATCCCAGATTATCACGTATATCAGTCATAATTTGTGATTTAATTTTGCTGATCAGAGGATTATAAAGGAAGGATAGATGAGAGTCATAACAGATAACTAGGATGCTAAACTTTAATTATTGCTCTTGAAGGGAAAGTAAACTGATTCTTTATTTCATATCCACCCATATTGTATAACAAGTGAATAATTTAGGGCAGTATGAGTATAGTGTGTATGTGTGTGTGTGAACATGGAGAGGGTGGAGATTTGCATCTCATGCAGTTTACTGGTAATTGTTGCTTCATTCAGTTTTTTTTTTAAATTGCTTTTTTCTTCAGACTATTCATGTACATAAATCCGTTATTTACTGCACCAGCAATGACAGCGTGTCACATTCATTATTCATATGTAGGTCAGATGAACCATTTTTAAGAAACCCTGTGCAGTAAGGTCACCAACAGATAACATTCTTCCCATTTCTCAGTCACTTGTGGAATAAAATGGTCATGTCAACACGGCGTTTCCACCAAAAGACTTTTTATGATGTCTACTTGGTCCTATATGAAGATGGTGCCAATCTGAAATCCAGTAAAGCCACACAAAAAATTCCATCTTTAAAAAAAAATCTTGTTATCACTACTTGTCCTGAACAAAAACTCATGCTGAGCTATATATATTTGGGAGAGAGACATAGCATCTTGGTGGTTAATTTTTACAGTTTTAAATCCTGTCAAAAATCAGTCCAGCTTGGCTACTTTGGTGCGTCTATCAGGGTTCCCATGGGTCCTGGAATCCTGGAAAAGTTGCAGAATTTAAAAAATAAATTTCAGAGTCTTTGAAAAGTCATAGAATTTCTCGAAACCTTGCAAAGTTTTGGAAAAGTCATGGAATTTCTGACAATGGAGTTAAAAAAATTGGTACTGCTGATTTCATAGAGCATCAAGCACTGATTCAAAAACCTTTTTTCGAACACAGCCCATTTACAATCAAACAGTTTCATTTCAAGATATTGTGGCCCTTGAATTTTATGAAATGGCCCTGGAAAAGTTTTGAAAAAGTCATAGAATTTGTTTTGTTAAGTCTGCAGGAACTCTGGTCTCGAAGCAAAGCACTTTTCTCCATCTACCTTGGCACCATAGAGACTTTCATGTGTTGATGTGCCATAAAAAACCCAACAATTACACCAACCAATATAAGCCTGTACAAAATTTTACTATTAATATCTTTTCATAGGTCATTTGTTAAATATAATTTATTGTATGTGATGTACTACTTTACAGCTTGAAGAATTACCAGCAGCCAAGGAGAAGATTATATCCCTTCAGCAGAAAGTAGAAAATCTTCAGGCCATTGTGAACCTCAAGACAGACCATGAAAAGTAAGTACAGTACAGTATAGATTTACATGGTTCAATCCTTGTACAAACTTTCAAAACACAAGAATTGTTAACCTTAAGAGAGACCATGAAAAGTAAGTACAGTACAGTATAGATTTACATGGTTCAGTCCTTGTACAACCTTTCAAAACACAAGAATTTTTAACCTTAAGAGAGACCATGAAAAGTAAGTACAGTTCAGTATAGATTTACATGGTTCAGACCTTGTACAACATTCCAAAACACAAGAATTGTTAACCTTAAGACAGACCTTGAAAAAGTAAGCACAGTTCAAATTTAGATGGTTTGTACAACCTATGAAATCTTTAAATTATAGGAAAATTTCAGAAGATTTGCTATATGCTTAACAAATCTTTGAATTTGTTGAAAAGCTCCTTGAACTTTGCTCAAACTCCTCACATTTTTCTGAAGAAATACAACACTTGAGTAGATCAAATGACACTGGACATGGTAGTTTGCCAGATTTAATAGTGCTCAAAGCTGTATGGGTGTGCAAATTAGTTGTGCTGGCTTTTTTATACCTATTTATATGCCGTGGTAAGACAGATGACACTTGACAGTTTTCATGCACTTGCTCATTTTTATCAGAGTTGGTTTCTCAGTCATGTATACTGGATAAGGCGCCATTATAATCTCCAATCATAAATGCAATGAATCCTACTTGTAATAGTGTGGAAGAGCTCTCAGAAAGTACCATGATATATGGTTTCAGCATTCATTGTGAATCATTGTAACTAAGTAACTAATATATTGCATTATGCCAGAGGTGGTTAAACAAAGCGATAGAAAAATCTCATTGAGAAATTAAGAAATACTGTAGATGTTGACAAATTTAATGAGACATTCCTAAAGGCATATTATTCTGGCATGCTTTCACCTTTTACTTTACTTTTTAGGCAATTACATGAAAAGTGCCAAAATCTTATGAGAAAATACGACAAAGAATCAAGAGCAAAGAAAAGACTTTCCATGGACTATGAGGAACTTATGTGGAAAATGTCACAAAGTCCTGAGCTTGGTTCAGATGAAAATTTGTATTTGAAAAAGTTGGAAGAATCTGCCAATGGAGATGCTAGATCACCAGAGGTCACTAGAAGATTGCGTTCTCCCACTAAAAGTGAGGCTTCTCGTTCCCCAGCTAAAAGTCCTGTTCAGCATCGAGCAACTCATTCAGTTGGTGACGAATATGATCGTAAATTAAAGCGTCGTTCTGCAACAGTTTTGGTGTCTGAGAAAGGTGCTCGATCTGCAAGCCCATTGACACGAGAGAGCCCACTCACCAGATCATGGTCGCCTTCACAAACAGATAGGGTTTCAGTAGGTGTAAGCCCTGAGAGACTGTCACAATCCTGGCATGAGTCTGAGGTTTTTGAACAACAAAATAGGGAAACGAGTACGAAATCTCAAGAAAATCTCACCAGATCCCAAGACAATGTTGATAATCTTGTGCAGTCAAGAAGTGAACTTGTCACAGATGAAGATCTACAAGTTGGGGATACAAAATCTCATCCTTCAGAAAAGAAATTGGCATCTGTCTTATCATCCAGATTAAAGGCTGAAGAACAGTCAACAGATTTTAGGAAAAGTGCTGAACAGATAAATGGAAGTGATGTTGATCGTATGGAAAATGTTACTTCACAAAACATCATTCCTGATTCATCAGTTCTAAGAAGGGAATTACTTAACCAAGTGCCATTATCACAAAACCCATCTTCATCATCAATTCAGACAAATTCTGAAGTAAAAAAAGATATAAGCAATCCTACTCAAGAAATTTCAAAACAAACCTTTGTCATACAAAATGCTGACAGTTCTACAGAAAAGGCCTCAGCACAGATGCATATTGAACAAGCACCAAGCAAACTTCGACCACCCCAGATTCATGCATCATTATTGCCTAAACGGACATCAGAAAGTGAAGAAAATAGACAGAGAAGAACTGCTGCCAGCTTGGTGGCTAAAGGAGTGAGGGAATCGGCTGTTTAATGCTAATAGATCAAAGGGACTTCTAACTGGACAGTTCCTTATTCATATAGTTGGTGTAAGAAGTTGGATGCATTTTTTCACTGAATGCATCATTAACAGAACCCTGCCACTATTATTTATCAGGGATCAGGGTCATGATAATATACGTAGAGCCAAAAGTTACATTTGGGGAGTGGGTTGTAAAGGGAAAAAGTTTTCAACCATTGGTCTTGTTGGCCTTGCTTATTGCTGAACTCATTCAGAAAAATGTGGCATTATAATGAGAGGAAATTTGAGAAAATAATGTTAACCGAAACAGTTGAAATGTATGCAATTTTTTGTGTCTTAAATATGTCCAGTTTCATTGGTTTTCTTCAGCCTTGGGGCTTCATGGTTATGCATTATTAACAATTGAAAGTAATTTGCACCATTGGCTTTATGCGAAATTAATTGCAGTCTAAACGTGAATTGTTGTGGTGCTTATAAGTCAGTATAATGATGTATTGTGTGACGAGATGAAGTTGAATGGGTTGTAAGAAACTAATCCAATGCTATATATTTGTATTTAAATTTAATTCCAAATTCATTTAAAGGGATTTATTATACAATAGCAAGTCCTATTCACAGTTTAACAAAGCTAATACTTTTCTGATAAGGAATTTGTCTTATGTAAATATGAATATAATTAACTAAAGTGAAACAGCAGGCTAAAAATTGAATTCCAGGCTTAAGACACCTGTTCCATGACTTAAAATTTAAGTCTACTCCTAAGCCATTACATTGGTCAAAAAATGTGACCAAGGTTAAAATTTTATACAGTCAGCATATTGTATTCTAGACTTGCATGCATCAAGTCTGAGTAAATAAGTCCTTATGGTTCCATGGCAATAAATTTACCAAAGTTGTGTCACTGGTCCCATAATCTTGACATTAATTTGCAAATTTTCGACAATTAATGCCAAAACAAAATACACACAAATTGTTTATGTAGACACTGACAGAAGCTTGTTTTCAGTTCTTTAGGGATATGTTTTATAATATTTTGTTGAAATTCAAGAAAATTTTGTTCACATCTTACTACGTAACCTATGGTACCACCTATAATCGTTTATAAATCTATTCTATTCCAGACAGCACAAACCTAGAGTTGCCATTGCATAATGCACTGGTAGATCAAGATCTATTCTAACAGTAATCAGTAGAACAAACGACATTGACCCTGATCTGCCCGTGCATCATGCTAGAGCATATCAGTCTGTTGTTTTCAGTTGACTTATAAGTGAGTGTATAGGGTAATATCAATAAGCTGCAATCCAATATGGCCTCTAGTAATGAAATTATGAAAAGGGTCTGTTAAGTCCTGTGTTAAATCATTGTTAAGTACACTCAGTATCTACCTATGTTCTATAAACTGTATTAAAAAACATTAGTATAAGGTTTTATGTGAATATATTTATTATTTGTCCTTGCAAATTTCAGTTATGCATGACTATTCTTCCCAACAGAAACGGCATTTCCATATTTTTCTTTAGATGTTATTAAATGACGTTTTCTTGAAGGGAATTCCAAATATTTTGATCAGTTATTGACATTCATTTGATCTCTGTAATACATTTAATTCCATAGATGTGTCACTTACAAATGTAGTAAATGTTTTCTTAAAAATAACAAGTTTAATCAATTTCATTCAGTCTTATTACTGCCAATTATTTGATTGAATCTTTTTCTAGTTTCACAGATATGAACAGAAATTGTTGTACAGAATTTTTACTCAGAAGTTACACTTTCATGTATAAATATATCAAAAAGCCATTAAAGAATGATGTTTAGTTCATAAAGTAAAGTCGTGATATTATGTATAGTGTTTTCCGGCACATCAGCACAATCATAGCTATATTGTGCCAAGAACATTAGGTATCACCCAAAAAAGCATGCAAAACAAAGATGAAGACAAAAAAGGTTAAAATCATCAAAATATAAAGTTTACTTTTTGATATAAACCACAGTTTAAAAAAACCAAGACCTTAGTTGGAATGCCCTTGTGAGATGCATCCAAGGGCAAAATGTTTGCCACCATTGGGCCGATTCTGCATCTCCAAGCTCACTATAAACAAATTTAAGATTACACTTCTTGTCATACAAAATTGACATTGTCCCAAAACTTGTATAGGACACCCACTTATTAGCATATTACTTTCAATGATATGCTCTCAAATTTTTTTCATTTTTAGGATGTCATTTTTAGTTGGTTGTGAAAATCTTTTATAAAATCAGATGAAAATAAGTACTTGAGTGATGACATGAATGTATTTGTTATTTAGCACAACTGCTCTGGTTGTCTGCCATCAATCAAACATGTTGTAGCACAGCCTATCAAGATCATTGCCTAGGGTGTAATTCAACATTTCACATTTAGCAAGGTCTGTGGTTTTTGTAGAATGCCAAATAAACAGCTTATTGACTGACAACTGGCTGTAGGTGGATGTAGTTTGGGGATTCCTCAATTACTAAACAGTAATTTCTAATTTTTCACTGTCAGAGTAAGAACAAGCAATTATGAGAAAACTTTTATCTAATTTGATTCCATAACTTGCGGACTAATTTGGTTAAAACATGGCTCTTAGACATTGATAATAAATGCTTATCATAGGCATAAATCTTTTGTATGGGACCAAATCTTGTCATTTAGTTATACTTTTGATACCATAAAATCCAAAACATCATAGGCCACCTGTTAAAAATGTATTGCTTGTTTGCAGTCCCTTGAATGAACGTTAAGATTGGTATAGCTGTTCTTTTTTCCCCCCTAAGATTGTGAAAAACAGTTTTTGTATAATTGCCAGAGTTGACTTTAAAAATTTTTTAATACCTTGTAGCTGGTGGGGTCGGGTGGGGGAAACAACTGCTGCTTATACCTACCCAATACTCAAAGATTGAGGGGGAGGGGAGTGCAGAAAATGTTTGTATAAATGATTTTATTTCTACTCAAACCTGTATATGCTCTTAATTTTAATATTAGGATTTCAGTTGTTGTCATCATAGTTGTCTGTAATGTAATACTAGGATTTCAGCTGAAGTCATCATAGTAGTCAGTAAGTTCTATAGATTCCATAAATTTAGGCATAAATTTAAGGCATGCTGGCTTAATTCTTTTTTTTTTTTTTTTTTTCCTTTTTATTTTTCTCAATTAAATTCATATTATACAAGAATATATGTGATATATCAAATTTTGAGAGTTCAGTCCATATACCTCAATTGGTACATTTATTGTTAACTCGTGAATTCATCTATCGTCATAATTATGATGTAAAGTGTAAATTTGTACAGTGTGACATGTAATTAGATTTCAAAGTCAATTAGAGATTGTACTACAGCTTGTGGATTACTGTAATTATGTGATGATTTTAGTCTTAATTCAGTTTTGTATTGATAGTTATCATTCATGTTGTAATTATTCTTTATGGTTCTTTTGGACAAGAATCTTCCATTTATTTGTTTATTTGAGGCATGAACAGAAATATCCATGCTATATGTTGAGAAAGGATACTTAATATATTCAAACAGTGTCAAATTTATTAGGGAATTCGATGAAACAAGATCAGATTTACACTAAACTTTTGCATGGTGTCAGTATTGAAGATTTTAATCTGATTTAATGTTAAGTCATCTTGTATGTATTGTTGATGGAGGGTTGTTCTAATAAAGCTTGCTTCATTAATATTGGGTCATGTGGAGGATAGTCTTTCAAAACATAGATCACATGCTGTAACATTAAATGTAATTACAGGTATTACATTATGTCCTACCTGTCCTTACCTTTGACTTATATGGTAATTCTACAATGGACACTTCTCATTAGTGAATGGAAAGAGATTGTGCATGGAAGGAGATCATTTTTTGTAATTAGTTTTATGGTTGTTCATTACATTGTGCACTTTTGTAAATACAGTTCATAATATTTAAGAAATTTAAATGTTTAATTGTGCTGTTTAGTTGTTCATTAAGTGAGGTTATTTTTATACATTAATTACATTAGCTTAAATAGCAAACTATACTGGTCCAAATCGTACAAGGATTTTCTGTATTAATTTAATCTATGCTTGTTTCTGTTGAATGTTAGGCAGATTATATCAACTTTTGTTTTATATTTCTGGTAAACTAAACATGAGTAATTTTTCAGTATATAGATAATCATTTTTTTTCAAATTTTCTTTGTACAAAATGTGGCATAAATTAGGTTACTTTGACCTGCATTAAGTATTTGGCATGAAGGAAAAAAAACTTAATAACCAGTTTGTTATTAAATTGATGGTGATACTTCAAGATGATATCAAAATAACAGATATACTATTTCGTTTAATATTTTATGAAAGAAAAATTTGACATTTTCAGATATTTTGATGGAAACAATGGGCATTAAAAGATCGGAATCTGTCATTCATAAATTAGGAAGTAAATGTCCACACTTTTAGGTAAATATCTTTTCAACGCACATCTAATGATCATGACGACGTCACTCTGTATTTCAAGATATATACCATACTCTTAAATTCTATTTGTTTATGTTGCTGTCTGTCATTTGTATCAATGAAAAGATTCTCAGAACCTGTACAGTATGTTTTACACCATTCACCTGTTGTGGTTCTCACAAATCTTTGTTTACATTTAAAACGATATTGTTCGTCTTGAATATCATTATATAGTTATTTTCAATTTTCACAAGTTCAAACAAACTTATACCTGTTTCTGCATTCATGAAATCATTTATAGATGTCCTTCAACAAGACTGATATGCAATATTGTAATTGGTGTGATACAATATATTGTAGTCAGTGTAATGTGAATACAATTATCCATCCTATACCTTGGATTCTTGGTCTCACCAGCATGAAGCAGAGAGTTATCAAGCAACAATGAAGGCTGGTTATTTTGTGTCGTCATTAAGCATTCAAATATTTGAAAGTCATTACTTCTGCATCAGCAAATCGGTTAAACTGAAACTATGTTAAAATACTGTATGCCTGAAAATTTTTACCTGATCTACAAGGATGAGAGTCCTGCTTGTAAATGCAGATGATACCAAAATTCCCTTTTAGGTAAGAATTCTTGTACAGTAACTCTAATCATTTTGTTGACAAATATTAAAATGTTACCTGAAAAAATTCAGGTTTTGTATACTCAGAGACTTTGAAGACAGTACTGAAAATCTGAGTCCCACAACAATATTCTATAACTTTGATTAGAATGAAGTTAGACTCGTAAAACTTTATCAACTTGGACTCCTCGGCTTGTATTTAAGATATCAGTCCTGTAGAGATTTTACCCTTTATACTCACCTGTAAGTCGGGTCCAACTGCAAACAACATAGACCCTGATCTGCCATTGCATATTAGATGAGGGTTTGTGTTGTTTTTTACTACCAATTACTTTTAGAAAACTGTATAGACCTAGATCTGTAGGCACATTATGTGACAGCAGTGCAGTTTGCAGTTGGACAAGACTTACAGATCAAGCATAGATTGTACTCCGGGTATGTAACTTACAATTTTTAAGCTCAAATTTAAGTTTATTACTCTGAGTCCTGGTGGTCATCTAATTTCAGTGACCAGTCTTTGTATTATTATTTCTCAACTAATGAATAATCCCAATTTTTTTAAATAGTACTTAGGTTGTAGGTAAAACAATAAGTAGCCAGCTTTTAAAGTGCATGCTTTTATCAATGTACTGTCAGTGAGTGTTTCATTGTATAGGAAAGTGAGAACAAAGAAGGTAATCAGATTACCAAGACAGTGTTGTTCATGTGTCATTATTCATTGAAGTTAATATCAGTACAAAAGCTGTTTGATAATTGGGAGTATAACACCATTTTGCAGTACATGGTCTGCTATTATATTTGGTGCATTAAGAAACCAACTATAGATAGAACATGTCAATAAAAAAAATGTTTTAAATACAGCACCAAGTCTAGTTTCTTAACACATTAACCCCTGGAGGTTTTTGTCGTTTTCACAAAAATTTCGAGTAGGAAACACATTTAGAAAGCTATTTCTGAATACATCCTAATACATCAACTTCCAGGTGATTTTCCAATAACCTAATGCCTAGTTGTGTTAGAAACATCGTTTTACTTTGACTATTTCACTCATGCATGAGCAGAAGGGCAAAAGTTGGAGTTCTCTCTCTTTTTTTTTTTTTTTTTTTTGCATCATTTTCGTATTAAGACCACTCTTTATTCCAAATGCCCATCTTATCTGCCTTAGATATGAGACCAAAAAGTCTAAAATCAGGATGCAAAATCAGATTCCAACCACAGGTGAATTTTGGGTGGACAAAAATTGGGTCCAAAATATGAGGTTTTTCCCTCTGTATTTTGTACTGCAACTAGAACATCCAGATTATTTGGTATCATTGTAGAGCTACATCTGTCTACCTTTCTATAATACCACCCACTTTAGTGTATCTTACTTGACCTTGACACTAAAGAGCTCGGCAGTAGGCTACTACTTCCTGCCACGTGAACTGGTCACCAGGGTTAATGTGTTGAATGGTCAGTATTGTGTATCACAAAATTTATTTACAAATACCTTTTGTGAATTCTGCCAGGATGACCTATGTCCAGTCAAATAAAATTGTTTGGAAATGTATAAGCAGTTATAGACAAATGTTTTATGTAGCAGATATTTGAATATACTGCTTTCACATGAACTCACTGGCACCAAAATTTTATGATTATTGATGTACAGATTTAAATTAATACTGGGGACATGGATTGAATTCATTATACTGGTTCATTAAATTTGTCATATTGTGATATTTTAAGTTAGGTTGTTTTGGGATTGGTGCTATGGTTGTGTTGGAGTGGGTGCAAAACATGTTCCCTCTATTGTTTCATCTGCAACTGTAGTACTTTACTAATTAGATTTATCTTCCCTCTGACTCCATATTGATACTTTAATTGCTCGTTTTTTTTATAAAGATTAGGAGAAAGATTTGTGAGAAACACAACTGAATTGCTATGTTTACATTTAATTGTCATAATGGTGTTTTTGCTGAAGGTTTTTGTTTTTCAGGATCTCTTGTCTCAGGCAGCAAACATTGAGGATTATTGAAATAAATGAATAGCATCAAAAAGTTTCCTTTTTTTTTTTCTTTATTTACAACCCATCATATGCTGCCCCAAAAGGAACATCACATGACATTAAAGAGGTGTGATGTTTCATATACACAATCTATTTCTCTGTATTTTCCAACTGAATATCTCTTACAAGTTAAAAGATGTAAGAATTTTATTATTTTGGTGCAGTTTCCTCCACCAGAAGACAAAATACGAATTGTTTAGTCAGAATCATATTTAGTGCTACAGCTTTCACTTGCTCATCCTTACTTTTCTTTCCTGCTTTCATCTAAAAAAGTTGCTTGTTTACATGACTTTCATATTAAGGCCACATTGTCCATGAATGCCAGTTTTGTCTAGTCTGAATGGTAACCATTACACACAAGATTTACAATACTAGTTGCATATGGCTAGCTCAGCTCTAAGACACAAATAATACTAGTAGCATACAGTTATCGGGGCCCCGAGTGGCCGAGTGGTCTAAAGCGCTGTCCTTCACGGATCACTGCCATCTCACCTGTCTGCGTGGGTTCGAGTCCAAGGCTCGGCAAATGTGGATATGTGAGAAAGCTTGCCGGTAGCTTCTCGTGGGTCGGTGGTTCTTTCTGGGGTTTTCCCGTTTCTTCCTCCACCATTAATACTGGCCGCCATGTATAGCCTATCCTGTGCTGAAAAATGGCATTAAACCCTATAACAACAACAACAACATACAATTATCAAAACTGTAAGACAGAAAATAACAGTAGCTACAGTCATCAAAACTAGGACTGAAAATACCAGTAGCATACAGTCATCAAAACTAAAACTGAAAATACTAGTAGCATACAGTCATCAAAACTAAAAAATTGAAAATACTAGTAGCATGCAGTCATCAAAACTAAGACTGAAAATACTAGTAGCATACAGTCATCAAAACTAAAACTGAAAATACTAGTAGCATGCAGTCATCAAAACTAGGACTGAAAATACTAGTAGCATGCAGTCATCAAAACTAGGACTGAAAATACTAGTAGCATGCAGTCATCAAAACTAGGACTTAAAATACTAGTAGCATACAGTCATCAAAACTAAGACTGAAAATACTAGTAGCATGCAGTCATCAAAACTAAGACTGAAAATACTAGTAGCATACAGTCATCAAAACTAGGACCAAAAATACTAGTAGCATACAGTCATCAAAACTAAGACTGAAAATACTAGTAGCATGCAGTCATCAAAACTAAAACTGAAAATACTAGTAGCATGCAGTCATCAAAACTAGGACCAAAAATACTAGTAGCATACAGTCATCAAAACTAAGACTGAAAATACTAGTAGCATACAGTCATCAAAACTAGGACCAAAAATACTAGTAGCATACAGTCATCAAAACCATAAGACTGAAAATACTAGTAGCATACAATTATAAAAACTGTAAGACTGAAAATACTAGTAGCTTAATAGTCATCAAAACTAAAATTGAAAATATTAGTAGCATACAATCATCAAACTTGTTAAGCACTGAAAAAATGATGCTAAAAAGCATCCATGACCATAACATTTACAAAACAGTCTAACTATTAAATGTGTCTGTGAAAAATTCATTTAATTTTATATGTGGCTGGGAGAAATACATTTAATTTTATATGTGGCTGGGAAACACCCATTTAGTTACAATGTGTCACTGGGAGACACTCATTTTTGTTAAGATATTTGGCTGGGAGACACCCATTTAGTTAGGATATGTGACTGGGAGGGTGCTAGAATTTACCAAGTAGACTTTCAGATTTTTACTCCAAAATGTAATGATGTGTTTAATTACTGTGAATTTATTCATTTTCATGTTATAAGTTTGTGTGGTTTTCCCAGAAATAATGTTTTTATTGGTAGATAAATTCATGAATTTTAGAAGTTGTATTGTTTCCATTGTTGAAAATACTATTCATTGTGTGTTGAAGTTTATGGTTTGTAGCAACCATAAAATCCATGAAAACTGACACCCCACTAAAAATAGTGAATTTGCAGTATCCAATGTACTAGAGAAAAGCTGCAAACGAGATTATTTTAATTCTGGATGCAGCTTGTATTTAAGGTTGGTCATAACCTGTTACTAACAAGTATTTATTTGAAATTTACTACTTTCATCAAAATCTTTCTTTACAAACTAATAAAGGTTTAATTTATTGGTACATTATACATTTCTGCATGTTCCTTTAAGAAACGTCCCTTACATCATTTATACAACCTCCAAAATGCATTACACGACTGAATGTCGGCAAATCCAAGATAAAAATCTACAGACAACTGCACAAGCCTTTAAATTTCCAATTGCCAAATACACTGCTTTTATTGAAATTAATTGCCATCGGAAAAGTTTTGTTGCTTTGGGCAATTTTTTTTCCTCGCTTATGTTGGGGACAGTATTAGTTTCAGCTAGTGCCAACATAGAGTAAACATTCAGATGGGCAAATGTTATCAGCCGTTGGCTGAAAAATCTATCAATTGCCGTTCTTGTCATTACCGTAATGATGTTTCACAAAGAAAAGCTTACTTAATGTGCCTTTATCAAGAAGTCACTTTTCATAACGAAACTTGCTTTGTCATAAAGATTTGTCTAAAAGTACTTTTTTCGTGTTATACCTGTGTACCTGCAGGCCAGAAAGATAAAGCAGTGTGTTCTTTCAGACCCTCTTTCTTCATGAAGATTGTTACTGTGGCATCAACATTTAATGGCACTTTTTCATTAAGAAAATAACATTCTTTATGTAGATAAGACTTTCTTCATGAAAAAGTGGCACAGTTTTCCATGAAGAGTTTCATTCTTCATGAAGATTGTAATCTGTTTTACCCAGTTAGATTTTTTAAAGACCTTTCAGCATGTTTTTCTATTGAACAATTCTTCATTATGATTTTATTTTTTTTTTTCATGCAGAAAGTAATTTCCTCATGAAGATTTTATAACTCTCCACACATTAAACATGCCAACACTTTGAAGCTAATCCTAACAGGTGGATAAGGGAAGAGAACAATAAAAGATCAATTACCTAGCAATAATTAGCTAATATAAAAAGAAACCACTTGATTCTAATACTATGTAGTCTATCTGCCAGCCCTGAAATCTTGACATCATAAGGGACATATATTTAATGATGCTCTTTTATTGACATTTTCATGTACATGCACTATATATGAATGAAATTGGGCAGGTAAAGACAGATTTTGCATTACATATGTAGACAGGGTATGATAACATGTAACCATAGGGTCAACAGAAGCAGGCAAAATCTTTATGATATAGCACCTTTAGATCTTTCATGAATAAGGTGCTCCTTTCACACAAAAAATTACTTTTTATTTACTTTTTATCATGAAAAATGCAACTGTCATGAATCGTATCACTTTCTTCACAAAAAGAAACTTTTACATGCATATACAAGCTTTTCGCAAAATAGTTATTTATTCATGATAAGGATTATTTTAATGAAAAAATACAATTTTTTTGAAGAATGTAACTTTCTAATAAAAAGCTTACACTTCAATGGACATTCTTCTCAGAAAAATTAAAAACTTTATCAAAGAGTACAATCTTCATGAAAAATGTGAAACCATTTGCCAAAATAAAGCAATGGGCTTCATTAAAATATGTAATTTCTTTTATAAAGAAAGAGATTTATTGAAACGATTTCATTCATTAAAAGTTATTCATTTTTTTGTACGTTCAGCTAATGATACATGCATAATATGTGCGTGAACAAATTATCACATTTAAATGAAGATTTTGAGGATAATGCTAAAAACATTTTTGTGAAAAAAATCCCTTAAAAGGTACATTTTTTTCATTAAAAAGCTCTACTGACCAGAGACCAAGAAAACTTGTAGGCATGATCTTTTCTTTAAAATCTTTTTACCACTATTCCTCCTGACTGGATGCTCATATCAACATAGGGTTTTCAGTTCAAGACTTCTTGTAATGTTTAATTGATCCTATGTGAACATGGTGCTGATTTGATGTCCAATATGGCTACCGCAGTGACCATCTTGATAAACTTATTGCTATTCCTTCCGAACAAAAAGTAATATTGCCATGGAATTTCACCAGAAGACTTCTTATTATTTCTAGTTCTAAATAAAAATGGTGCTGTGTACACATATCTAAATATTGTTATCTCTACACCTGAATGGGTGACTGAATCAACACGTGGTTGATGTCTAGTTGGTCCCAGATGAAATGGGTTTCAGACATTCTACATGCCTGCTGCTGTGGCAATCTTAAAGATCTTATCACTTCATCTTCTGATTGAATTTTCTTATCAGCATGGGACCTTCACTGATGGAGTGTTTGGCATTGCTTTTAAGATGAAACCCCAAATCGCTCAACTGAAAAAGCTGACTATGATGTCAAAAACAAACATATCAGGTTATTGTTGGAGAAAGTACTAATTAATAATTTGATAAATAAGAATTACAATACCAAGATTCTAAACTTTGGGACTATGTATTTTCTCTTGAACATGGCTAAAGCATGTAGGACCATGTATATGGTATATACAGTATCAAAATTATCGGCAGATGTATGCCAATTTTAAAAATGGATATGTTTCCTTTATATGGACTAATAATGGAGGACGCATCACATTGTTTGATTTTATACCAACGATATTGCATTTATATGTGAGGTTTTTGTTTTACATGTTAGGAGTCCTCATTGGTCAGATTGGTTACCATAACCTTCTCGATGATCAACGGAGTTCAGGTTCGAATCACAATATCAGAAACTAATATATTTTCTTTATAACTGAGGACACATGGAACTCAGGTTGGGCTGCACGTGATGAAAGTCAAACATGATGTTGTACTGTTAATATCAATTATGGCTACGATCCAAATAAATCTTTGAGAGGTAGTTTCATTTGAAACGGAGCAGCAGAGGGGGAGAACAGACCGAAACTAACTTTTTAAACAAAAACCCTTTATGAAACTATTCTTCGATTTTGACGAAATAAACCCTTCTATTCAGAATACAACACAAAAAAAAAATGTCCCCCGAAAACTCGAAGAGTTTCCAGGGACAAACTCGTTGAATTTGCACTGGCAACTTGGGTTACTTCAATAAATCTGAAACAGTTTCCGTGGCGGGGTCGTCATTGAAAAATCCATGGGTCGGGTCCAGCCCCCCCCCCCCTCTGCTGCTCAAATCCATGCGGGGGAATTAAATCATTAGACAAATAAATAATGGCAAATATCGGAGAATCTCGTACAACTAGACTAGCCCGAGAACGCCTCGAAGCGATTAAAAGATTTATTCCTGTTCGTGATAGTGTCAAAAAAAAATTACGAGCACGACAAGAAGCAAAAGTTGAATTCGCGGAAGGTGCCGAGGAATTATTTAAACCTGTTACGGCGGCTACTACTGAGGTTAAAACTGCTATCACAGGAAAAATTGACCCTGTTGATCCTACTAAATCAGTGCCAGGTTTGCTTCAGGCTATAAAAGAATTTAATAAAGAACAAACGGTGGCTGATGCAGGTGCAGGTGCAGTTGCAGTTGCCAAGGAAACATTTATAAACAAATTTACTGAAGAAGGTATTGAAGAAATAAGAAATATTCCACTTACTAACGAAGATGAACTTAAAGAGTTTTCTACTTGGATCGTCTTAAATTATCATCGTAGGCAAGAATTTTTAAATCCAGGAGCTGGCAAGGGTATGACTCAGGATGAGTGGCGAGATTATGTGTATAAAATACACCGGGGTATCCCTCGAATATCTAAAACCGATGATACCTATAATTTTATAAAAACGGGTGTAATTGGGATTAATAAAGCATTAAGAGACCAACGAAAAAGGGAAGAGAGCGAGAAAAGGCAGGCAGAAATACAACAAAAACAACAAAAAAGGGAAGAGGCTGAACAAAAAAGGCAAGCAGAAATACAACAAAAACAACAAAAAAGGCAAGCAGAAAAACAACAAAAACTACTAAAAATAGTAGAGAAAGACCCAGGTGAATACGAGTATTCATTCGAGAAAATTCCACGTGTCGAATCCCCCCAACGACCTAAGACACCGATTCTTCCTAAGTCGTCGACATTGTCTTCTATCGATCCATCACGGGATATTTTATCCTCTCTAGATATTTTACAACCAAAATCGGGGAGTGGATACCCCGGCCATGGTTATCACGGCGGTGCTATCTGTCCTGATAGCGTCATCAACGACGTGTCTCGGCTGGAAATTCTCATCGGAGGAAGACGTGCCGGAAACAACTCTCCGGAAATTATAAATGAAGCCGCAGATATCTGTCAGAGACTATTTCAGCGTGGCATTATGGATATCGGCATTTACCGGGGACTCATTGATGAACTCGCGGATGGTTACTACAGCGACTAGCAAATTTAGTTAGAGAAACAATAATTAAATAAAATGATCGTGCACAATTCTCAACCTAGACACGCTAGCGTGTTACCAGTCCGCGTAGTGAACTCGCGATTACCAGTCTACAGAGCAACCTACGGAGATGGTCTCGGTGATACAGTTACTGGTTTGTTTTCAAGAATAGCCCCTAAGGTGTTACCGATTGCAAAACAATTGTCGATGAAAGCTATTGATGTTGTCAAGGATAAAGCCCTTGGATCTGTTGGTGATCTCGCCGGGAAGGCATTCGCGTCAATCAAGGATAGACTGTTACGGTTAACTCGTAGATCAAAAAAACCGCCACCGGTGAAACTGGCCAGTACTGAACTTATGCCCGCGGACGTCAGTAAAGTAATAAATCAGGCTGCCAATCAAAAACTTGCAGAGCTTGTAACCCAAACACCCGAACAAATAAATACAAGCCTGATATCAGGAAGCGGATTTCGTTTTAGAAGACAATAATTTTATATAAAATGTTTAAACCTATATCTGATCCAGCGTTCGACATGGATGCACCAACACTAAAAGATGAGTCCGTGCGCGATTATCAGTATTATTCTTATGAGGCAACAGTACCTAATCAACGCGGACGAATTGAATTACGAGTCCAGGATACAAGTAGATATTTCCTGCCCGCTGAAGCATTTCTTGAAGTCACGGGTGAACTTGTAACAGATGTTGCCGCTAATACAGCATACGGAGCTAATGTTCGAGTTGGTTTTGTTAACAACGGTATCATGGCGCTGTTCAAAAGTGCTTCATACAGCATTGACGGAAGAGAAATTGAAATAATTCAGGATAATGTTGACGTTGCTACAACAATCCTGGAATTAGCGAGATACTCAGATGATTACACTAGATCAGCTGGTCCGACTATGATGTTCGCTAAGGATAATTCTGATCATCCTGAACAC
Source organism: Sinohyriopsis cumingii (assembly GCA_028554795.2). NCBI lineage: Eukaryota > Metazoa > Mollusca > Bivalvia > Unionida > Unionidae > Sinohyriopsis > Sinohyriopsis cumingii. The sequence goes on along the minus strand of CM068829.1, from coordinate 149,993,801 downwards.
AGATCTGCTATTCAAGTACAAACAGCACGAGGCACTGCTATGGACCCACAACCGGCTGGATTTGCGGCCAGGCCAGGTGCTGATTTTTCAATATTAAGGCCTAGTCCAGAGTACAATTTAGGTTTTGCTACGCGTAAATTAATGTTATCAGGTGAACGTAGGAGATTTTCATGCGCAATTCCACTGTCTCACATCTTTGGATTTTGCAGACATGTCAGAAAGGTTATTTTTGGAGCCAATCATACAGTTGTACTTAACCGAAAAAGTGATGACGTTGACGCCATCTGGCGAGAAGACGGTGTTGCTGGCGGTAAAGTAATATTATTCAAGCTTGCTTTGTGGATGCCAGTGATGTCCCCATCGATCACTGAAGAGCAACGATTACTCTCTTTCATGGACACAGGCGGTAAATCACTGATATCGTGGTTAACAACATCAACAGATTCCATTCAAGGTGCCGGTCTCGGGCAGTTTACGTGGCACATAGCATCACAACAGGGAATATCAGCGCCGCGACATATTTTTGTTGCACTCCAGCAAAATGCGAGGTTGACTTCCCAACTACAGAGTCATATGATATTTGACAAACTTAATGTCTCTGAGGTTTCGCTGCGAATAAACGGGCATCAGGAACCATCCGAGGATATACTGATAGATTATGCAAACAATCAGGTCGCGCGTGCGTATCATCGTTTGATGACATTTATGGGACGTGATCAAAATATTGATACCGGGTTGCAGATATCACAACTGGATTTTACAACGCTGTATCCGATTTATTACTTTTCGCTGGAACATTTGGATCTAACAAAACAATCTGTCGTTGATATACACTTCAAAGCTCGTGTAGGTGAGTTTCCCCTCGGCCCGCCTGCTGGTTTTAGAGCTGTCGCGGTTATACTCTCCGATAAAGCAATGCTGCTTGAAGGTGTTGGCGGACGAATGAGAGTTATTGACGCTCCAGTAGAAAACATGTAACAATTGGATTAGTTTCTGAAATATAATGTCATACAGTCACGTTAACGTCACCTTGACTTCCGGTCAGACAAAGAAATTGCAATCGAAGAACGCAAGCACGTGCGGGACATCAATAACACTAAAACGAGATCAGATTACTGGCGGTCCAAACAAATTGTCGTTGACTAATACTCAGATTAAACATTTTAATAAGGCACTAACAGCAAAAACCGGTGTCCGACTTGATTTCTCTGCTGCAGCTATCAAGGACATGACTAAAACCGGTGGAATATTTCCTCTTCTCGCAGCAATACCGGCGTTGATTGCCGCGGCAGCACCAGCCGTAGCAAAGGCAGCAGCACTCGGTGCAGTTGGAACTGCAGCTGGAATGGCACTAAAAAAGGCAACGGGAAAAGGATACAAGAAAAAAAAGGGACGCGGTCTAAGACTACCAGGAACTCCCGCATCATGGTATCCAAAAAATTTCTAACGCTGAAACATAAAGTGTTTCCAATGAGTAATTTTGATTTACTCGATGCTGTTAAAAAATTGCGCATAAAACATTTCAGAGGAGTATTTATGCGAGATCAATTACCGCAACAACCGAATAATCCAGAAACTGGCATTATCAATCTCGACAACAAAGACGGTCCTGGAACTCACTGGGTTGCTTACGCGATCGATCCACTTGGAATTATCTATTTTGATTCGTACGGTTTAGCACCGCCAGTTGAGTTTCTCAAGTATGTCAGCAGATTTTCTAATGTTCCAGTGTGGCAGTCGACGTTACCAACACAAACATTAATTGATCCGCCCATTTGTGGGAACGAGGTTTTAAATGTTCTTGATGCAATCTCAAGAAATCCAGCAACTCCTCCTCATAAAGTAGTGTATGAATATACCGCATCGAGAAATGCTAGCATTTGAAAAACAGCAATAAGAATAATGGTGGATATTTACGGAAGACCTTTCACACGAAGAGGTAAACCAAGCACAGATGTTGATCTCTCAAAATATGCGACCCGAGATGAAGTCGATAATCTTTTGAATCTAACCGGAGTTGACCCAGATGAAGTTGCTGTTTTTCAGGACAAGCAAGGAAAACTAAAAACTAGCAACATCAAGTGGAATGATTTAATCCGTAATGTTCGTACAGCTGTCCCTGGTAACTTTCCCGTTTTTACTGACCGTGGTAGCATCAGGGATTCAAGTATATCGAACAAAATCATCAAAGACATCAACGATGAAATTAAAAATTGTGTGAAAAAAACCGGCGACGTAATGACCGGAGAACTCAGCATGAGCGGCAACAAAATAACCATTCTAAAAAATCCGGAAGGTCTCGAAGATGCCGCGAATAAACAATACGTCGACACGCAGTACCAACTCGTTGCTGGCCTAATCATCGACAGAGTAATAAAATCCGGCGACGTAATGACCGGCGAACTCAGCATGAGCGGCAACAAAATAACCGCGTTAGCGAATCCCGAATCCGACCAGGATGCGTCAAACAAACAATATGTGGACATCATCAACGGTAAACTAAATACGCTGCGGTCAGAGTATGATGTTCACGTGAACGGGTTTAAAAGACTCCAAAGAAACTTTCAAAAAACCAGTGAAACCGTGGATAAGTTCTTTGGGCCTCCTCCAGTCGTCGATGTAAAACTCGCTGATGTAAAGACCGACATTAACACGATCAAACAAACACAGCAGGATATCGTATCGGGTATTCCTGATATCGTTAACAAAACCAGTTTGATTAAAGTTCCCACTGGAGTTACTCCCGGGCATATCACCAACATCGTATTCACGGTATCATCGGGATTCGCAACATGGTCACGACAAAATAACACTATCAAATATACAGCAACAGCCACCGGTGTTTACAGGTTGTCTGTGTTTTCAGCCGCTAAATTTGAAATCTTCACAACATATCCTTGGAGACATTCCACCGATAAGTATTCGGGGGTTTGCACTGTAATACTAAACAGCGGAACCGAGGAAACATTTATGCTTGAAGCCGACGACGATAGTTTAACAGCAACATCTTACTGGTTTTGTTTGGAATTCGTCGCTGCAACGCCTCAATTGGTTACCGCGTAATTGAAAATCGGCAGCGATTTTTAAATAAATGTCAACGACGCCAGATGCTCAACAATATCGATACAATCAAGTCCGTGAGTGGCAATCTGAGTTAAAAACTGTCATCGAAGTAACCAGTCGAAAGGTAAAAAAATACCGCAGACGCATAACAGTGTTAGACATTATGGTTTATTCAGTATCTGCCGTTGTTGCATCCGCGGGAGTAATACTATCAGCGGTCACTCCGGTAATTGCAGTCGCGGCCACAATCTCTGTTTGTACGACCACTACCGCGGCAGGAGTTTTCGGCATCATAGCAAAAAAAATATCCTCGTGTGCTAACACAAAATTACACGATTACACGACAAAATTAAATACAGCCACGACCGCATATCAGAAATTATCATCACTGATATCATCATCGTTAGACGTGCAGGGTAGCGACGCCGCGTCGATATCAGATTCTGAATTCAAACTAATGTCAGATGCGTACAATGACTATTTGAAAACTAAACAAATAAATAATGTCAATAGAACTGCTTCAACAAATAGTCACAAACACAACACCGGTAAGGACCACAATGATCTCAGTGTCCTCGACTAAATCAGAATTTGGTATTAATTTTCGAACTCCAATTCCAGTGAGTGAAATCGCGTTGGCAAAGCTCAGCGTGTATCACAGCTGGCCTAATGTTAGGTCGGCATCATTTGGTGATCTGCAGCCGAATAATTCGTTCGTGTTCGGGAAACCCAGCGCGGACCCGGAACAGGGTGAACTTGACTGGAATACAATTACGCTACCCACTGGGAGTTATCAGATCGAAGAAATCAACAATGAGATACAACGCCAAATAAAACGAATCACCGGCAAGGAAGCCAAAATATCTATAACAGCTCATGAACCAACGCTGTCTGCGGTCATTGAAATCTCAACGCCAGGATACGCCGTGGATATTTATAACAGCTCAATCCGAACATTATTAGGATGGCCAAAGGCCCCCGAGGTTAAACCTCGTCCACCAAAACCTGAAAAATCGGATTTTATGACCGATAAGGAAGAACTACACGACCTCGAGTACAATTATTATTTACTCCTTGCAGATCAATTACTAGCAAGAAAAAGTACTTTAATGCTCGATACTTGGAGTATAGAAGCTCCACGTGTTAAGGGGGGGCAGGAGCTCCGTGTTTACCGTCTAGATGATATAGAATCTGAATTATTTATTCCGATCAATCTAGTACATAAACAACAGCTAGAACTGTTGCGAGTATATTTCCAAGATTATATTTCTGATTTAACAAGTCCGCGTGATAATATTATCACAACCATAGAAAAACTAAACAAACTCGCATCGGCCATGGAAACTATAAATCTAAGAATAATTCAGGCTTTACTGGATCTTAAAGACTATATCGATGATAATTATAGACAGATAGCCAGAGCAGATTTTGCAATTAAATATGGTATTCAAGTGAATGATATTTCAGATTTTAAATTTCCTGGATATAACGCGCACACGCTGAGAAAATCAGTCTCTGATCTCATCGATCAATCTTTCGAAGATATTCTTGCCGCGTACGAACGAATAAAACCACAACCTGTTATTCTCAAGCACGACAACAGTACAGCATCCGATGGCAGACACATCTCACCCGGGATCGTAAATATCACAGATGTTATTGCGGTCAATCTTGTATGTGACGTCATCGATGGCAGTTACAGCGCATCAGATAATACTACGGCACAACAGGGGTTTATCCTGTATACGTTCACACCAAGAGACCCCCCTGGTTTTCTGATTGTGCAAGAACCAATCAATCCGGTCTATCTACGGTGTCATAACCCATGGTTGTCAACGATAAATTTCAAACTCACCGACCAGAGGGGAAATTTGTTGGACCTGCGTGGCGAGACTGTCTCCGTGAACTTACTGGTGAAATCCTAAAATGCTCTCCCGGTGGTGGTTATCAAAACCGGCATAAGTTATCGTTGGAAACTCAAAGAGTTTCTCCTCGAAGAGTTTCTCGTGCTAGCGCGCATTTAAAAAAAAAACGGTTGTATATAATGTATCAATGTGAATACATTCACGCACGAGTTCATATTCATGATAAGCAAATTCTTTACGAGGCAATAAAAACCGCATTCGGACAGCCCCCGGAACAGTATTTCCCCGTTAAAATAATCGTTGACGTGTATGGTGACGAAGACTTCTTGTTAACTCCGTCACAATTGACTTTGTTACAGCAAAATCATATGATCATAGTTTGGTGTCAACGAGAACAGATTATGAACTATTCTCATTGTTGTATTGATGCTGAAGCGCTTAAGCAAATCCTGAAAATCTGAAAACGCCACTGGAACCGTTAACGGTTCCCAGGCAAAAAAAAAATAATACACTTTTTTTTTACCCGGAATTCATTCCCGAATGTGCTTTACATTTCCACGCTGGTGTGGTTCAGGTTCTACTTTCACCTGGTGTGAGTCACACGCGGTGGTATTTATACTTCTTCGGCGTCACAAATACTAGTATTTTCAGGCATTTCCGCGTCTAGATTCTTTATATACCCTTTTAACAGTCTCACCCTGGTGTTAATTAATTTTCGAGTCTCATACTCTTGTGACAATCCAAGACGAATCTTCTCAACTGCATGGCACAGTGGAATAAATTCAGATACCTGATTTTCAGTTATCCCGGCAAGTGATCTGTAAACACGATCCTGTACATTTTTAATGAACCTATATCTGGCAGGGAGATTGTTCTTCCCCAACCGTGATAGCTCATTCAGGGATTCAAAATCTGACATAATTGTTTCAGTGTCTAGTAAAATATTAAAACCTCGCTGTTGTAATTCTTTAATTTCAACAAGTATGGTATTTATGTTTTCGTGATTCATATTATTATATATTTTCATATTTTTAAATGCATGAAAAATGCTTTACTGAGCGATGCTAGCATCGCCAAAACAAAAACACACACATAGATAAGCGGTTATCACTTACCCGGTACTCTTCACCGGGTTACTGTTCTTTGTTAGGATTTTTTTTTGTGATTGCATTTACAGGTCTTATATTGAGTTATCGTTGTTTGTGTCAATGATATAACAGAATGAAATCTTCTGTTTGAGCTTCTTGGAAAATGCTGTTTTGTAGATCCCATCTGCGACATGCTGTACAGCAGGTGGACAAATACCGAAATACCTACCGGCGGCGTTTATTGACTGGAATACAATTTCTTCACCTGTAATTGCGTTTATAGATTTAATAGCTCTTCTTGCAACTGTTTTACAACGCCCTGTGTTACCCAGTAGGCAGTTCTTGCTCTGAGTGACCACGCGAAGATTGTTTATAGAGTTATCAAGTATGTTACCGTTAATGTGATCAATGACAAAACCCTTAGGGATCACTCCAAAGAAACATTCGTAAATAAAACGATGACATAAATACCTCTTTCCGCACGTGGCAGTAAATCTTGAATAACCACCATTATCAACTCCACCAACTGGTCGTCTTCGCGTGCAGTGTCTCACTATGCCATCTCGGTTTGCCTCATAATTTGGAATAGTTGGATGTGGGACGAATTCTTGATTCATTATACTATAAGCAAATCATTTGTCTAATTCATAATTTGTCTGAAAACTTATTTATGTAATCACGCTCCGAGAGAGTGTTATCACAGTCTGGATTTTTTTTTATCATAATACCGTTTTAGTTCTCGATAGCGTTTTCCACCACACGCTGAACATAATTGCGTTTTTCCTCGTACTCCAATGCCGCATCTGATACACGGTATCGGTCCTAGACTCCCCCCGCGGACCTGTTGAGCATGTTGTCCACAGTATTCGTGTCTGCATGGTTTGCTACACGGCGCTGATGAATTTAGTTTAATCCACTTGCATCGGTTCATTATATATAATATTTTTGTCTATTTAAATACTTGTCTTAATTATAATATGGAGGAATTTGAAAGACTATCCAGAATAAAACCCGTATCAGGTTCTCGATTCGATCTTGACCGGTTAACCGCTGATCCACGACGAGGAGAGTTAGCAACGGTAATTGGTGTTATCAAGAACGCCAAAGAAGAGTTTCGTCGTGATGGTGCCGCACACACGTGGTCTTCGTATAAAATTATTCCCGACGCGAGCGTTTCTCGGGAAATGCCGGGCATTTCTCGTGGCCGTATCATTGATGCTACCATGAACGATACAATCGCGCGTAACATAATTGGGTATCTCGACGATAGAAGATATTTCATACAGATAAAATTTATTGTTGGAGTCGACGACGGAACGTGGATTATCAGAGACAAACTAGACCCTGTTCTTGATGCCAAGGGGGTTCGTGGAAAAACCGTTCTGTTAAGTAAAGACTCAAACCCGGGAGTACTTGTTGGGATTGATATACCATATTATGCCAGAGCGTATCCTGTGACCGCAGTCATTTATGGAATTTATCCGATGAAGAAACCACGCGTTGATAAACTCAAACCGATGAAGGTGTCGCCGTTGACAGAGTCAAAGATGAATTGTGTAGCTGAGCGAGTAATGGAACATTTTAAAAATGCAATGCGAGGAAACGGCCTAACACCGCTAAGACAAACTAAAATAACAGCGTGGGCGACACGAGTAGCGGATAAAGTAGCGTCAATAAATGATGTTGCTGAGCTAGAGCGATTACTAAAATTTCCTATAACGGTTTCATCGTTAACCGGTGAGGTATTGTATGAGTGTAAATACAATTCCCGTGGAACACCAATAACTATTATCGATCATAACAGTCACGCCTGGACTGACTCGGTTAGGATATTCCCGCGAGACCGTGTTGTGAAGTATTATCCGGAATTGCCTCGCAAGGGAACCGCTAGCGGGGAGAGTGCGAGGCACTCCACGGGTATGTTTGATTTTATTTATCAGATAAGTAAAACCGATCCGGTGTCTGTGTGGTTATTCAGAAGTAGTGAAGATGGAGAATATGATCAGTTTGTGAGACCCGACGGGGAAATATATAGAACAACGGCGTTACAGCAGGAAATGAAAAAACTCGCAGAAAAATATCATGCGGGCAACACTGATACATTACTGACACACTGTTTTACTGTCCCGGGTGTTGCCGCACATGTAGCCCGGGAACGAAATTCATGGAGACCAACTCCGAAAAGTTTTCTTGCGGATATCCAACAGAGCTGTGTTGAATACGGACACGGCGGTTTGTGGAATACTCGATATGATCACCGCGGTATGATATCCGTGGACATGACGGCGTGTTATCCAGGAAGTTTCCTTGGGCGTGGAGAATGCAGCGAATATTTTAAACGGTTTGGCCACGTTACAAACTCGATGACAAGAGTTGCTGTAAACGGACCATTGCCTGATTTTGACTTGACCGGATTTGCTTGTGTGTCGTCGTTTAAATTCGCTAAGGATTTACATCCTGTGTGTTATGTTTGGTTTGGCAGACATTTCGTTGAGAAGCGATGGGCACCGATAGTGTTATTGCGATACATGCTTGACAGTCGAATACTGTTGTCGCTGACGGTCAGCGAAGCGATTATATGTTATTGTCGTCAAACCGAAGTTTGGTTGCCAACTCCAACGCCGGTTACGTTAGAAGAAGTCATCGAAGATTGGTCACGAGAACATCCAGAAACTTCTATCGACGCTATCATCAAGAAAGCTCCTGAAGTACTTAAAAACAAACTCAGAAATGACGAAAGCACAGCAAAAGATCTAGGACGAAGAATAATAGGGAAATTCACTCAAGGTGGAGCGTATGATCATAAACAACATCACAGTCGATTAATCATGGACAAGACTGAATTGGATCTTGTTGTCGCTGATGCAGCCACGAACAACATGTTCTGTAACCGCGAAGATGTGTTTCTGTCAAACGGGGAAAAACTAGGGACTGTTTTTAGTTATATCGACGGAGAATCATCTCAGTACACACATTTGAGATCTTCGATGCTAGCTTATGTATCCATAAATTTGTTGTCGATGATTAATAGATTCCCTGTTGTCGCAGTGAGAGTTGCAACGGATTCATTTTATATTGATAAAAAACACTTAGCGGTGTTGGATAATGTTATATCGGATGATCCATCGTGGGGCTCGTGGAGAATAAAGAATGAAATGTTACAAGGATATTGTGAATCAGCTGACGTTGAAATCGTGGATGAGTATCGCAGCGCAGAAATGTCTTCGACGGTTTCGTCGGGGGCAACTTCGTTGTTGCCGCCGGTGCACGATCCTGTTACAAGACACAAAACAGTTTATCTGAACGGCCCTGATGGTTCTGGTAAAACAACTCGGGCGATTGAATTATTTCGCGGTTCTGACTTGGTCGTGCTGACTCCCACACACAGACTTGCCAGGGAGATGAGACAACGGGATGTTAACGCGTGCACGTATCACAGTTTTTTCAAATACAGCGGCGGCACGTGGACACCTGAACGAATGGGTAAGAAATATATTCCCGAGAAAATAATCTGGGATGAGATAGACACTGTGCCGTTAGATATATTAAAACAGTTTCTGGATTGGTTGCTAAAGAAAAATACCGCAGTGGTGATGTGCGGCGATCATGGTCAACCACCGCCATTTACAGGTGAATCTCCACACGAGTGGCTGAAAACTTTTGTAGATTATTATGAGGAAATAACTAACGATGTTAGAGCACTCGATGAAACGCTGAAAGAGTTTAAGACACTGATCAGGCTACAAACCAATAAAGTCCAGTGTGAGATAATGCGTGAAATAATTCCAGAGACTTCGCTGAGCGACTTTTGGAAAATGTGGAAACCAAGTGATCTCATAGTGGCAAGTAGAAAGATAGTCAGGGACACACTTCAGCAGCGGTTATTTCAGTTACATCAGAAGAAATTTCCCATGTTGCCAGTGCCGTTGTGTTATAGACCAGCTGATACGCGATTGCAGAATATTGATGTTGATATTCCAGGGCGCCTGACTGCGTCGGGTCCGGAGAAACAAAATTTAGTATTAAATGATATTGTTATCGTTGATGTTGATGCTGTCGAACAGGCACTGAAAATGAGCAAATCCCCGTGGACGCTAGGATACGCTATGACCATCCACAGTTCGCAGGGACTAACTATTTCAGATACAACAGTTTGGATTGTTGATGATCGCATCGAGTGGTCAAATTTAGTTTATTTAGCCGTGTCAAGAGTAAGAAGGATAGGTCAGTTACGAAGAATTGTATTAGATGATGTTGTCAACGACAGCTCAATCGCTGATGACACAATAAGAAAGAAATTAGCCGGTTACAAACAGAGCGACAAAAAAAATGGTAGAGAGTTTGATCCCAAACAAAGTTTGGATGTTGAATTTGTAATACAATTACAACAACAGCAGAATAATCACTGTGCGAGTTGTAATTGTTTATTGCTGTGGCAGTATTCGAAAAACGACCCAAGGCAATTCACCGTAGATAGAATAGATAGTAGCCTTGGTCATACACGTGAAAATGTGATGTTGACCTGTCTTGAGTGTAACCGACGCAGAGGTGTTGCTGCAGTTATTTAAATGATTGAATCACTTCAGTGCGGATCACTTTAGTGATCGGGGTGGTAATTGTGTATCCGTGGGAATCACCTGAAGTTGCTCGCGTTTAAATCCGCGTTGAGGAGCAGTCGAATCTAATCTGTAGATTGCGTTTCTCCCAGTTGATCTGGTTATGCTGGATATCTTATGTGTAGTAACACTCCATGTGGGATCGGTTGCTCTTTTTTTTCCTCCTTCTAGTTCGCCTGGTTCGTATAAATACCTAACGGTGACATTACCCAGCAGTGGGGACGCTAGCGTCCCTGGCTGCGTTGAAACATTTTGTTGCTGTTGTCCGCGTTCACTGACGCGGGGTATATATTTTTTTGTGATTGCATTTACAGGTCTCATGTTTGTTGTTCTGGTAATTTCATTATTCAGCGCGGCTATCACGTTTGGCAGTCTTGCAACCCATTCACGAGATCTCGTATCGTAAATGAATTCCCTCGCGTACTGGTATCCGAATAATCTCTCAGCGAGTGTTCTATTAAATCGCTCAACAATTGCCTGATCCCGATGAATTTCAGTATGTCCTCGTCGTATGGTAACGTTATGCTGCTTTGTCAGTGATGACACCGCGCCCTGAAATTCCTTGCCAGGATCAACTTGTAATAATCGTGGCCAGTTTAGAGGTCCTCGTTGATAAATTCGTTTAAACGCAGAGGCGACTTCGGACGCTGTTTTAGTCGCTAACGGTTCTGCTTCTTTGTATCTACTGGCAACATCAACTACTGTTAGCGCGTATTTGTATATTTTTCTACGGACAGTATCATGAGGCAGGAATAGTATGTCAGCCTGATGAACTTCATTGGGCACACTAACATCAAAATGCGCAAAGTTGATTTGTCGAGGTGGTGGTAAGTAGATTTGCCATATTGCTTGTTTTGACAGCCATTTTTTGGCAACCTCGCGTGTTACTGATGCCGCGTTGGCGAGTTTATTAATTGCTGAGTTACCTCTCCAGTATCCGATTGGGGAATAATAAATCGCTTGCATTGGAAATGCTTCCATTGTTATTAATTATCCAGCGCCTAATGCTAATTTAGATTTCATCGCTGATCTTACTAACCAATTAGCGAGTGACTCCTTAAATGATTTATTTTTTATGGCGCTTAGTGCATGAATTAATTTCACATCCGCGATATGCCTGTCTTGTAGATCTTTACTTCGATAAGCAACATCATGTATGTGACACGCTGCGTCGATAGCGTTTATCGGATACTCTCCCGGTTTTGGTTTAGATTGTTCATCAAGTCTGATATCTAGTCGTGTCCCTGGACCGCAGTAATTGTATCCTGGGAGATGTTTTTCTCCGGGATACTTTGCCCAGGGAGTTCCCGGGAGCTTTCCAAGTTTGGCTGCAATGTCACCTCCGCTAAATTCTCGCTTTTTTTTTGAAATCTAAATTTTTTTGTGCCACATCGCGTACACTTACCAGAAAGTGCTTGTCTGTTATTTTTTGTTGTAATGGTTGTTAGATCATTCGTAGGGGTTCGTGCCCGGCACTTCACACAATATAGATCCATAATTATTATTCTTTATATACAAATGGAAATTACAGATTTTTCTGCGACGCGAAGAAAGGAGCCAGTTAAGCATAATTCAGTGCTACCAAACTCTATCAGAATGATCATCATAGGACCGTCAGGATCGGGTAAAACGCAACTGCTGTTGAACATGATAATGAAGTGGATGAAGTGGGATAAGCTGTATTTGGTAGCACCATCTGTAGATGATCAGCGATGCTATAATGTTATAAAAGATTTTAATGAGAGTGCAAAAGCGCTGAGTGAAGACGGCGAGGAAGTAGTTGAATTTATCACTGATATCGAAGAAGCTCCCAGCGTTGAAGACCTTAACGGGGAAATAAATAACCTAGTAGTGTATGATGATGTGATGCTGGACAAGCAAAAAAATCCTGCAAGAATATTTTCCCGGGGTCGTCATAAAAACACCGATGTCATTTATATTACTCAACGTTACACACAAATACCAAAAGTAATCAGGGATAACTGTAATCTTCTTGCTGTGTTTAATGGAGTTGATGTTCATACGCTGAGAAATATTCATCAAACCTGGTGTAGCGGCGATATGGATATTAATAAGTTTAAGAATTTCTTTAGTCACGCTCAAAGAAACCAGCACGGATTTGTGACAATAAATTTACACGACCCGCGGACACGATACCGTATCGGACTTGATACATTGTATGGTTAACATAAAAATGTTTTCTTGGAAACTCATTTCCCTGAGCAGCAGAGGGGGGGGGGGGGGCTGGACCCGACCCATGGATTTTTCAATGACGACCCCGCCACGGAAACTGTTTCAGATTTATTGAAGTAACCCAAGTTGCCAGTGCAAATTCAACGAGTTTGTCCCTGGAAACTCTTCGAGTTTTCGGGGGACATTTTTTTTTTTGTTTTGTATTCTGAATAGAAGGGTTTATTTCGTCAAAATCGAAGAATAGTTTCATAAAGGGTTTTTGTTTAAAAAGTTAGTTTCGGTCTGTTCTCCCCCTCTGCTGCTAACGGCCAATGAGCTTTGTAGAACGTTGAGTTGCACTCCGTGGGCTCATCAAGGGTTACAAATTTAAACCATCATAATTGTCGCTGATTAGTGTACATCTATTGACTGTAACAAATTAGTTTGCACCAGCTTGAGACAGCAGTATGCGTATAATCTCAAAGAGATGCTGATCAACAAGTACAACCCGGGTGGAGACTGTTTCATTTTGGGTGAGAATATATTAAACAATCATATCAGGTATATATAATGTTGAAAGCTTCACCGATTGATATATATAGTACTTTAAAAGAACTTATGGGCACAGCTAATCAGGAATTAAATTACTCGAGCAATCTTTTTTTAATGAAAACGAAAAGATTAAATCACTATTTCACGCTTTTTGCATATTCATTCTTCTTCTTTTCCACCTCATTACTTTGACCACTAACCAGGCTGTCAATCGCTCTAATTTCATGTGTTTAATTAAGACTGTAAGTAGTCAAATATGAAATGTTCTTGAATAAATATAGACAACACAATCGTAAGATGCAAAACTTCTAGACACAAAATCATTAAATTTCATATGCCTTTACAACGATACACTACTGCTAAGGATGCAAAATCAAAGGTTAATTTAATTTTGTTTTTATAAATTTCTTCTGTCTAACTACACAAGATACAACTGCAAAGTGACTTGTGTTTATCAAGCTACTGACGTTATGATAATATATTCATTGATAAAAAAAAATGTACAAGTCTTTAGGACAGAAATGAAATTCTGCGGCAATCGAATACGTTCACGATTTCACACCTTACATAAGCTGTAGTAAGAGCATTAAAAGAATAGCACTTGCATTATCTTCGATTTATTATGAATGAAAACAATGGAATCTCTAGAGACCAAATTTGTTTAATCTGACACAAAATAATTACAAGTGCATGGATCGGCCGGCGATTATATCTCGCTTATCGAAGACTCACCATTTTGTGCTTGTGTCTACAAACATTTTGGAAGCGCTTATTTTGTATGTTTCCCGTTGGTTCCGATTTCAGGCTACTAATACAGCGACAAACAAGATTTAAAAAAATTAAATGTTGAAAAGATAATAATGTTGACTTAGTACAGCGCTTAATCTTGAGAAGCTCTTAGAGCCTTTACAATATTAGATAACACATTAAAAAAAATTATGAGACAACAAGACTACAAAAACAAACACCATGAAATTAGAACACAAAAACATGCGGGCAATAATTAAGGAAGTAGACATTATTAAGTCTTTATGACTCTTATTGAAATATGTGACTTATTAAAAGCAATCTTGAATGAGATTTCAGTGTCTTCTAAGATCGATGGGAAGAGGGGTGCAAGTTTCTCGACGGGGTGTACAATTGGGCGAAGTCAGATAGGTATATTGGACTGGAGCCAGCCAACTAAATGTAGCATACTTAACAGATTTTGTTATTTGAGTCTGGATATTAAAATTATGAAATTAATGGATGGAATAAACAGATATCTGAGCAGAGATATATGACAGAACAATACCACCCCTGTATATAAAGTATAACAGTTTAGTAAATTACATACACAAACATAAATTGTACAAGACATTTAAATGATACACTTCTATTAGAAAATATTTACCAAATCGTTATAATAAAATGCAATTAGCAATTCCGTTCACACATATATGACCGACTTAATCATAAAATCGAGCGAGAGTGTTGGAATTCAATTGTCCAGCATGACTGCATAACTTGGTGAATGTTGCGGTCACTTCAGATTGGACACCGGTCGTAGACTCGGTTTGATTTATCCATTTAACTGTCTATGTGATGCGGCCTACTATGACCTCTTTCTTGCATCCAGCTTCTTACGGGTCTCAACTGCAATATGGAACCCTTCTATGTCTCCGTTGCTTTGCGTGATGTTGTGTGGAACTATTTTCCTTTAAAAATCTATAAATAGGCAACCTTATTAGTTTGTTAGGTCCTTACTACTCGGATAGAAAAGTATCATCTCTCGTTACGTCAGATATCGTCACAACGTAATTCAAACGAGCATTAACTGATAATGCATTTCGCATTTCATACCATATAAATTCTCAGTTTTTTTTTTTAAAAACTCAAGCATAGCACAGGAGATTCATCGATCTTTCTCACAGACGTTTTAATATTGCTAATCGATATATCTGCCCAGACTATTCTCTGAATAAGCGATTATGTTCAGCCTTGCGCAATATTAAACACTATCTGGACTAAGTGGCGGTCCGCAGGCTTTCTGATGATAATATCATCGATTCTCGGTTAAAGGAATTCACATCTTAATTATACAAATGAATTAAAGAAATTCGCTTCATGTCCTAAGTATATTTTCTTACTAACAATTGATTGAAATAACATTTGCAAACTCAAGGATACTATCAATTCCTAGCGTACATGATTCGTACGACAGATATACGAATAAATTCAAACAATTATCTCCGAATTCTTATCAGGTAAAAATGTACGAGCTTCTTAGAATAAATTGGTCATATACCATTCAAGAAAAACGAATTCAAACAATTAGCTTCAACACTCATATCAAAGAAAAATTGCATGGAACTAAGATACAGTACCTTGCTCTATTTTCCTCCTTTCAGAATCGCGTATTTACCCTTTTACAGAATTGTCTCTCAAGATCTCCAATACACGCCCCTTGGACTGTTATTTAACAAGAAAAATACTCGCTATTTTCCTCAGAGTCACGATCTTAGATAGAACATTTATGAAACACGAAATTTTACCTGGGAAGCGCATCCCTTTCTTTAGTTAATCTGGATTATATTATTTAACCGCTGTTATTAAACACGCCAATCAAGGCTTGAGTAATTCCTAATATTTCCGCGCTTTCAAAATTAACCGATGCTATACATTTGTAAAACACGAAATATTGCCTGGAAGCGCATCCCTTATTTAGCTTAGCCATTCAAGATTAGATTATTTAACCGTTGTTATTAACATACGACAATCGAGGTTTGAGTAGTTTCTCATATTTCCGTACTTTCTTAATGAACCGATGCCTGTACATTTGTAAAACACAACATTTTGCCTGCGAAGCACATACCTTGTTTAGTTTAGCCAATCAGGATTAGATTACTAAGCTGCTGTTATTAACACACGCCAATCTAGGCCTGAGTAATTAATCATATTTTTGCTCTTTCTTAATGAACCGATGCCTGTACAGTTTCAACTTATGACACCATTTCAACAAGTACGAAAGTTGTCTCTGCATCATGTCAAACGCTTGGCATTTACCGATGTTAGAACTGAATTCAACTGGCCTTGGCAAATCTTCCTGACCATTAACACACGGAAACCTCATTAAAATCAATCATACCAAAGCCAAGGACATTAAAGCACCGTATTCTTGCTCAGACCCGATCCTTAACATGTACCCAAACACATCCATGAACTTAATTGGCTATGTGTCACGCTGACCCTGCAACGTTCACCCAGTTACGTGCAGACATAGCATCTTACAAAATTCACACTGTTACAGAGTGTCATCAGCATACGATTGGTGAGGCACCGGATGTTGATATATGGCTCAGTAAATATAATGAAGAGAGTGGGGCCGAGAACAGAACCTTGTGGAACACCAAGACATGGATCAACTGGGCTGGAATGTTTTCCATTTATGGACACAATTTGTGTTATGTTTACTAAGTAGGATTTGAACCATAGTGAGTCTGTAACGTAGTATAGTAAATTACTATATGCTGATAGTTAATAATTGGTTATCACAGAGTATTTAACTGGGTTTTGGATAGAAGATAACTGGTTTGGTGATAGTAGATTACCGGGGACTGAACAGTAGCTGACTGGTTTGTGGAAGGTAGATTACCAGGTGCTGAATAGTCAATAACTGATTGTTGAGTAGTAGACAACTGTTCATTGGCAGTAAAATCAGTTGGTAGATAACGGGTTGGTGGACAGTAGATCACTGCGGTTTGATAGTAAATAACTTGGCGTTGGATAGTAAATAACTGGTTGGTGGATAGTATATAACTAAATAACTAAATGGTAGGTAGTAAATAATTGGTTGCTGGATATTAGACAACAAGATGGTTGATAGTAAATAATTTAGTATTGATGTGTAAAGATTATAAGGGAGGTAGTTATGTTTGCTTTTTTTTAAAAGGCGCGTATGCATGGATGGAAACATTATAAAAACGAGTATATATTTTAACTTTATAAGTGGAATCATGAGGTAATACGTAAAGATAAAGAAATTAGCATTGTTACTAAGTAAAACAAAATAATTAATTTCTTTTAGAGTCAAGGTTGACAAAAAAAATATTATATTCCTTCCAAAATAGATACAAGTCCCAAACAGACAGACTCCTCGTGTAACACATATATCGTCATACGGCATTTGAGTTCGAGAGGATACTATTGCCTCACACTAAACTGTTGAAAACATAACTTTGAACATGACGACCTCATGCTTATTTCCAGTTTGTTTCCATAATCTTTTTAACCCTATTTAACACAGGACTCCACATGCAGCAGGTTATTTAGACAGCAAAAAACATTTCTGGTTAACAAACTCTAACCGCTTACATTTCCGTCCGAAATAGAACAAATGGACCAACTCTTCGTGTGACATGTATGTTGTCAGATGGTATTTAAGTTAGAGAGCATGCTACACTATTTTTTGTAAATAAAAAACATACCTTTAAACATGGCAGCTTCATCCTAATTTCCAATATATCTATAAACTTTCGATCATTCATTTTTATATGCTAATTTCTTACTTGCCACCATAAATGTTTGACTCAATTTAATACAGGAATCCTTTACTACATTTAATTTATCATACCCCTGTTAAGAAACACGATATCAATGTACCCTTCTGTCCCTATGTTTATCAAGCAAAAACAAACTACAGCTATTCATTTAGAAAGCAGGAAGACTCCCATTTTCCTCCAAAAACATGCTCCACTGTTGAACAATAAACTCACCTGATGTCAGACAACACTTCTGTTCCAGTGCAAACCGTCATCACATGCTATACTGTTAAAATCTAGACGTCAACTGACATGACGTCTATATTAAATTCCCGTTTAGGCCTATAATCTATTGACCCTATTTAACATATCTACCCCTCACATTTGTATCTCTTGTACCATCCTCTACTACTACTGGGTATCCTAAGTTTTTAGACTAATGCACTGTATGCCTTACGAATTAGGCAATATATTAACATAATTTCATATTGCTTCATTTCTCTTGCCCAGACCTTCATATTTGCATCCAATTATACGGGAGAAGAAGATAAAAATGTTTCATGTAATATTTCACTCGAGTCTTCCACTGTACTTTTCTTGTGTTTTTTGTTCTGGGTCCGAGAAGAACAGGGAAAGTAACATCTACAGTCATTTGATATTCCATCTGAATCTGTGAAAGTCCAGACCTCTGCAATTTAATTTAATAAGATTTTTTTGGCTTGGTTAACATTACTAAACTGGAAATGCGACTGCCAATAAATGCCAAGGTAGTGTCATAAAATCGAGTGGATCTGAAACATTTATTAACTTCCAGGGCCGCCCTTGCTCACAGGGGCCCCGCACGTTAGTAATTTGTTTAAATGTATCTACAGAGATAAAGTAATTTTAAAGCGATAATAATTTTAAAGCGATAAAATTGTAAGTTCAATATCTTATAAAACTTATTTAATGATTTATTTCCAAATGACGAGCTCACAGGGGGCCCCGCGCGTAAATACGGGGGGGGGGGGGGCTGCCAAAATGACCCAAATCATTTGATTAATTTATCTCTACAAAATAATAATGGCGATGGTGGTGATAATGATGCCAACAATGGTTATTTCATATAATTCATGAAATGGTGTATCTTTGAAACAATAATTTGAATTTTAAGTAACAATGTAAGGGAAACAATTCTTACATGCGAGAAATGCTCTTTTGGTTCATGACCACCAGAAATATCCAATAACTGTCAAAAAACATGTATGGAGATGCTTCCAGTATGCCATTGTTTCATGACTGTGTTATGTTATGCTTATTTCATTGGTCTGGTCCATACCTTTGTAGAGCCTAGAGAGATCTTTATGAAGCTTTGCCCAAGTATATACCATGACCAAAAACAGTGTGTCATGTTCCATAACCAGGTCCAATGAATTAATGTAAAAAAGAGATTTAATTCTGTGACTCGTAACCGTGTATTTTGAACCACTGAGGAGATTTAATGAAATATTAGTCGCCTTATATAATATGTAGAGGTGATGTGTTGCAGTCATTATAGCATCAAGATGAAGGTGGTATATCAACTAAACTTTAACAAGTTATATATTATGACCAGACTTGTGTTACAAGCCATAGTCATACCCTTTGCCTCGAGATCACGTTTGCAGCACGAGGAGAATATAAATAAATAACCTCTTTGTATATGTGTGTATCATGTTTGTACTAATAAAGACATTTATTGTCATTGAACTCTGGCTATTTCTATGTCTTCATCATGTTTTGTTTATTTAGTCATACAAATATCAGGTCATTTAGGACGTCACTCTTTAATCCCTACTGTATTTTCATGAAACTTTACCCATGATGCACGTTCACGTTATCATGTGATAGTCAAATCCGTAGCTCGAAGGTCAAGGTCATTCGAGGGGAATAATCATGAGATTGGCAGTTATCACTTATCATTCGTGATACTCTTATTTTCAATAATAATAATAATAATAATAATAACATTAATAACCTTTATGATATCAGCTGCTTATTTTATATAGTTAAATATATAATAGTTGCCACTAGTCACGAAAATAAAATACTGCAATGTTTACCATTTGAAAAGCAGCAATTGTCACCAGAACATTCAGTACAAATACTACTAGTTTTGGATACACGGGATACTACCCCAGTGTTTTCATGACTCGCGATATGTGGGCCTATTCTGAGCATGGGTTTCAAAAGATGTAATGTTAATGCATCGGTTTATGGAAATGAAACACATTACTTTGGATCGACTCTTTCTGTCAGCATTTCAGCCGAGGAACCAGGTCGGTTTATAGCTGGTTTTACAAAGTTCAGCATAACAATGGCACTAAATGGCAAGAGATGTTGAGCAAACCAAACCGATCTAGTTAAAAAAAAAAAAAAAAAAAAAAGTAAAAGTGCAAAATTTGATTAAAATAAGCTATTATTTTGACGAGAAAAAAAAAACAATGAATAGGCTGTAATGTGTTTACAACGTCTCGTTTATGAACAAATATTTGTTTTTTACTGTAGAATTTAAAAACAGACTATAAACCCGGGAATTTATTGAGAAGCGTCAAGTTGACATGTTGGATAGCAGACAATAAAGTAGGTGTTGGACAACGTTTTGCAAACTTAGAAACTTGGATTAATATGCATTATTGTTCTAAGGTAAAGATTTCTAGCTTTTAAATAATATTTTATTTGCATGATTCTAAAAAAAATATTAAATAGGTTTTTTCTGGGTTTCAAGTTCAAAAAATGTATTGAGTGGGTCTTCATGTTGACATTTAGAAGTTACACTTTTATATGCATTTAGAATTGAAATGTGGGATGTTTTTGTACACTTTATGAACATCACTTTCCTTAATCAAAGGACGATCGTTCTTTCTTTGTACAAATTGGAGTTTCGACCAAAAACAACACGTGATCCAACCTTTACAGAAATGACGCATCGTTGCGCAGAATTACCCGACGCGCAGAATTAGGCCGACACGTTCGTATGTACCGCCATGTCGGACAATTCTGCGCGTCGGGTAATTCTGCGCAACGATACGTCATTTCTGTAAACATTGGATCGCGTGCTATTTTGGGTCAAAAATCCATCTTGTATCCAGATAGAACAATCGTATATTAATTAAGAAAAGTGATATTCATAAAGTGTACAAAAATATCCCACATTTAGACTCAAAATGCACATAAAAATGTGATTTCTTAATGGCAACGTGAAGACCCACTCCATGACCTTCTTGAACCTGTAACCCAGAAAATTCGATTTACAATGAATCTTTTAGAATAATACAAATAAATACTTTATAGAAAAGATGGAAATGTGTACCTTAAACAAAACTGTATATTAATCCAAGTTTCCAATTTTGCAAGAAGTTGTCACACACGTACAAAATCGTCTGCTACCTAACGTGTCTACTTGCCGCTAGAACATAAGTTATCAACAAATTCCTCAGCGTATAATCTGTTTCTAAATTCTGTAGGAATTTTTCCCCATCAAAAAGACGTTGTAATCACATTACATCATATTCATGTTGTTTCTCTTCCATGTAATAGCTTATTTTTCATAAAATGTTGAACTTTACTAACTTTTTTACAAGATCGATTTAGTTTGCTTAATACCTCTTGCCATTTATTGTCATTTTTACGTTGAGTTTTGTAAAACTAGCTATAAACCTGACCTAATTACTCGACTGAACTGCTGACAGAAACAGTCCAAAGTAATATATTTCATTTATGTAGCCCAAATGGATAAACATGACATCTTTTCAAAGCTATGGGCAGAATAGGCCGACATGTCGCGAGTCAGGAAAACGGGGGTGGGGGGTGGGGTATCCTCTGTGTCTAAAATTGATATTATTTTCAACAGAATATTCTGGTGACCATTGCATCTTTTCAGATGGTAAACATTGCTGTATTTTATTTTTGTCAATCGCTCGAATGCGTTTTGCTGCAATATTGGAAACGAAAACCTTAGGTGCGCAGAAATGCCCGACAGCAGTGTATAACATGTTGTCGATTATCTGGTTATGTATATGGCATAATAAGTTTAACATTTTCAGGGTTTAATATAAGATCTTTCATCTAATTCAGACTTTACGAAGTTCTTTGGTCTAATTCAGGCTTCCAGAAAAACAAAAGCAATAACAAAACTATTATGTCACTAAGCTATCAGGACAAGGGTCTTAACTCTCAGCCAGATTTCAAGCAGGTAGAGTATGCAGTCACTGGAAACCACAAAGCCCCTCCAGGAATCCCGTTCTTTTTTTATATGCAATTAAGGTTTCCGGTGGTCTCAATGGCATGCGAGGGATTCTCAGGAGGCTAGAAACCTAGACGTGCTTACCTAGATGCCAGGTTGAAGTTATATGCAACGATGTTCTGATCAAAGAGAAGTTAAAACTCTATTTTCTCTTTCTTTAAAATTAATATTAATCTGTTGCTAACATTAATCACAAACTAAACATCAACATTTACATTCTATTCTGATATATGTATTTTTCTAAAATTTTGCTAAAATGTGTACAAGAAAAGTAACATGTGTATTATGTAGTATCGAAGTGTAGTGAGTGTAACATATTTGAATTTTTACAAAAGAACCATCTAGTCAGCAGTTTAACTTGATAAAATGTTGATCTTCTATAATTCTTCAATGAGAAAATCTAATATCTTAGCATGTAATATGCAGGAATAAAAGGATCTCATAAACAATTTAAAACTTAGTGTAAAATGGAAATAATAGTTTCTAAATTACATTTGATTGTATAGTATACACATTTTATAAGAAATTTATATTCATATATTGATTTTGATGATATAACATTCATTGTGTTGGGTAAATGTCTCAATGACAATTTAAATTAAACAAATTAATATAAAAAAATACGATCAAGCTAAGTATAAGCCTTGAAATATTTACTTATTTCGAATTATATGCAATTGTGTTTCCAAATAAAGATTTAATAAATTTTGAAAGAATGGCATTTCTGTATATTAGATTTTAATTCTCGCTGCCAGTCCTGCTGGTTTATACGTTGCCAACTTTTAATCGGAGTTCTTGTACAAGTTTTATCATGAGTCATTTATGGTACATCAGACGCTTGTTTTGCAACGATTATCTATTGAGCATTTATTCAATGAGGAAAGACGGCGGTAAATATGAACTGTATATGTGGAGTTTAAATATGGACAAAACGATTTTTTAACTGGATTTACTGATATGTTTTTGTTTAGAAATCTACCTAAATGTACTATTAATGAAGGTCAGTTCTTATATTTCACTTCAACATTCGCTAAAGGTCATAAAGGCTACTCAGAGAAGTTCAAAGTCGACGATAGGTATTTAGGGACCGGTCATTTAATTTTGTTGTTGTTGTAGGGTTTAACGCCATCTTTCAGCACACGATAGACTATACATGGCGGCCAGTATTAATGATGGAGGAAGAACCCGGGAAAACCCCAGAAAGGACCACCGACCCACGAGAAGCTACTGGCAAGCTTTCTCACATACCCACATTGGCTGAATCCGAGATTCGAACCCACGCAGACAGTGGTGAGATGGCACTGATCCGTAACGGAGAGCGCTTTAGACCACTCGGCCACTCGGGGCCCCCATTTAATTTTGAGGAGTTGGTGCCTGGATTATTTTTTTTTTTTTACTTTATAAAAACCCAAGTCTTTGAAAAAGTAGGTCCATTACCGTGGCCTAGGACTTTCACACTTTTTTCCAAATATGAACAATATGAGTTCTCAGAACCGAATCTATATCGTTTATCACGGCGATGATTACACTTTTTGTAAAGTTTAAATTAAAATCTAAACTGCATGGGGGTAAATTTCAACGCCAGGCTTGCCATATACTTTCATTGCTTTAGCAACAAGCAGTGGGGGAAAGGCGTTAGTTCTAGGCTTAACAAACTTTACCAAGGATTCAGCTTCACAGGAGCAGCCTCAGCAGGGTTTGAAGATTGGGACATGTTTGCTCTTTGTCATCTTTTTGATAATTCACATGTTAGAGAATCCAAATACATACAATATCCGTGTCAGGCAGTGACATGGGCAAAATAGTCATCCCAGAGCCTATCATTTCACTTAAACAAGCCAAACAGGCAAAGTTTAATTTGCCTTGCATTGATTTCGTGACATTACCTACACCTCAGTTTGTTTAAATATTATGCATTTATAATCAAAGTAAAACACTGACTGTTATTTCAGTATTTCTCTTCAAAAAGGATGACCAGCTTGAGCCCTGATCAGGGATGGTCCTGGCTTTTAAAAAGCTGTCGCCAAAAAAATCGCCAACCACAATATTTGGTCGCCAAGTTTCAAAAGTGTCACCAGATCAAGTAGTGTACATTTTTTCAAGTGTTAATTTAGTCTATTAATGTAACAGGCAATGAAAATTACAAAAGATGGGTAGTTAATACTTTAATTACAACAAGCATTAACAAAATGTTACACAGTGTTACATGAAGATCTGTCGCGATTTTAGGGCTGCCAACTTGTTGAATGCAGTTTCAAAGTCTAATTTTTCACACCTGTACTTGCTGATTCTCATTAAATTCTCGAGAGATGAGATGCAGAGTTTATTTCTGATGTCAGTTTTTATGAGGTTCATCTTACTGAATCCACGTTCACAGTCTACAGTGCTGACAGGTGACACCAGTAGTCTCTCAACAGCCCCCCTCCCCTTATGGCTAGCTTCACAAAGCTTGTAGTGAATTGCTTCCTAATTCCCAAGAATGATCACTGAATGCTGTATAAATTTTCTCGACAAGCAAAATATGATCTCCATTCCCACGAATGAAACTTACATGAGTCAACACCTGGCAATATTAGACCGTATATATAAGCATAAATTCACACCCAATTTAGGGATTCTTTCACTCCTGTATTTTGAGAAATAAATAATTGTTATTAATTATGCAAAACTGTTTTTTTTTGCTATTTCTTGTTGCGGAGTTTAACTCTCTGCAGCCGTAACATGGATTGATGGCAAAAGGAAAAGATCAATGAGTAAAATGCTGCACTGGCGACAGATATAATTGTGACTGAGATTTTTTTCCATTTGCTTTGTATTTATACACAGTAGTCAGTACTTCAAAGGTTATCAGTTTTCTATGAAGGTTCAGCAAAACTATTATTTTGGTATATGTAAAAAAAAACAAAAACAACAGAAGGATTAGCCATTCAATTAATTGTATCTGTTCTATTCGCATCTTCAGAAGTCGGTCAGTTGTAGGTATAGTTCGGTAGCATGACTGACAGTATCACAGCATACAGTACTCAGCCCAGATGTCAGCATAGCAGATTATGATGTAAAAATACACTGTAACGATGGGGTTGTCAATACGAACAAAG
The DNA here is from genome assembly GCA_028554795.2 of Sinohyriopsis cumingii. Classification (NCBI taxonomy): domain Eukaryota; kingdom Metazoa; phylum Mollusca; class Bivalvia; order Unionida; family Unionidae; genus Sinohyriopsis; species Sinohyriopsis cumingii. The sequence goes on along the minus strand of CM068829.1, from coordinate 149,968,563 downwards.
GATCGTTTGTGTAACAGATTGATTTCAATGCATTGCTTAGTCAAGTTTGTGGCTTTCTTTCGTTCTCCCTTTTAATGTATCCAGTCCAAATCCATGATTGTATGTACAAATTAAATAACCAAAAAGTCTGTCGCCAAAAAAATCGCCAGATGGGATATTTTCGTCACCAATAAGGAAAAAAAATCATAATTTGCGACATTGGCGAAGCCCAGGACGATCCCTGCCTGATTTATTCCAGTTAATTGCACTTTAAAACAGTGCCAGGCTACCTTTTGAAGAAGGTAGAATTTCAGTTCTGGTTCAGTAACACTATCGTGAATATGTTACAGATATAAATTGAATAAGGGAAATGTTCCGGCAAGCAAGAGTTACTTACTTTTGATTTGGATATTTCAAAATGAAATTCTGGGGCTGCCAGGCAGTTTAGTTAAAACAGCAGAATCATTCAGCACATTAAGTGTTGTTCAAGACTGCATACTGAAGAATAAGGTCATAGAGACCCCTTCTCTAGTAATCGCACAAGTCAACTGTAGCACTTGCAAATGGGCTTATCAACTATATGATGGCTGTAACAGTATAATATTCCATTTATGGTATTCTTGTAAGGTGTTGTTTAAATTTTTGCTTTATATTTCATTTGTTCAAAAACAAAAACTGGAGGAATTACATGTACCACATGTGTTACAAAATAGATTTAACAGCACCACTCCCATCAAACTCTTGAAGGACTTAATTAGTGCTGTAAGCAGTTAAAATCAGGTGTAAATTCTCTCTGTAGAGTGTCTCCAGTCTTCCAGTGTCTTTAGTTTCTTGTCCATAACATTTAATGTGCATATATAGGACCTTCCATTTGTGCATAATTGATACCCTGGGATTTCATTTTCAAAATCCTACATATATTTCTGGGGATGTAACAACTAATTTTTTTTTTAAAGTCGAAGGATATACATGAACCAGTAAGAAGAGGTACGAAATGCTGTTTAATTTCATTTGTTTAATTACATAAATTGTTTCATATTGATATTTATTATCTGTGTTCAATACTGTATTCATTCTCACTGTGATGCTCTGTTTCCACATCAGGGACATGTCTACACCTATGCACTTTTGTTGTCTGTACAATCAGTACATTGTAAATGGAAAAGTTTAGCAACACTATTTATAAGTCTTATTGGGCTGACTTGCATTGCTGCATTTCATTTTGTTTTCAGACTTAGGGATTTTTATACAGAATGATCTCATGTTGGGCCAGCTGTAAAATTGAAACTGTCAGAGGCTGTCCTCAGAATGACCTCCCAGCAGAGATGCCTGGTACTAGCTGTTGTGACAGCAGTGAGAAGTACAGTTGTAACCTACCCGGGCTGTCCACACTGCTATAGCAAGTTGCTTTCTGATATCACGAATAGCAGGTACAATATATACTGTTGAGTTAATCTTGTCCTGAGCCTACCGTTAATTTTTTTATAGTGCTGGAGCCAGTCTTGGTTTCCATGGGGACAAGAGTGTATGATCTCCTGGGATGGGGATGCAAGCCCATTTCAGGATACCTGTAGTTTGATGCTTTCAATTGATTTTTTCATAGGTATCAGTTTTTATCTCCTCACCAATTAAGTTGGGATTTTAAAGCATTTTCCACATTTATTCATGTATATCTTTGTATATTTGCACTCATTAAAATTGGTAATTGTATGTGGATGCTTATCAAGAAGAGCAACTCATTTATACCAAAACAAGGTCAATGTAACCTGATATTTAAGCTTGGGCAACTTGTATTTTCAGCTATGGTATGGTCAACTTCGATAGGACATAAAATGTTGTCATGCAAATCAGGCCACAAAGCTGTCTGAATATTGAGGAGTTAGAAATGAAGAAACATAGATTGAAACTTTATTACCAACATAAATATTCAGTTAGTTAACTCAAAAGTAGATAAATAAAACTTGAACAATTTTCAAACAGTTTTACATCACTTATTGAAAGTAAAAAAAGACATGAGATAGTAATGTACGCAAAGTACAAATGCATTCGTGCTTGAAAGGGAGAGTGTGAAATAGCAAATAAACTTCACTTTCTTTGCATATTGTGACAAAGTAATAGACACTGGATATGCTGGAGCAACTACAGTATTTAGCCTGTCTCAATCCAAGGAAGGACCCTGGAGGTAAACCCTTGATCTGCATTTCAAGGATTCTGATAGAAAAAATTAAATCCCACCAGGTGTCCGATAGGTTAAGTCATTCATGCCTTATACAACTGTAGAATCTAGTAAATTTTTTACAGTACAGTACATGTAATCATCGCAAATGAAAAGTAATGCCAGTTTTGAGAAATCCAACCATCTTTGTTTTATCATTTTATTTATTGTGATCTTATGATGTCTTGAAGTACAAGTAAAAGCAATGAACCATCACTTGGTAAATTTATCTGTAAGTTTATAATAATAATTCCATAAGAATATACTCTTGGTAATTAAGTTGACTAATATTGGCATAATATCACAATAAACATTAAAGGATGCTGCAAGGTAAAATAAAATGTATGACGCATTCTTGAAACTGTATTATATTTATTTTAGAAATAAGAAAAGCTTATGTTGTTCTTTTGCACATTAAAAGATTATAACCAAGAATGTCTTTGAATGAATTGAAAATAATGCCAAAATAGTGGTTTAATCCAAAAGGTCTATGAGGATTTTGTAATTCCAATGAATAATTAAATAAATGATTCCTCTTAACTTATATCTGAGCACCACAGAAATGATTCTACGGACTAAATTTAAAATGAGAATGAACAATTTTGTTTACCACAATCTTATATAAAAATCTAAGACAATAAAATTCCCTAAATGTTGGTCTCAACTTCACTTACAAAACATTTTAAGTTTGTAAATAAGGCTAGACCTTGAATTCAAATTAATAAATAATTTATATATAACTTACAAACACAACAAAAATCAGATACTCAAAAACCCTGAACTCAATCATGGACAAAGGTCAAACACACAATATAAATGAAAATATGGATATTTGTTAAAAGAGCATTAAAAGATGGTTACTTACTTTCAAGAATCCACCTCTATCATTGAACCCCATTTGGTTTCATCAGACCAAATCAGACACCCTTCAAAGAAGATGTATTCAGTCTTTCATAGAAGACTGCAGTAGAAATGACAATAGACATTCAAAGTCTGGTATTCTATTTCAGGCTCTTCCATCATACACTGAGTAAATGCTAAGGAAAATCTTCAATTTTCTAGACTAAGGCATCCTTGACTTACCTTTACGCATCAGTCAGCTGTTTTCTAGACTAAGGTATCTTTGTTTTACCTTCATGTGTCCATCAGCATTGTGGCAGGCTATACAAATATTTATAATATCTGCTTGCCTAAATTTGAGATTTTGAGGAAATACTTGTAATGCAAAATAATTTTTGCTTCATATTTTCATGCCTTCACTGCATTTTGCATCTGTCCGTTTACACACACACACACACACACATATATATATGTAATAAATTGGGTATTTGACTTCCTGTTTTGGAACTTATTGTTCTTAGATAATTTGATAGTCTTTTTTTTATGTAAATACTCTATAGCATATGCTACGAGACTGAGTTTTAATCATCAAAATGTTAATCATGCCTTTATGAATATGCCAAGTGTTTTACTGACCAAGACTAATTCAGTGTGCTATAAACCAACAACAAAGTTTATATTGATTAAATGCATCATCATACAACATAGAGTGTGTTTATGAAAGGAGGAATCTACTGGCAACATTGGATTAAGTACTTAATATTAAATTGTGTACTTGGAAGCATTAAAAATTATATTTGCTGGTTTTGACTGCATACAACACTCTCTGTTCAAGAGCTGAGAATTATTCAGGGTGTGAGTGTGTGTGTTTCTCCCTCCATTTAAAAAAAGGGATAATTTTTAGAAAATTGGAGTCATTTCATGAACAAATAAAACTAAGGCTTGAATGTATGATGTGTTATTTTTGCTTTTAGAGTTTATTTTTCACTAAATTTTTAAAAATTAGTATGAGTCACACAATCACATGTTTTTGAGTTGACTCTTATGTGAATAGACATAGTATCTCAAGCTGTTTAAGACCATTATAACAAAATGCTTTGAGTTGACTCTTATGTAAATAGACATAGTATCTCAAGCTGTTTAAGACCATTATAACAAAATGCTTTGAGTTGACTCTTATGTAAATAGACATAGTATCTCAAGCTGTTTAAGACCATTATAACAAAATGCTTTGAGTTGACTCTTATGTAAATAGACATAGTATCTCAAGCTGTTTAAGACCATTATAACAAAATGCTTTGAGTTGACTCTTATGTAAATAGACATAGTATCTCAAGCTGTTTAAGACCATTATAACAAAATGCTTCGAGTTGACTCTTATGTGAATAGATAGACATAGTATCTCAAGCTGTTTAAGACCATTATAACAAAGTGCTTATTAGGATGATTAATCCAAAAGCTCTTGAGAGACAAATTAAATTTTGTATGCATATAACTGGTTGACCTGATTCAATTTTCAGATCAATATAGCTGTTTTTAAATTTTTCACAAATATTTGAACATTTGGATCAGTATGTTTTTACGATAGGCTTCTTGATACAAATCTGCAATAATCGTTTGATGTGGAAAAATGGAATTTGTTATAAATGTTTATGTGCATATCTAGGTGACCTGATTAGATTTTCAGACCATTTTTTAATTTTTGGATCTTGGAATTCTTTTGTGTGGAGAGTGCTAACAATCTTGCAGCAATATGGTTGTATATCTTTTTCTAATACCAGAATTTGTGGATACTTAGAAAGTTTTATAAAATCTTCTGTGAAAATGTTAACTCTTCCCATGTATAGGAAAAGGATTGTTTTGACATTTGTAGAAGGTTTGATTTAGAAATTACATCTTTGAAAAATCATATCTCAAAGGTGATATTATCAGTCTGTCATGGTGATTCCCTTTTTGATAAATGGCTTAAAAAAAGTTTGTTTTTTTATAAAAAGTGCTATTTGTCAGCATTCATTACATATCGATTTTACTTTTTTCAGCTGGCATTGTCTGAAGTGCAGATATTACTGTCATGGATGTGAAGTTCCCAAGAGATACCGTCTGGCTCTAACAGTGGCAGATGACACAGATATAGATAATTTGACCATATTTGGCAAAACCCTAGATACTTTCTTTGGAACTTGCGCCACAGATTTCCATCGGTATGTCCTAAATCACTACCATCAATTACTGCTTAAAAATTGCCCAACATTTTATACATATTTTTGCAGTCCCAAAGAGAAAAATCATGGAATAAATATTGTGTGCATAATAATTCTTTTTGAAGCTATTCTCCACTGTTATTTTTTCAACATAAATTGGTTCTAGCATAGTGAAAGGGTATTATAACAGTAAATCAGATCATTTCATCTGATTGTTTAAAACATTGTAATTTATTGCTAATCAGAAAACCAGAACATTATGTGACAATATGTCAGACAAATTAAAGTTACTAGTAATTACTGGGAGTCCTATCCAGCTACATGAAATTGTAACTACCAGCAAAATATCTTTCTCACACCAGAATAGCATTGTGATAGGGGTAAGTCCATTCATCTTAGTGTACTGTATATTCTAGCTTATAGTTCAGATCCACCTGCAAGCTGCATAAACCCAGATCTGCAATTATATCATGCACTGCAGATCTGGGTCTATGTAGTTTATTAGGAATGATCTCTTGAACAAACAACATAGACCTTGATCAGTCAATGCATTATGCAATGGCAAATAAGTATATATAGTATGCAAGGATCAAATAATACAGATTCCAATTATTATGAAATTGATTGCTTTTTTATTCAAGGAATGTCATTTAATCAATTTATTTTGTGAATGAATACGATGAGGAAAGTGACTAGATCCCACTTTATTTGCAGTTGTTGATCTGAATGATTTAGGCAGATAGAAATGACAGCTCTTATAAAACTTTTTGCCTGTAGTTGCAAAAGACAGTATCCAGAGGTGAGAACAGAATTTGAGTAACATGGAACCACAGAGTAAAGTCATTTGACTGGAAGGTTGTAATGTTGAATGAATGATATGTGCTGGCATATATTCACTAAACTTCCAGAAATATGATATGATTATTGAAGCCCCCTCTCAAGCTTCAAAAAAGTATTAACTCTAAAAATAAATACAATTTGAGAATATTGTAGTTACTTTGATTGTCAGATGAAAGGTACAAAATTAATGTTCCAAGCCAATCCAAAACCACCTAGCCAATCATACTTGAAAATTCAATGTTCAAATTTCTTCTAACATGTGGTTTCTAAATTCTCTTACAGGAGATTCACATCATTGAACAGACCTGACATAGACAAAGATTTCCTGCTGCATGAAGCATTGAGTTATGCTTTTGTAGGTCAACATTTTTATTTTGGTTTAAAAATTCATGCTGGTTCTGGAACTGCAAGGTTGAGAAATGTGTTTACCAACAAAACAGATACACAACAGAGACACAGTCAATTTTCTTCTCAGTTGGATCCCTCTGATATTATTGCCTATCAGATGTTACCATCGTGCAATGTAAATATGCCAACAGTTTGTGACTATGTCAAGGTTTTACTGGCATACAATTCACAGAATCTATCTTTATCTTCTGAAGTGTTGCAAAGGACAAACTGTGACAAACCATGTCCAGATAAATCTGAAGATCCAGCCGTTTTTTCCAAGTCTCAAGGAAGTAAGTCTGAAAAGTATGATTCCTCATCAATTTTCACAAAGCAGTCTCAAGTTGTTTTTAGTTTTGAATTGGATGAAACAATTAATCAGTCGTCAACAACCAAATCCATAGATACAGGAAAAAAGATCGGACCATTTTCTCAGAAAAGCAGAAGTAGAAATTCTGAAGGCCTGAATTATTCTTTAGGAAGTGATGGAAATGGAAGCTGGTCATCACCCTCTGTGGAGTCACCAGGAATGTGTAATTATGAAAATATATCAGAGTATGTGCCTTCTGTCCCAGATCCATTTGATCATCTTACCAGTGCTGACTTTGATATGAACAAAATTCCAGGTACACACAATGCATCTATCATGAAATTGAGAAGTCATATGTGCAAGACTAGTTGTAGTGAGTCATCAGAAAAGATGACACTTACATCAAAAATAGAATCAAGTATGAATCCAGGCACATGTCTAAAGGACACAAGAAATAGATTAAAACTGGAAGAGCATTATGAAGAGTCTGGATTAAACAGGTGTCTTTCTAAGTCAGAGAATTCACTTCAGCTTCAACAAACAGGCTATTTATACAAGCAGCAGCTAAATTCAGAAAAAGAGGACGCTGAACATGATGCAAGTGATGTGGTTTCTAGATTAGAGAAAAAAGTTTGTGCTGATGTTATCAGAGATGATATAGTAGAAAAAACAAGTATGAAATCAAGTTTAAAACAGTCAAATGTAGGATTAGATATTGAATCTCTTTCATCTTCATCTGACAGTCTACTGCTTATAGCTATGGATAACATGAATGTATCCAGAAAGGAGCAAGAAACAGATATCAAAGAGACTTACCCCAGACAAAATTCATTAATGAGAGATGAGTCTGGCACTCAGGCTAATGTAAGCAATGATTTAGTAAATGTGAAAGGTTCTATTGTAAACTCAAGCAAAACATCTAATTCAGTTGAGACTCGGTCACGAAGTTATTCTAAGTTAACCAAGTCCGACATGTCAAAGGATGGCCACATGGCAATACAACAGACTGTGACAGAATCCAGCCAGTTGAGAAATAGTTGTGCAAAGAATGAGCAATTTCCAGTCAAAGAGAGTACATCTAAAAGAGTTCAATTAAAAAGAAGACAATTAGAAACCAATCAGATCACTACAAGACAGTCAAAAATTAGGCAGTCCTTGAGGGAGGATCATGCTTTACCTAGGAATAGACAGTTAAAGAAGGATCAGTCTCCAGTCATACCTAGAGAGAATGATCAAGAAATACTGAAAGAAGGTCCCAGATCCACTACAGATTCATCCTCAAGACAGGTCTCAAACAGTTCAAGACATAGCTGTGAATCAGATGTAGCTTCCAGCCAATCATCAGTTGGGCTTCAGAAAAACTCAAAATGTGGAACTAATGTACATAAAAAGAAGCAAATCTCAAAGAAAAATAGCACAGAGAGGTGGAAACAGTCAAATTCAAAGAGCTCAGTTGAATCACTGATGAATACAAGTTTCGGATCTCACAAAGTAGAATGTAATTCCTCAACTTATTTGCCCTGTGATAATCAGAAGGCTTCAGATCAGGGTCCAACTTTAAGACCAGCCTCACACATGACACGTAAAGGAAGTGAATTCACACCAAACTCAGATTGTGTTCTCAGTCCTGGGGGAAAAAACTTTCATTCTCCAGTATTGTCACAAGCAGGAGCCATTGGTAATACTCAGCTGAACATGCCAGAATCTGAGGGTAGGGAATCATTTCTTTCTTCACAGATGGATGATTTGATTTTGGAAGTATCAGTGTCTGATTCATCAATACAAGTGCAGCCTCATAGTCCAGACTTTACCAAAAAGGAAAGTGCTAGCAAGAATACATGCATATTGGACAAAGAAATGGAAGGAACTACTTCTGAAAGGATGAAAATGATGACTGATCTTTTAATTGAAAGTAAAGTGGATAATCATCCTGCCATTAGGACCAGAAATGAGAAAAACAGTGTGTGTAGTAATTTGCCAAATAGTAAGAAAGAAAAACCAATTTCTGAAGATAATAACAACTTTGATAGATTAAAAATCATTCAGCAGAGTTCATCTGAAAGAAAACAGTCCAAAGTGCCTACACACAGTCAGAGTGGAACAAAAGAAAGTGACGAGGACATCCCTGGTGGTATCATTGTTGATATGCCAGAATCTGAAGATATTTATGCTTTTCTTGAATCATTTTCAGAACTTTCATTTAGTCCAGGTTACAAAGATGACAAAGGAAATGTTAGGAATCAAGAAGAAACAATTTCAGAGTCTAGTACAGCTGACTGTCAGGACATGGAGTGTTTAGCTCTAGACACGTGTATTTGTGAAGAAGGGCTGCCGAATAGCAAACAATGGACAGATCTAACACACAGTAGCACATTTTCAAAGAGAAGGAATCAAGAAGTTAGTCTTAGAAATGGGAAAACTTTAAAACCTAATGAATCTTTAAATATTGAAAACAAATATATGTCCTCAGATTTAGTGTCAGTAAAAGAGTCAGATGCTGAAAAATGGAAGGAAGCTAATTTAGACATAACAAAGCATTTAGCAAGTGATAACCCAGAGATATTTTCAGATTCGTTGGAAGCATTTTTGGAAAATTCTGATGTCTTCCAAGATAGAGCAAGCTCTATCAACCTTCACATACTGTCACAAGCCAATAATGTGAAAAGGAAGCAGTCATTAGAGGATAATAATAACTCAGTATCAAAGAAAGGATCCTTGAATCATTATAATTATGATTTATCACATAGTTCTAGTTTTGATACACTTTCTGATGATATTAAATTGGACCCAAAGTATTATTCCATTAAAGGAAATGATTTATCTGAGAGTAAATGCCTCAGTGAAGTTCAGCAAGGAAGTGAAACTTTGGCTACAGCATTCGAAACCTGTACAGATATTGAAACTTCATATGCACCACATCTGAGCAGACAGGCCCAGGGTACAAGCCAAGGTGCAGTATTTAATCACTCATCTCTCGAAAGTCGAATGGATATAAAAGAATCAAGAAACTCTTATGGTGGATCTCAGGATCTGTTCAACAGTTCTGGAATATCTATGCGTGATTCTCCTTTTGGACATAATGAACAAGTTGACAATGTCAGTAATATTTCACTGTTTACTTCCTTGCCATTTTCTCCAGCTGGAAATTGTTCTACACCAACTGTTTTGACCAACAGCAATCCAAAGAAATCAGCTGTTTCATGCATTGTCAGTGGTATGTCAACAGTTCCTCCAAATCATCAGATACGAGAATGGTCAGAATTGGATGAGGATTTATCAAGTGACATTGACCTATTTCTCACAGAGGACTATTTCTCTTCATCATGTAAAGAAGATTCTATTAAAACAGCATATATGATAGAGACTGGGACAACCATTGACTGTGGAATAAAGGGAAATTCATGTCCATCTAATGTAAAAAGTAGAAGCTTAGCCAAAATAGGAAAAGCAAACGAAGGACCTTGTGCCTCTGTCTTTGTAGGAGATAAATCAACTAGCACAAACAAAATGAAAGAGATGTTGCACAGACTAGACAAATACGAAAATTCAGAGGAGTTGTCAAGGAAATCCAACAGTTTATTCTCAACTTCAAATGAGGTTAAAAAAGGACCCAGGACTGTCAACAAAGTTGTTTGCCTGGTAAACACAGGTAATTTGCAACCTGATTTTGACAATTCATTAACCTCACCCAGTACTACAAATGAAGCAACAAGTAGTTCCATGATACCTAAGAACACAAAAGGTATGAAATTAGCAACTAATGGGAAAGGAAGTGAAACCAGTGGTTCAGATAATTCAAGGAAATGGTCCAGCCCGACGGATAAAACAGCTAATTTTTCCAGCACCCCAGGTAACCTAGAAAATATTTGTGCGGAGAGCATGATTATTAGTGAATGTACTTTTAATGGTAGCAATTCTAGCTCAGCAGACTTATTGGAAAAAGGTTCCAAACCTCAGGCCAAGAAGGTGACATTTCACAGCCGTTTGAGGAGGGTTAGCACTATACAAATCATCGATATGAAAATGAAGCTCACTGCTAGTCCTGTTCAGAGACCAGATGCCAATCCTATGACACTGAAATCATGTCTCAAAACAGCAAAGGGGAATTGGATTGGAAAAGACAAAGACAAAGTATCATCATCCACTGGTTCACCCATTGGATCACAAGACCTCTTTAATTCAGACAGTTTTGAAGTTCCTAGAACTCCAGTCATAGTTCTGTCAGAAACATCCACAGATGACTTACTGATTCCAGGAACTCCATGTGCAGTGTCTGTTACAGGAAAGGAAAATATGCCATCAGATGACAGACCTGTTGAGACACAGGCAAGTTATAGCAAAAGAATGAGGAAAGAATCACAAATGAAACATCAGTATTCAAGTATTAAGTTAGAAAAATCCAAACATTTAATGGGAAAACTACAATTTTTACAGCAAAGCAATTGTGATGTGTTGAAAGATGTGATAAATGTACCAATTGAAACACCTTGTCTATTCTCAGATGAAAGTATTGGATCACATGATCAGTTTTCATCTGAATGCCTAAGGCAAAAGAAGTCCTTCAAAACAAGGACTTCATCAGTTGTAGAAAATAAGCCTTGTGCCAGTCCAGATCATTTGAATAGTCTAGAGTGGGTTATTTCCCCACAGGCTGTGACCAGTGAGGTGTCACCTGACCTGTTCAGCCCTAGTCCACCCTCAGATTGGGAAATTGACATTCCTAAACTGCATCAGAAATCTTCACTTCATAGTAACAATATGCAATCCACACAAGATGATCTTTGCAAAAATTTGTTTTCTTAAATAATTACTGTAATATTGCTTACTTTTCCTTTTTTAAGAACTGAGTGCAGTTGTCGTTACAATCAGGTTGTTGGTATTATGTATTATTTAAAAGATTAATCATGTGTATGATTTGGGAATGATACTGTTAAAGTCTATTGCATAATTTGACTTTTTATTGAGAAAAAAAATCTATTCATCATTGCAATCTAAATACAGATTCTGTTTTGATTGCATAACCTATTCTTATTCATATTTCATGTTTTCTGCTCCACTTGCAGAGGAAATTTTTTTTTGGCTTGTGATGTTTTTGGTTTGGAGGTATTTCATCTCTGATAGCCATCTACTGTCCATTACTAAGAATAGTTTGTGTTTCTTCTAATATTGCTATTTATGTAGTCGATTCTAAAGGTCTTTTGACCTTGTAAGGGGACATAACTCAGATTGTGAGCCTGAAAGGAATGATAAGCCAGAGTGGTTACCTCCTTTTGGTATTGTTTGATATTATTATGTAGCACATAATTCACAATCATTCCAGTAGAAATACTCATCAAAGGTAAATGCTTATATATTTTTCTCTAATATTTTTGAATTTTATAATCAGTTCTCAGTTAAGATATTAAGAAAAGAAAAGACTTACCAATTATATAATTAAGATTACAGGTATTTAGAGAGCTATTGGTACTGGATTGTGTTTATAAAACAAAAAACATGATTATCAGTATCTCACATTCATCCCTTTGATCCTGTTTGATATAGTATTACCTGATACCTGAATCCTCAAAGTGATTTGGTGGTGTGCCGACCTCAAAAGCTGAAAGGGTGGTTTGAATTCTACCATTGTACAAGCCTGGGTCAGCTGCCTTGGTGTGTCCTTGGGCATGGCACTTTGCTCCTGTTGCCTTTACACAAAATAACCTGCTTGTGTTACTATGTTGTAAAGCACCAAACCAAAACCCTAACCCTACAAGCCATTTTCATTTTCAACATGTTGATCAGTAAAAGTTAGTGTTTTACTCATTGCATCTTTCAGAAGCTGTTTTTTTTCTAGTCTGGCAAAATTTGTTTCCCCATTTTAATAACTGCTAAAGATGGTGTACTTTAGACTAATTCATGCTGATTTTTTTAGCACAAAGGAGCAATCATTTCAGTTAAATGTGTGCTTAGATCATGTACAATTTCTACGAGTACAATATCCAAGAGATTTCTACCACAATACATGAAATTAGCAGCGTTAGATCAACCTTTTCTCCACTGTGTATGTTGCAAACGTAAACAACTTTACCTTACACTCACCAATATCTCAGAAGTTCATAACATCTGTAGATTGTCCCCTAAATGGCATGCAGTTACTGAGACATGTTAAAGGCGAAAGGAAAAAATTAACTTTTAAAAAGTTTTAATAATCAGTAAGAAGAATAAAATGGAATATTCAGATTGTTCTGAATGAAAGCAGGAAGGAACATACTTACGTTTATTGGAAATCATGTGTTGATTTGAGTATGTAAGATGGCGTGAGATACAATTGCTATCATTCTGTGAAATGAAGAAAAAAATTCCAACAATTATGTCAAGCTGAGAGATAGCAGCAAGCCATTAAGCTGCATAGGGTTTGGAACTAAAGTTTGTGCAGTAAGGTAACAAGGTCTATGTGTACCTTACAAACTTTTCAGTTGAACATACTGTTTGCCACCAACACATCAGTTTGGAATACCAAACTTTTTAAATACGCGTTTTCCAGCTTCAAAAGAGCATGTCATAATATTTTGTTACACCTTATTGAAAACTGATCAAACTTACAGAAAAGATCAACTGCCTTACTGAGGTGATATTGTTAGGGTTAGCAGGTCTTGATTGAAGACCAGGTTTTCACACTACTTGCAAAGGTACTTGCAGTTTTGGCACAATATTTGTACACATGAACTTGTGTGTTAAAATATTTAGATATGTAACTGATCTTTTCAGTTACTAGTGTGGTACTTATATAATTCCATCGCTTCCACAGATAGAAATTTTCTGTATATGGATGTGAAGGAATTTTTTAATTTTTTTAGCATATTGTGTAGATTTTCATCATTTGATCTGAGTACTGGTTGAAATATTGGAGTTGTGACTAGATTTTTGTGTGCATAATGAAAGTAAAGCAGATATTGTCATTTGCATACCTATATGTGTTCTGGACACTGTAGAAGATAATGTGTTACAGTTCAACTTTGACTTGTTCCTTGAATTGTTTTACATCAGTCAGAGAATAATGTTCAGTTCGTAGGTACCCATCAAATTCATTTTATACCATCATGCTTGAATATAGTATTGATTATAATTTAATATTTTTTAGATTTTTTATTCATTTGGTATTGGTTACTAATTTCATAATTAAATTAATGACCGTTTTTGGAAACTGTCAAAAGTTTTTTTTTTATAAGGATTTTAATGATCTTTGGGATCTGTTTTATTATTTATGGGGGTCCTGCTTAACAACTTTGGAAGAGTCCTATAGTAAACACTTTGTCCATCTGTCAGTCTGTCCATCCATCTAGCTTTCAGTTATTTGTTTTCTGCAATGTAACTTTGGAATTTAACCAGTTTAAGTATGCAACCTTATATTAACAAGACTTGACAATATTTCAGTTTTCAGCCTTTTCTTTCATCATTCAGAGGAGTTGCCTGATATCCTGACTTGGATTTTCAGCTTTTCAGCATTCCATGACACCATTAAAAGGAGTTATGCTGTCTGATAGCCAGTCCTCCAGAATTTGGTTTCCACAGCATGTCTTTACCATGGTTTGTTCGATTTCAACTAATTTTGGTATATGGTTTTATGTTAATGAGACCTTGAATGAATTCTGCTTCAGAGTTATGGCCCCTGAATGCCCATATTCCTTTCATTTCTGCAGCTGCCAGATTTGTCATTCAGCTTTATGGTGATAAGACTCAATATTCCATGACTTCAGATCTGCAGGACTTGTGCCTCTGATAACTTCTCCTAATTTTAATTTCAATAGCATATTTTAAGCAAGGTTTTCTGACATTGAACCATATATGGCACCTGGCAATAATGTTTATGAAACCTTGAATTAGTTAGAATTTTAGTGTTCCACAGTTTTATTTATAGGAGTTTTACTCCCTGCTTGCCAGCCCTGCCAGCTTTGATTTCTGTATCATAGCTTTACCTCAAGTTGTCAAATTCAGTAATTTGCTTTATATTGATGAGACCTTCACTGAAATCAATTTCCTGTTTTCCATTTAGAAGAGTTATAGCAACTCTTTGCCTGTCCTTATAATTTGGTTTATGCAGCATAATTTCACTAAGGATTGCTGGATTTCAACCAGATATAAAATGCACCCTAATATTGATAGGACCTTGAATGAGTTTGATTTCTAGCATTCTGTGATATCATGTACAGGAGTTATGGCCCCTGATTGCCCTCCTTACTTTGATATATGCAGCATTACTTTGCAGTTGATTGTTTGATTTCAATCAAATACGGCATTCAGAATTATTATTAAGATCTTGAATGAGTGAAATGTGTTAATGTCAGGTTTCACCTGTACATGTAAATTGGTATATAGATACATCTGGATGAAGTAACTCAACCATACTAAATGTTGGTCACTTTAACTCGTTTTAATTGCTTTGGTGACTTTTCAGCTTTCCATATGTTACACCCTCAATACTTTTGATACTGTTTTGATTTCAATTATGAAAATTGATATGCTGATCCATCATAGTGCAGCCATGCAATGCTAGAGTTCTGTCATCATATATTTACACTTGCTTACTATTAATTTTAGCTAGATGTTTAATTACACTCTAAGGAGCTGTCATAACAGTGGTTAGTGTGCCAGAAAGAGTGCAGGTTCAAATCCTACCAGTGGCACTTGACTCAGTCACATCAGTACTAAATAATTTAATAATGTTGCTGTGACAAACCAAATCATTACATGTTCAATATATTGGACCTTATTTCACATAAGAAAATTGCAGTGTGAATGTATATCAAGGTGAGCATGCCTACTATATCAAAGCTGTGTTACATTGACCTAACTTTTATGCTTGAGTGTCTTTTTTATATATAACTTTATTCGGCTATCTTTTTGTTATACACTCAAAATCCAAGACCTAATTAAACAATCCAAAGCCAGGTCACTATAACCTCATATCTTGATTCAGTCAAATACCAATTTCCATGCATGTTGATGAATAGGGTCCAAGATATTGAGTGTGTAAGAAATGGAAAGTTAAGGCATAAAATTGGGTCAAACTGGCCTAGTTTTTAATGGCTGAGTTACTTTGAGATGCAGATGCATCGCCTTAGTTATTATGAGTGTAGACAAAAAAGGTTCTAGGATATTGAGGGTATAATGAATGGACAAAAGAAAATACAACAGTCACACAAGCCTGAAAATCAGATTAAATTGTCCTGGCTTTGATAAAGTTGATACAAGATGTATCCACATGTTATTTTCATGAGTGTAGATGACATATGGTATAAGTTTTGGGTTGGTGTATTGATGGGACAGCTGAAAATACAATAGTTGCTTGAGCATTGCTTTCAGGCCTGGTTTTAGTATGTCTGTGTTGCTTTAGTTGACATGTATCTACTTACCAGTTTTCATGAGTGTTGGTCAAATTAGAACCAGAATATTGATTGTATAGCAAGTGAATAGACGAAAATGCAAAAGGCACCCAAGCATGAAAATTACATGCAACATACCTAGTAGTAGTAAAATTGAGTTACTGTCATCAAGATGTATCAAATTAACAATTTTTGTGAGCATAAGTAAATAGGGTCCAAGATGATGGCAGTGTAACAAAGCTGGAAATGTCATTTAAATTTGTAAATTACGTCATACTGAGCTAGTTTTGGTGTGGTTGCAATGAGTTGGTTTAATAGGGTCCAGGATATTGAGAGTGTAATGAACAAACAGATGACAAGGCAAACAGTTACTCAAGCATGCAAATTAGGTCACAATAACCTGGTTTTGCTATAGTTTAATTGCTTTCACTCAGATATCTCCACATACCAATGTTTGTGGATGTGGGTGATATAAAATCATTGATAAATAGGGTGTAGCATACAGCTGGAAATATAAATCACACATGCAGATAACATACATTCCAACCATTATGCTTTTTGCATAATCATTACACTTTTTTCACCTAGTTACATCTTCTGTTTGCCTCTATATGTAATACATTTTTCAGGTACATTAAAAAAATTAAAATAAAGCAGTACAAAGTTGTTATTTTTATTAGCTTCGCGTTAATGCCACACATAATATAAATCAGAGAATACTGTAAAAACAAAAAGACTGCTGCATAAGAATAGTGTGAGAGTTTATTTGTTATAGATTTCCAAGAAAACGCATTTCTTCAATTTGAAGATTTGTCCCACATTTTCATTATATACTGGATCAGAAAAAGGACATCAATAGCACTTTACACATTTAAAAAGAATACAAGAGTGATGTAATACAGCACTCAGACTGAACACATCATCATGCTCGTGGCAGAATTTATAAACTTGACTTCAGCCAAAGTTAGACACGTAGACTAGTCAAAATGAGTATTGTATATAAATAATTTGCCAATATAGTTAAAATGAGTATTTTATATAAATAATTTGCCATTATAGTTAAAATAAGTATTGTATATAAATAATTTGCCAATATAGTTAAAATAAGTATTGTATATAAATAATTTGCCAATATAGTTGAAATGAGTATTGTATATAAATAATTAGTCAATATGTTCTGTGTTTGTATTCTGGTATTAATCCACATGGACTTTGCCCATTTGCGATAAGAATTTTAACCAGTTACAGATCTAGGTTAGTAGCAAATTAAGTGTATATTTTTTAATCAGTTTCCTGTACTTATGGTATATAATATACAGATTACAGTTTTTTGCCACTTATAACAGTAGTATTAAGCTTATACTTCTCTAGAGCAGGGGTCGGCAACCTACGGCACGCGTGCCAGACTTGGGACACAGAGCGATTTTCAATGGCACGCGGAAGACTCCCCAAAAAGGTAATAAGTGGGGAAAAAAAGATTTTTTTCAATGCAAGGCAAAACAATGTACGTCAGCATAATGGCTGCTGCATGCACTAGACGGCGCCATATCATTTTCTTAATATTTCTTGCATTAGCTAGGTGTCGCCACATGTCCGCCTTTACTGGTCAGCAGCAGGCTATATTAGTGTGGCGGCCAACGTGTTAAACATTTATAGTTTTATTGCTATTTCTTATGTTCTTGTATTAAATACAGTACCCCTAAAATGGCCAAAAAAGGCAAAAACTTGATCAATGCCCATTTCAAGAAAATTGGACAATAGAATATGGATTTATCCAACAAAAGGATTGTGCTGTTTGTGCTTTCTGTTGTGAAAGTGTTGTGTATTGTATGTCTAGTGTACAAAGACACTATGAAACCAAACAGCAATCCAAGTTTAAAACCTCTGAAGAGAAAAGTGAAGCCTTCAAAAGGGCTATTTCTGCTTTCAAGAAACAAACTGGTATTTTGAGTCAAGCAGTTGGAATGAAGAATAAGGCTACTGAATGTAGTTACAAAATTGCTCAGTGTGTGGCTTCGAAAGGCAAATTTTTTACAGATGGAGAGTACATCAAAGAAACGTTTTTGAGCAGTGCTGAAATTCTGTTCAGTGATTTACCAAATAAAGAAACTATACTGTCTCGGATTCGAGAAATACCAGCTTCTGCAAGATCAACTGAGAGGCGCATAACTGATTTGGCTGAAAATTTAACAGTTAAACAAACAAATGGATTAAATCAAGCTATTGTATTTAGTAAAATAATCGTATTTATGAACAGTTGTGTTGCTTGTTAGCTCTACATGATAAAACCAAAGCAGGGGACATTCTGACTGCATTCGTAAGCTATTTCAAAAATCAGAACATCGAGTTGAATAAATTATTCTGTGTAACAACTGATGATGCTGCTGCAATGGTTGGCAAAAAGAAAGGATTTATCATACTTCTTGAGAATCATGTTGGACGTCGACTATTAAACTTCCATTGCATTATACACCAGAAGAGTTTGTGTGCAAAGATCTCATCATTGGACTTGTACTATGTGATGGCAACTGTTGTTAAGATAGTCATCTTTATAGTTTCCCGCTCTTCATTGATTCACAGGCAATTCAAGTCTCTTCTACAATAAATTGAGAGTGAATATGCAGATCTCCTGTTGTACAGTAATGTTCGCTGGCTTAGTCAAGGTAAAGTCTTGAAAAGAATTTTTCTTGTCTGGAAGCAATTAAGGTGTTTCTTGATGAAAAAGAACAAAATTTTCCAGAATTGAATGATGAGGACTGGCTGTTGAAGCTGATTTTCTGACAGACATAATGACACATTTAAATGAGTTGAACTTGCATTTACAAGAACAGGGTCAAACAGTTCTTGAACTTTTTGGCTACTGGAAAGGATTTGCATTGAAACTGGACATATTTTGCTGTGATATCAATGCCAAAACATTCAAATACTTCCCAAATGTGAAGGCTCATTCAGATCTATTAACAGTGAATATAGACTTTCAAATTCATGGACCCATATTTTTATACCTCATCAAGCCTGACTTGCTTGATCTGACTACTACCCAATTAGATCTGGATCTTTTTAGGTGGATCGATATTGACAGTTTTGAAATGCAGTATGTTGAATTTAAGACATCAGAATTATGGACATCAAAATTTGCCGAATTGCGGAAATCTCTGGAAGGATACTGCTTAGAAAAAGTCAACTGCTATTCTCAAATGCTGGACATCCCTCCCTGAAGCATTCATCTGTTTGAAGAAAGTTGCATTTGCTCTACATTCAGCTTTTGGTTCAACTTATACTTGTGAACAGATTTTCTCTCACATGAAAGCTGTTTTAAGTCCACAAAGAAGTCACCTAACACCTGAACACTCAGAAGCCTGTGTGAAGCTGAAAGTGACCAAATATGTACCTGATATTGAACAATTAGCCAAGAGCATGCAAGGACAAGGCTCACATTAATTGAGATACAGATTAATTACATTCAATTGAAGTTTTTATGTTCAATTTCTTTAATTAAACATTAAATATAATAAATTCAAGATCAAATTTATTTGTTTTAATAGTAGTTTCATATATATGAGTACTTACGTAATATATAAAAATATGGTAGAGCAGGTAGACTTATAGGAATATAGGTTGTTGGCACGCTGAATGAATTAGAAATCCTACTTTGGCACACTATTATCAAAAGGTTGCCGACCCCTGCTCTAGAGGTTGGCATGTATGAAATAAATTGTATTTAGCTATTTTTTGTATGGCTGAAATAGTTTTGTTAAGCTGTATCAGCATACCAGTTTTCAAAAGTGGGAATGAAATAGTGTTTAAGATTTAAGGGAATCACAACTCATTTATGGTAATGATCAAATAAACAAACACACACACACACACAGATGAGTTAGAAAAACACTATATTCCCTCTTAATTTCATTGAGAGGGAATTACACGCCCATGAAAAGCAGATTTAGTGGCTAGTTTTGATGTGAAACACAAAGCCTATGATACACCTGCATAGCAAGTTAGATGATGATGGGATGAATGTATTGCAAGGAAGGCCCCAACATGATTTCCTTGCAAGGTTTAGTAACCTTTGAAAGGTAAGTCATATAGACTCACTTCTGCAAGGATTAGTAACCTTTGAAGGGCAAGTCATATAGACTCACTCCTGCAAGGTTTAGTAACCTTTGAAGGGCAAGTAATATAGACTCACTCCTGCAAGGTTTAGTGACCTTTGAAGGACAAGTAATATAGACTCACTTTTGCAAGGTTTATTAACCTTTGAAGGGCATGTAATATAGACTCACTTTTGCAAGAATTATTAACCTTTGAAATGCAAGTAATATAGGCTCACTTTTGCAAGGTTTAGTAACCTTTGAAGGGCAAGTAATATAGACTCACTTTTGCAAGGTTTAGTAACCTTTGAAGGGCAAGTAATATAGATTCACTTTTGCAAGGTTTATTAACCTTTGAAAGGCAAGTAATATAGTCTCACTTTTGCATGGTTTAGTAACCTTTGAAGGGCAAGTCATACAGACTCACTTTTGTAAGGATTAGTAACCTTTGAAGGGCAAGTCATACAGACTCACTTTTGTAAGGATTAGTAACCTTTGAAGGGCAAGTAATATAGACTCACTCCTGAGAGGTTTAGTAACTTTTGAATGGCAAGTCATACAGACTCACTTTTGCAAGGATTAGTAACCTTTGAAGGGCAAGACATTTATTCTCACTTTTGCAAGGTTTAGTAACCTTTGAAGGGCAAGTCATGTAGACTCACTTTTGCAATGATTAGTAACATTTGAACGGCAAGTCATATAGACTCATTTTTGTAAGGATTAGTAACCTTTGAAGGGCAAGACATTTATTCTCACTTTTGCAAGGTTTAGTAACCATTGGAGGGCAAATCATGTAGACTCACTTTTGCAGTGATTAGTAACCTTTGAAGGGCAAGTCATGTAGACTCACTTTTGCAATGATTAGTAACTTTTGAAGGGCAAGTCATGTAGACTCACTTTTGCAATGATTAGTAACCTTTGAAGGACAAGTCATATATGTTCAATTTACAGCCACATTGATGAACTAAAAATCTTCTCTATTGACATGATATGGAAATCTAACTAAAGTTCTGCTTTCTTGGAGGTAAACTTTTTTATATCAAGGGAGGCATCTCAACTAATATTAAATCATTAGACCTTGCAGCAGTTGTCTCCATTGTATATTGTTCAGAGGTTGGTAGTATTGAAACATTGGTAGGAAATGATTTTTAAAAGGATATGAACTTTAGAATAGTATTACTATAATAATTATTAGAAGTCTGTGCACAGTAGTTACAATGGCCAGCAATATCTGTGGAGTTCTATTCTTACATCGATTTTATATGAATATGTATCAGTACAACCCTCTAAGCTATGGGTATTCTAAAATCTTTGATTATTTCATATAAACGTGAGCTAAAGTAAGACCACCTCAACCAAGTGTTTCAAGGGTAGATTCCGTTAACATATTGACGCATCTCATGGGTGTATGATGCAATTAATATGTTATAATATGGACACGTTCAACCAATTTGTGATACTCTCCTGACGTAACGCGAAAATAGGTATCCATGTGTGGGAAAAGTCAGATCGACGTCAGTTCATTATATTTTCCAGACGTAACGGGAATAATCAGGCTTTGTTGTTGGGGGATTCAAATAGACGTCTTCACTTTATATGTTACAAACGTCACGGGAATAATCAAGTTTTGGGTGTGGGTGAAATTCAGATCGTCCTTATCACACTATGTTCTTAAGACGTCATGGGAATAATCTGGCTCTGCGCGTAGGGGAAATTCATATCGACGTCATCACACTTTTGTCATTATACTCTTAAGACGTCACGGGAATAATTAGGTTCTGGGTATGGGGAAATTCAAATCGACGACATCACATTATGTTCTCCTGGCGTGTAAATTTATTTTGCTTGTAATTACTTAGATAATTGTACGATACTATACAGGAAGAAGTCAGGTGTGAACTTCTCGATACCATTTGATCGTGTAACTTTAGCTTAGGCTGATTGTAAGGAGACTGTAGTTATGTAGCTTTGATTAATAAAATAACTTTCAGAGTCTTACAGTGGATACGGTTCACTTCGATGAGAATACATCATCGATGTAATTGTTTGCCCGAATACTTGCATAGACTGACGAACTTCGTTTATTCATAGCTCTGCTGCCTAGGCACGAACTCAAGATAGAAAATTTCTTACTAGCAAAATTTACAAAGGAATTTAATTGCTCTCGGGTAAATGTTGCTCTAAAGTCAAGAACAGCCCGTATCAAATTACAATATTGTACAAAGTTTCTTTGTAACTATAACTGAAATTTGTATTTATATCGTACACTGGTACTTTTCCAAGATTTTCATGAAATTAAGAGCTGATTGGTGCAAAATATATCGGACTATTTTGTTTTCCTAAAACATAATTTTGGGATAAAAGCAAATAAAAAGCGGCGCTCTGCTTTAAATGACATTGCTCTCAGTAGAATATCTGACTAGAGGCTTTTGTCCTCGAACTTTCGATTTTTGCTCATTATTTTTCTCACCTGTGTTAGTAGATTGCGGAACATGTACCTTTGTTCTTTTAACGGCATCGAAGTTAAAAGTTTATGTCAAGGTTTGGTATTGGCGTACAAACAGATACACGCTTATCTCTGTGCATACATGCAATATGCATAGTGCGGTTTGCATGAAGACGTAGTGCTGAGAGCCAAGCAAGGCAGCTGTTAGTACCATTTTTATAAGTCTTTGGTATGACTCGGTTGGTATTGAACCCACGATCTCCCGCTCTAAGCACTAGTCAACTGGAGTGGTCCATGTTACATGTCTGCGGCAGGATGCCCCAGTGCTAAACATCACTATAAACTGCCACACTGCAGACATCGTGGCGATATGACTGAAAAATTGTTAAAGCTACGTTAAAAATCCAAATCACACAACACACACACTTTATCACGTATTTACATGCATAAATAAATTTAAAAAGAAGATAAGGTACTACAAATAAGAAATTACAATTTGTGAAAAGAATCTATGCTAAAATAAAAATTCAGCTAGTCAGTGTGGTCGTTAGAACCGATCATCCGATTGTACTTGTTCATAACTGGAGACCAACAGCAAACTGTTCAGACCCAGATCTGCTGTCGCATAATGCACCGGTAGATCTGGTTCTATTCAGTTTCTTACGTCTAATCAATGAAACAAACAATATAGATCATGGGTTTATGCTGTTTGCAGTTGTACTCAACTTATAAGCTGATATACGTGGTAATACAAGTGGGGCTTACAAATCCTTGGCGTTATTCTAAACGTCACTAAATCTAATTTGATGTAGGGCTCAACTTTCTCGATAGTTATTTTAATTAAATTGTTTTAAGATTTAATCATGATTCTGAATTTATTTACTCTGAGTCATTCCATATGATTTCTAGACGTATTTCTTGAACGTAAATATTTAATCTTATCGCATTACAGCGTGCTCAAGACCAAGCAACACTTCCGTGTCCAGAATTTTTTGTTGTTGTTGGTATTGACTTTCGTCTGTAGACTGAAGTACGGCACGCAATTTAGTTAATTCTTTTTCTTTTTCATTTGTTTGTAAGTTCTTTATTTCTCGAAGGAAAATGATTTGGCAAAATTCGTTATGTGCTAGGTCATTTACGCAAGACTAAATGACCGTTAAACTGAGTATATAGCCATGTGATAATATTAAAAAATAACTTAAAGAAAAAAAAATTGAATTACACAAGAAAGGAACAATTGCTGCTGGACTTCTTTTATGTGGGCGTTTCGTTTACCAGAGTATGGAGTAGAATCATGTGATTCAAAATAACTGATAAATTGTCAGAACGATAGTATATGTCAAGATCTAAAATTAGCTGTCTCTGTCGCAATTTTTTTCTGAATCGCATTTTTATTAGTAGACTTTATCGCATGTGTCCCAGCTATCTCGGGTCGGCCAACTAGAAGATATGGGGCGAGGGGTATTTTTTTCCTCAAATAATTTATCTAATGTGCCTGTCAGTCAGTTCACGCCAGTGAAGTCTGCAATCAAAAGAGACAAGAAAACAATAATTTAACAGTACTGAAAGTTCAAGCAAAAGTGTAAAGAAGGATTTATAAAGATTACCTCAGTTCAAATAATATTAATCAATTTGATTAGGTACTAAAGAATCCAGACAACCCCTATCTTCAGAAAAGGGAAGTGCTTCGCTTGATAGTGAATGCTCAGAAATGCGAAACAATTTATTTTTCAAATGTTCGATAATATACACGTCCATAAATGAAATACGAGGTTGGTGTAAAAATATACACAAGTACATATGTACGGACACATCACCAAACAGAATCGTGCGTGAGCCTTGTGTTCATAAACAAGGGGACTACCTGGTCTGCACCTAATAATAATAATAATAATGAGGACTTTGTATAGCGCCTAATCTTTAGAAGCTCTAAGCGCTTTACAACATTAGACAACACCTATAATATAAAAACATATATAATGATATGATTACAAAAACAAACACCATGAAATTAGAAAACAAAAAACATGCTGAAAATATTTAAGGTAGGAAACATTATTAGGTCTTTAAGTTTGTTCTTGCAGTCGAAATAAGTGAGTTTTAAGAGATCTCTTGAATGGGACCACTGTGTCTAAGTTCAGTGGGCAATTCATTCCACGTTGCTGGGCCCTGGTATACAAAAGAACGCTGTCCATATGAAATAACATAGCCTCACACTAAGATATGAGATGTTATTTTGTCAGTCAATCTGATTAAATTCAGATCTCTCAGTCTTACGTGGAGATCTAGCCACCCAACTGAAGTTGATGCTACCATCCAAGGTGTAGAGAGGTGCATTTCTGATGTGAAATCATGGATGACATGTAACAAGCTGCAGATGAATGATGATAAAACTGAGGCCATTCTGATCACAACACAAAGACTTTCTCATTCACATCCTTTACCTCAAACAATAAATATCAGCAACGCCAATATTAAATTCACACAATCAGCACGAAACCTAGGTGTTACTCTGGACAGTACTCTCACATTGCACCAACATGTCATGAACATATGCAAGGCTGCATATTTTGAGCTGAGATGCATCAGCTCAATTCGCAAATATCTTTCAGTTGATGCCACTAAAACACTTGTGTGTTCATTAGTACTTTAAAGACTGGAATATTGTAATTCAATTCTGTCTGGTTCATTTCAATATCTACTCCAGAAACTTCAAAAAGTTCAAAACACAGCTGCTCGGATCATACTAAGAGTACCACGATCAGAGCACACCTCCCGCTGCTCTGTACCCTACACTGGCTATCCATTGATCCAGAATCAAACACAAAATTTGTTGTCTGTGCTACGTTTCACTGTCGGACTCTAGTCCAACATACCTATCCGATCTCACCCATGTGTATACACCAGCAAGATACTTACGCTCCTCTTCTGACAATCGTATACTCGTTATTCCCACTATGAAAACAAAGTCATATGGACAGCGTTCTTTTGCATACCAAGGCCCAGCAACGTGGAATGAATTGCCCACTGAACTTAGATACAAAGACACAGTGATCACATTCAAGAGGGCTCTCAAAACTCACTTATTTCGACTACAAGAACAAACTTAAAGACCTAATAATGTTTCCTACCTGCAATATTCTCAGCATGTTCTTTTATTTTTTAATGTTTTTCTAATTTCATGGTGTTTGTTTTTGTAATAATATTATTATATGTTTTTTTTTTTGTCTTATAAGTGTTGTCTAATGTTGTAAAGCGCTTAGAGCTTCTAAAGATTAGGCGCTATACAAAGTCCTCATTATTATTATTATTATTATCTGACTGACATCGATACAAATTCACGTTTTGTGACCTTTGTACTTCCCAGTAAACTTATTTCCAATCGTATATCAGATAATACGTTACACATTTGTGTTAGGGAGAGTTATCGTAAGTAACGAGATGGTACCGAATGACGCTTGTCATTTTCAGAAATTTCAAAGTTGTATTCAATTGGTGAATTACATTGTCGAGAGAACTTGACCTCTTATTGGTGCCCATCAGATCTCCAGGTAAGTCAGTGGAGGTCTGATTTTAATCAGACTGGTTTGTCAGTAGGAAGTTAAATACAAGATATGAACATAAAAGTAAATATTTTTTTTTGTCAACTAAAGTACACAGATTGAACTTTATGAAGTGTACAATAGAGAAAAAAGTACTCTATAATTATTAACCCACCAGTTGACTGGTTCTCTTGCTATAACACAATGGTCTACACCTATGCTCTCATTTGCATAATTATGCAGTTCTTTGAACTAAATTTTTGTGTCTGTAGACCTCTTAATCATCACTGAGGTACTGCACAATAGCACAAGCAGAGCAAATTAATAGAATGTGCAACAACTGATACAGTAGAAGTTGTATTTCTGAGTAGGATAATTCTGGCATTACACGGCTGAACTGGTGTTGGTGAGGGTGGGGTGGCTAGTCCAATGTCAAAATACTACTAATTTTTCTTTTGGTTCACTATATAGTTAATATAATACATGCAACTGGTTTTTAAATGTCAGGGTCACTTTTCGATTTCCCTCCATCTTTAACTATGGGTATAGTTAACCCTTCTATCGCAAGGTGTCGTTGGTCTATTTTAAAAAGCATTGTGATAAATTTTGATAGTTCCCTACTCCACCCCCACGTAAATGTTTATTTTGAATACCAGCAATGCTAGGGGCTTTCCTAGGTTTGGGTTGTTTGATGATAGACGCTATTTCTTTGAGCAACGTACCACGACAATTTTTGTAGTACCGTGATATATCTCTCGAGACGTACCGCAATATTAGGGACCAGTAATCTAATGCCGTGGGCGACCGGGCCGAAAGCTTTGATAAAAACAAAAAACAAAAAAAAATCCGCCTGTCAATAGCTGTATAATATCTTCCTCAGGTTGAGAGAAAACAAAACAACATATATCCATTATTATTTTTACATAATTATTTTCAGATAAACGAAAAAAAAAGATAGCTGAAAAGAAAACCACACCATCATCTCTGTGAAAATTAAATAACCAGTATTTTATAGTCGTTGAAATTTCTATGTGTACGTTAATTGTTGTATAAGTAATCTAGCAAGCTTCTAAATGTTGTATAAATAATCTAACAACTCAAAGTAAATAAAGTGGGATGATGAAACTTAAGTAAATTGTTGTAATATGCGTGGAAACTTTGAGTGGGATGCCAGCATTCGGACAAAATATTAATCAGAGAGGGACAGTAAACATAAAACACAATTACTCAACAAAACATTGGACTTGAGAAATTATACAAAATTCAAACAGTAAAGAACTGCTCTCCTGAAAATCTTTGGATCATGCCCAGTCTACATGTAACTGACACATTAACATATGTTAGTAGATAACTAAAACTTATCTTTTCGCTTTAATACGAAATTTGTCCAAAGGTTGGACTTGGCCAGTTAATATTAAAGGAAAATTATACAGTCACTTTAATGTGACTATTTTGTGTTAAAGTTCAGCTAACGATATAATTATGATATAACTAATAAACACACCTATTTTTTTATTTAAAAAATGTTTTGTGATGTATATTAATCGCATATTTAAGTACAGAAGTAGTCAACGTAAATATGATTTAGCGAAGAAACTTTCAAAGACTTCACAGTTACATGAAAGTACATAATCACTAACGCTTCCCTTTCGGACGCTTTACTACGTACAAATGGTCAAACCATTTATCTTTCACAACTTTAGTGATGACCATTCCTGTTTGATGGGGAATAAAATCCATCACCGGACGTGTTATAAAAAGGTGTCGTCAGCAACGATGAGATGAACAGACACGACCCTGCATTATGATAGCTCGCTCGCGAGTGGACCTTGCGCAGATAACAGAAATGGCCCGGTACAAAATCTCTCTCTCTCTCTCTCTCTCTCTCTCATCCCCTTAAAAAGATGTACACAAATTCTTTATAACGTAGCTATATAAAGGGGTTTTACGAAGATCGATTTGGAATACTGCCATTTTGTAACATGTTTATATTAATTTCAGTTGGATCGTAACAGGTTATTATTGTTTTGGGGTTCACGCTATTTTTCAGCATATTATATACATGGCGGCTGGTATTACTGGTGGAGAAACAACCCGGGAAAACCCCGGTTAGAACCATCGACCTACGGGAAGCGACTGGCATGATTTCTCACATAGCCACGTTGGCCGAGCCTGAGATTCGAACCTACGTGGATAGAGGTGGGGTGGCAGTGATCGGTAAAGGCGAACGCTTTTGATCACTCTATCACCCGGGGAAACCGGATCGTACTAGGTTAATCGTTACACAATGGTGATGGAAATTTTCAAATGGCAATTGATTTTAGTACAAATAACGTATTTGGCATTGAACATTAGGGTCGTGTACTATTGTGTGCCTGCTTTTGTTGTAAGTGAACGTATTTTTCTTTTGTGGGCTTTGAGTTTGAAAACCTGCTGCATTGGGCTTTTTATCTTTTTCTATATGCCAGAAATTATGTATTCTCAAGTTCCGTCTCTCCGTTTTAATGTCAGATCAGAAACCCGATATGTTGTCAAATTTACTATAATGTATATAAAAAAGGTAATATATTACACAAAGGATGGCGCGATAAGATGTTATAATCGTACTAATTGGTGTCCTCATGATGATATTTTTGTATTTGAGATCTTCCGCGAGCAATATCTTAAAAATGAACAGTTTAATCCTTTCTGGTGTTTTTTTCTCTCTCTCTCTCTCATTTTACATTCGAGAAAATAAGAGCAAAGCATACTGTAAGAATACTTTTCATCTGGTATGCATGCAAAAACATCCATAAAGTTGATAAACATATTTTTTAAAAAAGGATTTAGATTTCTTCATTCATGTAATAATATGCGCAGTATTTTAGATATATGACTTTCTTTCATGACTCTGAATTGATATGCATACATTCATTTCTCATAAGATCTGCGGCACTTTCCCAACATTTTCTCTTCAGTTTTACTTTTATGCTTTTTCTTTTCGACATTTCTTTATTGACATCCATCACTGATCTGCCTTCTTTGCTTGGCTCTGGTCGTATTTAATACTGACTTTTTGTTATTGCATGGCCGGGGTCGTATTTCATACTGAACTTTTGTTATTGTCTGGCTTTGGTCGTATTTAATACTGACTTTCTGTTATTGTTTGACTAGGGTCCTATTTAGTACTGAATTTATGTTATTGTTTGGCTAGGGTTGTATTTAATACTGCCTTTTTGCTACTGCTTGGCTTGGGTCGTATCTAATATTGACCTTTTGTTATTGTTTGGCTTTGGTCGTATTTAATACTGACTTTTTGTTATTGTTTGACTAGGGTAGTATTTAATACTGACTTTTTGTTATTGCTTGGCTAGGTCGTATTTAATACTGCCGTTTTGTTATTGCTTTGCTAGGGTCGTATTTTATATTGACTTTTTGTTATTTTTTGGGTTTGATCATGTTTAATACTGACGTTTTGTTATTGTTTGACTACGGTCGTATTTAATACTGACCTTTTGTGATTGTTTGGCTGAGGTTGTATTTAATACTGCCTTTTTGTTATTGTTTGGCTTGTGTTGTATTTAATACTGTCATTTGTTATTGCTTGGCTTGGGTTGTATTTAATAGTGACATTTTGTTATTGCTTGGCTAGGGTCGTATTTAATACTGATACTTTGTTATTGATTGGCTTTGGTCGTATTTAATACTGACTTCTGATACTGCTTGACTAGGGTCGCATCTAATACTGACTTTTTGTTATTATTTGGCATGGGCTGTATTTAATGCTGACTTTTTGTTATTGTTTGGCTTTAATACTGAGTTTTTGTTATTGCTTGGCTAGAGTCGTATTTAATACTGACTTTTTGTTACTGCTTGTCTAAAGTCGTATTTAATACTGACTTTTTGTTATTGCTTGGCTAAAGTCATATTTAATACTTACTTTTTGTTATTGCTTGGCTAAGGTCGTATTTAATAGACTTTTTGTTATCGTTTGGCTAGGGTTGTATCTAATACTGACTTTTTGTTATTGCTTGTTGTTTTTTTTTTCACACTGAGTTTTGTTATTGCTTGGCTTGGGTTGTAATTAATGCTGACTTCTGTTACTGCTTGACTAGGGTCGTACTTAATACTGACGTTTTGTTATTATTTGGCTAGGGTCGTATTTAATAGTGACATTTTGTTATTGTTTGGCATGGGTCCTATTTAATACTGTCTTTTTGTTAATGCTTGGCTAGGGTTGTATTTAATACTGACTTTTGTTATTGCCTGGCATTTTGTACTGAAGTATAATTTTATCTGCAAGAAAACAATATTTAATGCAGCATAAATTATTTTAACTTACTCATAAAGAATATCACTGATAAAGCATTCTTTATAGTAAGCTCGTTGATATTAGCGCGCTCGACAGAATAGCTAAGGGGCTATTCTAATAATACTAAATTGAATGTCAGGGAAGTAACGCACGAAGTTCTCCAGTGATATATCTTATATTCCAACCTTAGGACTTTGCATAAAAGATATTAAAATGCATGTAGAACATTGCTGTTCTTACCTTTTTGCAGACGACACAAAATTTCATGGCACTGATAAATCCTCATCGGAAGTTAAGTAAGTAGATACTTCAAATTTCCAATCCGCAGTTTCGTATTTTGCAGAGGGTTGCAGAGGACAGGAGCAGCAGGGGGGGCGAATCCGACAACTTTTTAGACAAAATTTGATTGAGGTTTTAAAACGACAAATAGAGCCTTCCTTCGAAATCTCACTTTTCAAACAAAAAAAAAAATAAAGTCTCCGTTTGGCAAATGGAGACTTAGCGTTTTTTGCTCGAAAACGCTATATTTCGCGACAACATCTCATTGGTGTTTTCCCGTGGTAATCATCGGGCGTCCCGCGTCGATGTCATTTCCCCCCCTGCTGCTAAGTAGTTATTTACAACTAACCGAATATTTGGTCAAGTCCGATACGATATCGTGAGCAGGGGGTGGCGAATCCGACATTTTGTCCAATCGTCATTTGGCTTAATTAATACTTTTTACACTCAGCGGATCCGGTGTAGTCAGCGCCGTTAAAAAAAAAAACCACGACGGTCCATCCTACACGACGGTGACGTCATTTGGTTTAATGCGAGCCGATCCCAGCGTCGTCAGCGTCCGGTAAACACAGCGACGACCGCGTCGATGTCATTGCCTCCCCTGCTGCTAAGTGGTTATTTACAATGATCTTACAAACAGAGTGATTACTAACTCCTCCTCTTGTAGATCAATTAGGTTATTTGACTGATCGGTAAGTCTAAAATTAATTCTCGTTAAAAACCGATTATGGCATCGCATATAGACCGGATTAATCGGGCTCTCAACGATTAAGAATCCGGGAGGGGCTGTTGGTGAAAATGAATAAAGGATATACCCCTGTTGAGCTTGATTTGATTGCTTGGTATCTACCTGGTAACTCCCTTCGATAACATCACACACTAGATTGATTGCTATCACCGATGCGATATTTACGTTGTATGGAGCAATATGCCTACCACCATCTCCGTTATCGTGTCTGAGAATAGTTGATGGACCGAGAAAATCATTAAGAGACTTTCTTAGTTCTGGCGCGTTGTATCCTGAAAACTTGAAATCGGGTAAATCGGCTTCTGTGATATTATACTCGGTTAGGAATTTTTGTTTATTACCATCGCTGTTATCGGATATTATTTTAACGATTCGTTCATTGATATATTCCATGACTGATATAAGTTGATTTAACATCTCAACGTGTTTTCGTGCTTTTGTTTTCCGTAGTTGTTCTAGTTGCAATTGGTAATTACGATTAATCTCGCTAAAAGCATTAGCGATATCATTTAAATTAATTGTTAATATGACTTGCGATTCAGGAGTTTTCTTATACTGAAAATACCACTGCATGGCATTCCTGTCTTGAAATATAAACCAACTGGGTAATAACGTGCTTTTCATAATAGACAATTTATCTTGATAACTGGGATTAATTTCATGATACGATTGCGCATTCGTGTGCAAGTCCGCGGAGATTTCATTAGGTGGATTCATGGGCCAACCTAGTATGGTTCTTATTGAACTGTTATAAATATCAACCATATACCCCGGTGTGCTTATTTCAATCGTCGACGATAACGTCGGTTCATGAACCGTAATAGCGATTTTTGATTCTTTTCCTGTGATCGATTTTATCCTGCGTTGAAATTCTTTATTGATTTGTTCTACTTGGTATGACCCAGTTGGTATTGTAACCTCATTCCAGTCTGGGGTCCCATCGGGTTTATTTGTCCATGCAAAAACCAGCGAGTTATTAGGTTGTTGTCCGTTAAATGCTTCCGCTCGGATATTAGGCCAACTGTGATATATTCGCAATTTTGCCAGCGCTATTTCCTTCACTGGAATCGGAGAGGGGAAGTTTACACTGAATTCTGGCTTCGTTGATGTTATCGATATCATATTTGTTTGTACCGGAGTGGTGTTCTCCGCGATCCGTTGAAGCAATTGAAACCCTTCGGGGTTCAGCGACATTATTATTATTCGTCGTTTCTAGTGTTTAATTTCAACACCGAATATTAACAACCTGCTTGTTTTCAGGAGGATGTTTTAAGCCCATTGAAGTTGTTTCAGGAGGATGTTTTAAGCCCATTGAAGTTGTTTCAGGAGAATGTTTTAAGCCCATTGAAGTTGTTTCAGCCACGTGGTTTCCAGCTTCCAGTTGAAAATCCTCGATTTTTGACATCGCGGAGTCATACAACTGGACCATCGTGGAGAATTCAGCATCGGATATAAACGAATTATCTATCGCCAACGAGATCAACCCGGATAATTTCGAGTACGCGTCGGATACTATTTGATGTTTTACTGTATACTCGTTGAGTTTTTTCTGAGAACACGATGATATCTTTCTAGTGATTGCGTTGGCGACTCCAGCAATTGTTGTCGCCGCGGAGATAGCGATTGGAACAGCGATCGGGGCTATCATGGTTACCGTGGATAAAATAACACCGGTACCGGCTACTATACCTGACACCGAGTACACGACCGCGTCGATGGTGGTTATTTTTCGACGGTATTTTTTTATTTTTATACGGTATTGTTCGGAAAGCGTTTTCAAATTCGCGGAGAATTCTTTTACGGTATTGAATCGATATTGATGTGACGTCGGTGATACCTCTGATTCAATTACCTTGGTGGTCATTTTTATTTTAAAAGAGCTAGTGTTTTTAATTATTTAGATCCGCTACAAATTCCACATACCATGTAATGTTTGCCTCGGTTAAATGTCTATCGACGGCATAAATTGTAAACAGTTCAGCTGCGTCCTTGTCTATAATTGTTGATATTGTATTGTTAAACCCGGATGAACTCGACGATAATATATTAAACTGCATCATTGAAACCAGTGTCAATCGATAAATACCCTTAACAGTTGCGGTGATTTTTACTGTATTCTGTGTAGGAGTCCAAGCGAATGATCCATGCTGAATCGTGTATACTGTGTTGATAGTGTTTTCATGAGGGATTTTTATTTTTGTCACCTCCGGTTGTCTGTCTTTAATCGCTTTAATATCAAATCTGATTATTCCTATTTCCTGCCAATTCGCGTATGTATTTTTTTTGTTCGCTTCAATATCAGTTTTGATTGTTCCTATTTCCTGTGTATGCGCGTCTACACTCTTTTTGTTCGCTGCAATATCAGTTTTGATTGTTCCTATTTCCTGTGTATGCGCGTCTACATTATTTATGATCGCTGTAACATCAAATTTGATTGTTCCTATTTCCCGTGTATGCACGTATAACCCCGCGTTGATCGTTTCAACATCAGTTTTGATTGTTTCTATTTCCTGTCCATACGCAGTGATATCATTTATAGTTATTGTAATTTCATCCGGTCTGGTATTTTTTTTACCAAAGAATTTATCAATGGTGTTATCAGCCCTGTTAAAATTTTTTCGCAACGTGTAAAATTGGCCCGACAGCGTTGTAAACTCCGAAATAGTATTTTTTATCCCTACAAGATTCGGTTCGGTTACCGTCGGGTTCCAAAAAAACTAGCAGTAGTGAGTTGTATACCGGTGACAGACTTTTGTATCCCCTCGAACTGATTTGCTTGCGCGTTAAGTCTATCATACACATTTTTTAACGAATCCGACACGGATATATAATTGTCGCCAAGTGTACTTATTTTTCCATTTATCGTCAAGATGGATTCACCTGATTTAAGTCGTCCGTCATCGGTATATAGCGCGATAGTGTTCTCGGCGACATTACGCTGTCGTGTTAAAACGTCATCCAGCGACACATTACTGGATTTCAATTTACCCTGGCGGTCTTGAAATACAACTATTTCGCCCGGGTCAACACTGGTTAAATTTAACGTATCAGCGATTTCATCCTCGATTAGTTTTTTTATGTCATCGGTGGCGAGCGTTTCCGTGGGTTTTTTCAGCGCCGAAACCGGTCGTCCCCAGATATCAATCATTATTATTGTAAAAAAAAACAGTGTTTTTAATTAACCCGCCGGGCCTCTACGACCCCACTAGTGTATTCGTTTACAACCACATGAGGTGGTTTCCGCGATGATGAAATCTCCGCGAGTACGTTTAATACCTCACGGCCGCATATCGGTGGGTCACTTAATTGTTGTGTTGGCAGCGTGGAATAAAAAACTGGGGCTGAACACGCCCGGATATACCGCATGAACTCGTTTGGCGGGGCTAACCCGTATGAATCAAAATAGACGATCGCACGCGGATCAATTGCGTATGCAACCCAATGAGTTCCCGCTCCGGAGGATTTATCGAGGTTAATTATACCGGTTTCAATATTCCTTGGTTGTGTCGGTAATTGATCCCTCATAAAAACACCTCTGAAGTTTTTTATCGCTAACGCGTTTGCGGCATCTATTAAATCAAAATTAGACATAGGAGTTAATAAACGGTTCCCGGTAGTCTTAGACCCTTCCCCGAGTACCATGAATACGGGGTTCCCGGTAGTCTTAGACCCTTTCCGGCTACGGGTCGTTTTTTTTTATAGCCTTTCCCGGTTGCCTTCTTCAATGCCATTCCCGCCGCGGTACCAACGGCTCCTAACGCCGCCGCCTTCGCCACTGCTGGGGCCGCCGCGGCAATCAACGCTGGAATCGCAGCTAACAGCGGAAATATCCCACCGGTCTTTTCCATGTTTTTAATCGCTGCGGCTGAAAAATCTATTTGAACACCCTTTTTATTCTTCATCGCATCATTGAAATGTTTTATTTGACGCGCCGTCAACGATATCTTATGATTACCACCTGCCATCTGTGACGGCTTTAACGTTATTGTGGTTCCACATTGTTTAGCCGACTTTGATCGTAATTTCTTGACTTGACCATCGGTCAACTCTACGCCGACAACATTATACGACATTTTTATTGTAAACGCGTTTATGTTTTCAATTACATGTTTTCCACTGGCGCATCAACGATTCTCATTCGTCCACCAACACCTTCCAACAGCATTGATTTATCGCTGAGAATGACAGCAACCGCTCTATAATCGGCAATAACGCCGCGAGTTACATTAGCTCGGAAGTGTATATCAACGACGGACTGTCTTGTTAAATCAAGATGTTCCAGCGAAAAGTAATAGATCGGATATAGTTCTTTGAAATCATGTTGTGATATTTGCAAACCAGTGTCGACGTTTTGATCACGACTCATATACGACAGCAACCGATGGTACACGCGTGCAATATGGTTTTGACCGTAATTAAGTTGTATATCCTCAGATGGTTCCTGCTGGCCGTTTATTCTCAGCGAGACGTCAGTAACGCCTAATCGATCAAATATCATATGGCTGGATAGTTGATTATCAACTCTCGTCATATCCTGCAACGCAACAAATATATGACGCGGAGCCGAAATGCCTTGTTGTGATGCCAGGTTCCATGTGAATACACCATTGATATTTGATTGCTTAGTATCTGTTGTTGTTGTTAGCCAACTTAGTAATGATTTTCCTCCCTGCTCCATAAAGGATAGTAATCGTGCCTCTGTGGTAATGGATGGAGTCATTACTGGCATCCACAATAATATTTTAGTTAAAACGACTTTACCAGGGTCATTATTTGGATTCGCAAGATCCGCTTGAATTCTCCAAATTGCATTTCTATCATCACCTTTTCGCACAAGCACCACGGTATGCTTTGCTCCG
Organism: Sinohyriopsis cumingii; assembly: GCA_028554795.2. Taxonomy (NCBI): domain Eukaryota; kingdom Metazoa; phylum Mollusca; class Bivalvia; order Unionida; family Unionidae; genus Sinohyriopsis; species Sinohyriopsis cumingii. The sequence goes on along the minus strand of CM068829.1, from coordinate 149,932,173 downwards.
TAGATAACTTTTCGCACGTTCCTACAAAATCCAAATATATGATGCAGTGGAATCGCGCATGAGAAAGATCTACGCGGCCCTGTTAACATTGATATGCGTGTTGCAGCTCCGATGTTAAAATTAGGATCGCTGTTTATAATCATATTCTCAACATCAGCATCAGCGTTATTAGCATTATTTCTTGGTCGTCTTACCACAAATTGCGAGTTTCCAGCAGTGTTTCTAGTATCCTTTGCAAACATCATAGATGGACCCGCTGATCTTGTATAATCGTCGGAATATCTTGCTAACCCGATTATTGTTGTAGCAACATCAACATCGCGTTCTATAGACTCGATCTCTCTTCCATCAATGAGATATTTTGCGCTCTCAAATAGCGCCATTACGCCGTTATTGACTAAGCCAACTTTGGTACCATCTGGATACGGTGCTGGTACAGCAGGAGTATCGGCCTCTGTTACAAGTTCTCCTTCGATTTCAATAAACGCTTCACACGGTAAAAAATATTTACTGGTATCATGGACTTGAAGTTCAATTCGCGATCGTATGTTGGGTTGTACTGCATGATAGGAATAAAATTGATAATTACGGACAGAATCATCCTTGTGCACTGGTGCGTCCATATCAAACGCCGGGTCAGCTGTTCGTTTAAACATTTTATTTAATAATACGCTGATGCATTTAAATCATCGTCGTCGTTTTAAACCACTTCCCGCTATTATGTTTGCGATGTCATCTTGATTATTGTTTACCAACGACGCTAGTTTTTCTTCCACGGCGTTATTTATTACTTTACTGACATTTGCAGGCATCACTGTCGTTGATGGCATCACCGGTGGTTTTCGTGAAAATCCTTTGGATTTTACCAACGACATTAGTTTGTCCTTTGCTGCAGAAAACGCCCTTCCGGCAACATCTCCAATAGCACTAATACCCTTATCACGAATAACATCAATAGCCTTCATTCCTAATTGTTTGGCTAACGGCGCCACTTTTGGAGCCATTCTTGTGAATAACCCCGCAATGGTGCTACCGAGACCGTCTCCGTACCACGCGCGGTATACGGGCAATCGTGAGTTTACCACGTAGACGCTGACTGGTTTATCATGGTTGTAGTGTATGATCATCTTTATTATAAAAACACCAGTTTTCCAATTAATCATCCACGAGCTCGTCTATGAGCGTTCGATATGCATTAATGTCCATGATACCGCCTGCAAATAAACGCCTGCAAATATCAGCGGCCTCATTGATTATTTCCGGAGAGTTATTTCCGGCTCGTTTTCCTCCGATTAGTATTTCTAGCCGTGATATATCACTGAGAACACTATCAGGACAAGCGTTTTCAACTAGACCACTACCACTTGGATACCCCTCTCCGCTTGTTTTTTTAGAACCAGCTTTTTTTGACGTTTTTCTTTTCGCTGTTCTTGCTGTTGTAGTATTTCTTGCTGTTGTAGTATTTCTTGTTGTTGTTGTATATCATAATCATCAATTCCTTTTTTAAATTCTTTATATCCCAATTCTTTTGTATTCAAGCGATCAATCCCTTTATTCGTTTTATACAACCAATTAACCCAGTCATCTCGTTTTATATTACTATTTTTATACTCGTCTTTTAAAAGGTCTTTTCTTGAATGATAGCTGTAAGCGGCAAAATTACCAAAAATCCTATAATCGTTGGATTTCAGTAATGGAAATTGTTTTATTTGTGCTATAGCCTTTTCAGTGAGTTTATCTATAAAGGAAACTCCTCTTTGAGTGGAAATTTTTTGAAGTTCACCAACATCACCCTGTTCAACAACGGGTTCAGAATCATCAATATCAGCTAATCGTTCATACTCTCGTTGGGTTTTTATATCACCGGAAAGTTGTTTTATCCGTTGCTGTGTTTGTTCTGTCTCTGCTGCTATCTTTTCAAGTACAGGAAGAAGAGGCGCCTCTTTCCGTTCGCCTTCCTTAGGAATATCTCCATATATTGCTCGTTCTGTTGCCGCTGTAACATCCCTAGTCGCTTTAGTTACCGGGGCAAACAGTTGTTCGCTTCCAACAGTAAAATCAGTTTGTAGTTGTTGCCGCGTTTGAAGTTGTTTTCGAACCCTGTCTCGTAACGGTATGAACTTTTTAAGCGCTACTAGCCGCTCTCTGGCTAGCCGAGTAGTAAGTGATTCGCCTACCATTATTGCAATTGCTCCGTAATTTCTAATTTCCCGCCGAGTGTGGCGGGGGGGATATGTCCCAGGGGCTCCACGGAGTTTTCGTCTATAATCCTTCTAATGTTTTTAATTTTATTAGAGATTTCTCGACGTCGTTCAAAAGCCTGTCCGAGTTTTTTTCGTACTGTCTCAACGGCAGTAAATAGTCCAATAAATGCATTTACGTCATTGCCATACAAGTTTTCATTGATCGTATATTGTAATCGCTTTATAAAAGAATACTCGCGTGGCAAGGTATATCGACCTTTCTTTGATTGCTCGTTAATAATTTCATAATCGGACAATATTTTTTGGTTATCAAGCTTATCAGATAATACAATTCCTTGATTTTTTAATTTTAAAATCTCGGTTAATATATTATTGATGTCTTCGATATTCATATTCTTATAAAACATCTTATTTTTAAATAAAAAAAAAAATGTTTTACAAAATGAACCCCGCGTATCAATCCCGAGGTGTGTTAACATTCGATGAAACCGTAGGATAATTCGTTTTCTTCCGGTATTTCTTCCGGAAGAGACAATTTATTGTAGCGTTCGCACTGTCACGGTGACCTTGTCACTCGCTGATTACATATGAAAATCGAATTCTGTGACCCGTCTTTTTTGAGATCGCTGAATTCTGTATTCCTTCTGCAACAAATCGTATTGAGGCTCCACAAATATCGAAATATTTTCCTGCCTCATTCATCGACTGAAATATTTTTTCCTCGTGAGTTGTTGTATCAAATGACTTTACGGGTTTTGCTTTCTTTGAAAACTTACCAGTTTGGCCTTTTTTGGTATTCTGACTTTGCGAGATAGCTTGCAAGTTTATAAGAGAATTATCAGTCTTATTATTATTAATATGATCAATCACAAGCCCATTCTCGATTAATCCGTTGAATGCTTCAAATACAATCCTGTGAACATAATATTTCGTCTTTCCGGCACCAAACATCAAATACCCCTGATTATTTACGGTACCAACCGGCTTCTTCAGTCTACAATTTCTAACAACGCCGTCGCGAGATGCCTCGTAATTAACGAGCACAGGATGCGGCTGAAATTCTTGGTTCATTTGTATAATAATACTACTTGTCTAATTCATTATTTGGTTTAATTATAAACCTTGCAATGTAGTCCTGAGGAGTTTTGATGACGAAGTCTGCGGTGGGGTCAATGACGGCGTTTTTTATTCGCTTGTCATAATAACGTTTTAACTCCCTGTATCGCTTTCCGCCACAATTGATACACAACTGCGATTTTCCTCTTACACCAACGTGGCAAACCAAGCACGGGAGGTGGCCAAGAGAACCATTACGAACGCTTTGTAAATGATACCCGCAGAATTCACCTCTACATGATTTATTGCACGGGGTTGTCGACCCAATCATCAACCATTTGCAGTGATTCATTATACTATATTCTTTCATTTAAATACTTGTTTTAATTATATGGAGGAGTTCGAGAGATTAGCAGCAATTAAGCCCTGGAAAAATATTAAGTTCAATCTCGATAGAGCCCTCAAGGACGCACCAAAAGCGTTAATAAACGATAGAACCCTGTTGAATAAAATACGCGACTGTATCAATGAATTCAAGCGTGATGGTGCATCTCATAGTTGGTCAACATTTCGAATTGATGGTGTTGTTGATGCTACCATGAACGACAACCGCGCAGCAACGATAATATCACAACTTGACGGTAAAAGGTATTTCTTCAGAGTAAAATTCATTGTCCGGGTGGAATCAGGTAACTGGATCATACGTGATAAATTTGAACCGGTTCTCAGCGACAAGAAAACAGTCATTGTTAGCCGCGACTCCAAGCCAGGGCTATTAACCGGAATTGACAGACCATACTATGAACGAGCGTATCCTGAAACAGCAGTTGTCTATGGAATATACCCGTTAAATAAGAAACCTGATATCGGAAAACTAGCGCCGATGAAACAGTCAGCGGGGATAAATTGTGTAGCAGAACGAGTAATAGAGCATTTTACAAATGCGTGTCGAGGAAATAGACTGACTGATTTACGACGTAGCAAAATAAACCAATGGGAGAAGACAGTGCGCGAGCGAGGAGCAACCATCAGCGACATAGCGAAATTAGAAACGTCGCTGCGATTTCCAATAACCGTTACAACAATAACCGATGAAGTATTATATGAATCAAAGTACAAATCAAATGGAGCCCCAATCAAAATTATTGATCATAACGAACACGCGTGGACGCCCGCGGTCACAATATTTCCACGGGATAGAACAGTAAAGTATATCCCGGGGGAATTCCTGGGAGAGGATGGTTTTCTCGCGGAGAGGAAACTACTTGATGCTATTGCTTGTTTGTGTAAAAACGACCCTGTATCAGTGTGGTTACTTCGCAGCGCTGAAAACGATGTGGATACCTTTGATCAGTTTGTAAGACCAAACGGTGAATTATATCGCACTGAAGCGTTTCACAACAAGATGAAAAAAACCGCCATGGAATTTGAAGAGCATGATGAACAACTGCTAACAAATTGTTTTACGATTCCATCGGTTGCGGCTCATGTTGCAGCAAGGAAAAATGCGTGGAGACCAACGCGCAAGGAATTTATACCAGATGTACAATCCAGTTGTTTGGAATATTATCACGGTGGACTATGGAACACTGAATACAACCCCGACGCTATGATCTCGGTTGATATGGTTGCCTGTTATCCAGCGAGTTTTCTCGGGTATGGATCCGCCGCTGAGTATTTCAAACGATTTGGACACCACAGACATGAAATGACTCGTGTTGCTATTAATGGACCACTGCCTGATTTTGATTTAACCGGATTCGCTCGCATAGTATCATTTGAATTCGCGGCAGGACTTCATCGCTGTTGTTATATTTGGATCGGTAGACACATGGCTGAAAAGAAGTGGCTGCCAATAGCGCTGCTACGGTTTATGATTGATTGTAGCATGCTTGTATCGTTGATTGTCAGTGACGCGATTATATCATATCGGGCGCAGACTGAAGTCTGGTTACCAGAACCGGAGCGTCTAGATAGCATAATTGACGAATCCAGAGCACACATTGATGCCGACGAGGAATATATCATCGAATGGTCCAAAAAGATATTCAACCAACGAAACCGCGAGGCAAAAGATCTCGGTAGAAGAATAATTGGTAAGTTCACACAAGGTGGAAAAAACTGCGACTACAAACGATATTGCTCACGGCTGATTATAGATGACGCAGAATATGATTTCGTAATCAAGGACGCAGTGGCAAAAAATAGATACGTGAACTGCAAAACAGCTTTCTTGTCCAATGGAACAAAGTTGGGTACAGTTGTTACTTACGCCGATGGAGACAGCCCCGCGTATCCACATTTGAGGGCGTCTATGTTGGGTTACGCCGCTATCAATTTATTCTCGATGATAAATAGATTTCCCGACACCGCGGTTAGAGTAGCCGTTGATTCATTTTACATAGACGTAAAGTACAAGGGAAACTTAGCCGAGTTTACTAGTCCGGACGAGAGTTGGGGTATATGGAGAATTAAAAATGAAATACGACGCGATTATTCCCCGTCAGCAAATGTCACCGTTGAAAACAATTACTTACGCGGTGATAAATTATCAGAATGGTCTAATGCACCACCGTGTTCTGATCCAATTTGTAGACACAAAACAGTTTATTTAAGCGGCTGTGGCGGGTCAGGAAAGACGACTCGGGCAATTGAATTATTTCGAACGCGGGCAAGTATAATCGTGCTTACACCGACCCATAGACTAGCGCGAGAGATAAAACAACGAAATGTTGACGCCGTTACTTATCACAGCTTTTTTCGATACAGCGGCGGTTAGTGGACTCCTGATCGAATGGGGGAAAAATTTATTCCTGAGGTTATCATCTGGGATGAGATATGTACTGTTTCGTTAGATACTTTACAAATGTTTCAGCGGTAATCATGTGTGGCGACCATGGCCAACCACCACCATTTGTCGGCGAGGGTCCACATGATTGGTTAAAGAATTTTGTGGACTATTATGAAGAAACCGATACTGATTACCGAGCACTTGATGAACAACTGCGCGAGGTTAAAAAATTAATCAGATTACAGCCGGATAGAGTTCAATGTGAAATAATCCGCGAGGTGATTCCGGAAACGCCGTTAAATGAATTCTGGGAAACATGGAAACCAAACGATTTGATTGTAGCGAGTAGAAAGATAGTCAGAGACACACTTCAGCGGAAGTTGTTTGCGTTGCATAAGGAAAAGTTTCCAACGCGTCCAGTGCCGTTATGTTATAGACCCGCGGACACACGGCGACAGAACATTGAAGTTGAAATCCCGGGCCCGACAGCGTCAGGGACAAAAAAACAAATTCTCGTGCTGAATGATATCGTGCTTGTTGATATCAGCGTCGTCGAGGACGCGCTACGTGCTGATAAATCCCCGTGGACGCTAGGATACGCAACGACAATACATTCCTCGCAGGGACTGACTATCACGGATACAATTGTTTGGATGGTTGATAATCGCATCGAATGGTCAAATCTAGTCTATCTTGCAGTGTCCCGAGTACGGAGGATGAGTCAGCTTCGAAGAATTGTTATTGACGAAGCCACCGACGAAGCCGGCGACAACGATGACATCATCGATGCTAGCGTCATTGATAGAAAACTCTCGGGTTACCGCCAACAGGATAAAAAAACAGCGGCGTTTTGATACTGATGCCGAATTAATAATTGCGTTACGACAACAACAGAATAATCACTGCGCGAGTTGCAATTGTGTAATGCGCTGGCGTTATTCGGATAAAGACGCTCGCCAATTTACCGTGGACAGGATCGATAACAGTCTCGGTCATATCCGTGGTAATGTGAGGTTAACTTGTCTTGAGTGCAATAGACGCAACGGCGCTAGTTAAGGCCACGCGGGGGCAATTGAGTATCGTCAGGTATCACTTGTAGTTGCTCGCGAGTAAATCCGCGCTGAGGAGCAGTTGAATCCAGTCTATAGATCGGTGGTCTACCAGTTGATCGTGTTATCGTTGATATGTTATGTGTGGTAACACTCCAAATAGGATCAGTAGCTCTTTTTTTACCGCCTTCAAGCTCTCCTGGTTCATACAGATATCTAACAGTGACATCGCCGAGAATCGGCTTGGAAACGCTATCTATTTTTGATCTTCCGGGTATGTACTCGTATTTAATCGCGTCGCTGGGCTTCATGTTGATTGCTCGGGTAATCTCGTTATTTAACGCTGCAATTACGCCTGGCAACCTTTTGACCCATTCACGAGATCGTTTTTCCTGGATGAATTCCTTCGCGTATTGATATCCAAATAACCGTTCAGCAAGAGTCCGATTGAATCGTTCAACAATTGCCTGATCACGATGTAGCGCAGTATGACCTCGTCGTATCGCGACGCTATGATGTTTCAGCGTTGATAAAACAACGCCGCGAAATTCATTACCAGGATCAACTTGTAATAGATTTGGCCAGCGCAGAGGACCCCTTCGGTAAATCCGCTCAAACGCATCGGCTACTTCAGTTGCTGACTTTGTTTTTAACGGCTCCGCTTGTTTGTATCGACTCGCAACATCAACTATGGTTAGCGCGTATTTGTAACCGTTGTCATGCGGCAGAAATAGTATATCAGCCTGATGAACTTCATTGGGTACGCTGACATCAAAGCGCGAAAAGTTGATTTGTTTAGGCGGTGGTAGATAAATTTGCCATATAGCCTGTTTGGATAACCAATTAGCCGCAACGGCCTTTGTTACCTTTGCAGCGCTTGCGAGTTTACCAATTGCGGCCTTCCCCTTCCAGTATCCTCTCGGAGAATAATAGATGGATTCCATGTTGTTATTATAAACGCTAGCGTTTTCAATTACCAGCGCGAGAAGCTCCGCTTCCAATCATTAATTTACCTTTCATAGCCGATTTTACCAACCATGAAGCCAATTTTTCTTTGAATGATTTATCAGGAATAGCATTTAACGCGTGAATTAATTTTACATCCGCGATATGACGCTGTTGCAGATCGCTACTTTTGTAGTAAGCAACATCATGAGCATGACACGCCTTATCGATAGCGTTTATTGGATACTCACCGGGTTTGGGCTGATTTTGATCATCGAGTCTGATATCTAATCGTGTTCCGGGGCCACAGTAGCTATATCCTGGGAGGTGCTTTTCTCCTGGATACTTTGCCCACGGTGTTCCGGGTAGTTTTGATAACTTGGCTGCAATATCACCTCCTCGCTTTTTTTTAAAGCATCCCCGGGTCTAATAGAAATAAATCTAAATTTCTTTGTACCGCATTGGACACACTTACCAGTAAGCGCCGATCTGTTATTTCTCGTTGTAACGGTTGTCATATCATTTGTGCCAGTACGCACTCTACACTTCACACAATATAGATCCATAATTTATGTATAGAGATATGAATATAATTGATTTTTCGGCGACTAAAACGAGAGAACCAGTTAAGCATGTTGCAGCGTTACCAAACTCGATCCGGATGATTATCATCGGACCATCTGGATCCGGCAAGACGCAATTGTTACTTAATTTAATAATGAGATGGATGAAGTGGGATAAGTTGTATTTAATCGCCCCTAGCGTGGATGATCAACGATGCTACGAGGTGTTGAAAGATTTTAACGAGAATGCATCAGCGATCGCTGAAAAAAATGTTATTGAGTTTATTACAGATATCAATGATGCACCAGGTATTGATGATATTGATGGCGACGTTAACAATCTAGTCGTGTACGATGATGTTATGTTAGACAATCAAAAAAACCCAGCTAGGATATTTTCCAGAGGCAGGCATAAAAACACCGACGTGATATATGTCACTCAACGATACACTCAGATTCCAAAAGTAATCAGAGACAACTGTAATATTCTTGCTGTATTCAACGGCGTTGATACACACACGCTACGAAATATTTGGCAGACATGGTGCGGCGGTGACATGGACTTTAATAGTTTTCGAAACTTTTTTAGTCATGCTCAGTCGACCCCACATGGATTTGTAACGATAAATTTACATGATCCTCGGACACGATATCGTATCGGACTTGACCAAATATTCGGTTAGTTGTAAATAATTTTCATTGTAAATAACTTCTTAGCAGCAGGGGAGGCAATGACATCGACGCGGTCGTCGCTGTGTTTACCGGACGCTGACGACGCTGGGATCGGCTCGCAGAAAAGTGTATTAAACCAAATGACGTCACCGTCGTGTAGGATGGACCGTCGTCGTTTTTTTTTTTTACCGGCGCTGACTACACCGGATCCGCTGAGTGTAAAAAGTATTAATTAAGCCAAATGACGATTGGACAAAATGTCGGATTCGCCCCCCCCTGCTGCTACAGGTGGCTGACGCAAGTTTAATGTTGAGGGTCTGAATGAAGAAAAATCATACCACGTAAAAAACGTTCCTCATAACAACCTAAATTCTGAAAAATCGCCAAATGTTATGTAATGCATAAATACTAATTATAATAACACAGAAAAATAGTATACCTTTTATTTGAAAAAGTACAAGAATTGAGAAAAGGAAGATAAAAGGGAACCCTTAAATTTCCATTCCACATATTCTTATTTATCAGAGTGGTTGAGTGGTGGATTTCTAAAAAGAAAGTTAATCCCGACAGTTGCACAACAGGTTCTTGTGTTATTTATATTAGAATCTAGTAGTGTTTTTGTTGATACCAATCAGAGAGAGAGAGAGAGAGAGAGGAGGGCATTTGAATTTCCATATCAATGTATTTATTTGTTCGAAACTTCGGTTTTAGAACCGGGACAGGGCACAAAATACATAGTTTCTCCTATTTTAACTCATTTTAGTTCCCAAGTGGCTTTAAATGGGTGCGGAATGATTCTAACTAAAAAATACGATAAAACCATAAGCTAGACAGGTAGAGATTGGTGTGGTGGGGTTGGATCGCAAGAGATGAAGAAGAGCCCAATAACAGACAGCTTTCGCCGCAAAAAATGAAACTGAAAATCATTGATTCAATAACCTAATTGTATTGCCCTGCCGTCAAAAGCTAAACCAGACCCGAAAAAATATCACTACATGGTTATTAACAAGCTCAAGATAGAAAGATTGAAAATGGATACTCAGCAACGTCAAGCCGATAAATAACGTCGTAAGATACGTAAATAAAACTTGCCTATTCTGTCAAACTTTTGAGAGGTTTCGTTAATAAATAATATAATGTACTGACCATTGCTGCGTGAAGATTTCAACTGAAATCACCTTTGAATATGTAACATTACAAATGTCGACATAAATTCAAACAAATTCATGACGATCTGTTTCTACATTCAATCCTCCAAACGCCCTTTTCCTTTTAACTTCACTCTAAAACATTCAGTGTTTTCATTAATGAATATTCTTTCTCAGAGTTTAATCATTTTTTTTTAAATGGATGACCTACATTAATTTGGTATTGGCAAAAGTATATTGTGCTCATAACTCGACAGGTCTGTATGCTTTACAGCTTAACGTCAGTTACATGGAATAATGTTTGTAATAAATTTGTTACGATATGCTATCGCTCACACCCAGTTCAGACACACCATTTTCACATACCAGTAGACAACTATATCTATCAGACTTGACAAATATGTATTCTATACTTAAAATATATCCACAAAAAAAAATTGTAAGGACGGCTTCACCCAAGTGTATAGGCAACGTTGGATCTTCTCAGAAAATAATATTGCTCAAAACAGGTACCAATGCACGGGGAGCTTTCGCCCTCTTGTAAATATCTTCTCTTTCTGACAACTGTGCATTTGTACACATTCAGAAGTCGGCTTTATTTTCCAAGTGACATTGTTAATTGCTAGCAATATTGTCAATAAAAAGCCTTTGTGTCATATTTTGCTGACAAACAATAGGCAAGCGAACAAGAAACGTTAATATTTATCCATCTGCCATCTTTGATGGGTGGGGACAGTATTACACGGCCTGCTTTGAATCTACTTGGCCGAGAAGGTAAACAATAGGTTTTATTCCAGGCTAGTGGTAAACTCGTGCAACAGTCAATCGTGTATTTCCGATCTAATAGGAGGGACACTGGATAACGGATACTACTTTATACACCATATATACTGAAGTTTAGTTTTATAACGTATCTTGAACGGTAAAATTTAGTTCACATACACATTTTGCCCTGGCAGATTTCTTCCCACCAGGACGTAAAACCGTGTGAATACAAGAGCTGAACACAGATTCAAACCTCCAAAATTAAAATTCCCCATCTTAATATCATTCAGATCAGGCATGGATGTAGAGATACAAACGAAAAGGTAATCCAATATTTTTAAAAATTTCATTCTCGATAACATTCATGTAAGATCAATGATTTAACATTTATTTTTTCATTTTATTTTTTTCTAATTTGAGCATGCATTCAGTTTTTATGCTTATACATTTTCGTAACAATGATGACTTAATTATAAACCTTCGTTTTATACGGACTCAAGTCCTTTTGATGATGCCCATACCATAGGTTTTCTTGCTATGTGAACCTTCCTCATTGTACCTCGAGGCCTTGCGAATAGTTGTTTTGCTTCATTACAAACATTGTAATATTTTTGTTATTCTTAGTACACAGAAAGGCAGACATTGTGCATATTTGAATATTGTTCAGGGATGGCTGAGACAAGACAAGTAATTACTGTTAGCAAGTGCAAATTCGTTTGTCAGATGCTGTTATCTGGAAAAGCATTAGATTTTGCTCTGAAAGTATGTTTTCCCAGATTCCAGTTTCTCATACATATACATTCGCAAAATTTCTTTGAAGAGTTCATTATCTCGCGTGTGACACTAGGGACAATATTCGCATTTTTTGTTCTAAGGTAAGAAACCAGTTGTTGTTGTTGTTGTTGCTGTTGCTGTTGTTGTTGTTATTATTATTATTATTATTATTAAGTCACTCAAATCACTCGAGTTAGGGAAGGGAGTGGGGGCGAGGCATTTCAGGGTTTATTTTGTTTCTGTTTTTATTGTTCTTTTTCGATTCTAAGGACAAGACCTTTTTTCGTCCAAATTTAGGATACATATGAATTTTAAAGTGTAAACTTGTTGACATGCAAATGATTAGAGAGATAGACTGCTCATAATTAAATAAGAACTGAACAAACAAAAAATGTTACCATATCGAAATCTGGCACTGGGATGAACACTGTATACGTTCCGAAATGATCGTTGTTCAGACCTTGCAGTTCTTCAAAATAAATGGTTTTTCTTGTGCAGAATGAGGCAACGAGTTTCATTTTGAATGTACAAACGTGTTTTCTTGGTTTTTGCAGAGAACTGGTGACAAGAAAACTCAGGTACGGTTTCTCGAGTTTGTTAGTTATGTACATCCTGACATATACCTACGCCATGTCTATACCAAGCAACGAGACTGTATTAGCCCATGGGATTAGGAAGACCTCGCTCTTCATCAACAATGCTATTCCTATGGGTCCACCGACAAATGATGACAGGACCTCGCCAGTTTTTCAGGAAACGTCTAAGAATAGATCGGTTCTAAATGACACCAATATAAGCTTGAGTGATCTTTCTGAAACAAACAATTATCAGACAGCCAAAGACCACCGATCTAATTTGCAAATTTTAGATAGTGTTCAAACAACAAGCGACAGCAACAAAACAAAAGATTTCTCCAAATTCTTTGATTTTACGCAATGGCCAGATATCAGTAATCAGTCAACCGCAGTATCGACTCAATCACCATCTTCCAGTGATGGTTACAAGGAGGGTTATGACAAAACGTTGTCGTTTGTGACAACACGGTCAGATAAACATAGTATCAACTCTGCAGAGTCAGCAAAACATAATATAAATTCTGGCTCAAAACTGAACTCTGGTATTGAAAATCCTGAAAGCAACACGTCGTCAACAGATTCAACTATAGCTGATGATTTCCTATCGAAAATGTCGAAGTTCATTTTCAACTCTGAACAAACTATGGTTGTTGACTTATCCACAAATACTTCGGCGGACACGATTCTGATCATAGACGCTTCGGCAAAAGTCAGAATTGTGGACAGTTGCTATGAGAATGGGCGGGTTTATCTGCAAGGTGACGTTGTTGATGTTGGTCAGATTGGAGACTGCTGTTACTTTTGGTACTGTGATTCGCAAGGCAACATTGTTTATCACGAAATCCCGTGCCTGGATTACGCGTTGCATCCAGCTGAAAATCTCCAGATGTGTGTGTGGAAAGGACAGTACTATAAACCAGGAGAAGACATCTTGATTGAAAATCTTAATGGACTTTGCCACGGAATTCATTGCACGTGCGATTCACACGTCATCGAGCTCTATGGATCCCCATGTAATATTATAAATCCAATCGCTGACGTCAAACTATATGCGAACACTACGGTACTTGCAAACGGGACGGATTACCTGAAACGACAATAACAACAATAGCAAAATTTGACACAAACGACCAGTACTAAGGCCACTACATGATACTGTTTGGTGTAGCTGTAAACGGGAACAGTTCTTATGACCCGATTTGGAATTACTTTTACAATACTAAGTTGGATTCTCTTGTCATGCAGTCTCCTGATGAAACTGTTATCGCTAATTTAAAAAAGCACACACACAAACAAGCAGTGTACTGTCTGGTTTTGTAAAATAAGATCAATTTCTTTTTGAATTCTTACCGTAGCATGTAGACATTATTTTGTCAACATTTGTTTTAAAAGTATTTTATGGAGAGAGGAAACCTCTTCGAAGTGTGACAGATAAAAATTTCTCTCACCTTTCCCAGTATTAATTAATAATAAAGTTGGAGTTATTACACCGATCCTAGGTTACTTAAAATTATTAGAACTTTTACTGATGGGGTGATACAAAGATTTTATTTTATTTTCTGTCTGTCAGTCTTTCTTTCTTTCTTTCTTTCTTTCTTTCACATATTTAATACACAATTTCTTATTTTAGCTTCCTGCTTTTTTATATCCTCGTCTTTCACCTGCCCCCCTCTCATCGTTGTTCATCCTCTCGCCTATATACCATGACTCAAAAATGTTGTTTAGCAGAGAGACTCTTCAGTTTGATTATCACAAAATGTAGCATTTTGCCATTAAAACTCAATATAATCCACCAAATGCTGATGTTCACATATATCTGCAATTTTTGTATCGTAAAAGGAGGAGAACATTATAAGCAATCGGCTTTCGTTCTAATCCTTTACCTCCTGTATTGTATCTCTTGTCATTTCCAATTACAAATCTATGAAATAAGGTATGTTGAACTAACGTTATCTGCAAGCGTATCTTTAAATTATATTTGCGCGAGTGTAAGAATAGTGAGAAAAGGTGCATGCCATATTCATCGAAAGAAAAATATCCGCAATAAGCTCATCAAAAATCGGACAGTTGAAAAGATGCAGTTTTCATGGATGAAATGATCTTCACAGAATCAAAGTTAAGGTTTGCTGGAAAAGAAAAACATCGAAAACTTCTCTACTTTCTTTTTCAAAACGCATATAATCTATAGTATAAAATTACAACGCGGAAGAATTTCACTCAAAAGGAAACTAAAAAATAGACTGACGTTAGACAGATGTAACTATCGTATACAATCAAACAAATGTCAGACCAATAGATAACACTATGGTTGAAACAAATATGCGAAAAACAGATCAGAAGTATCGATTTGGTTACTGACAACCGATACAGTTTGAAGGCCTAGATTTAAAGTTGCTTAAACCGTCCGAATTTCACAATGTTTGGCCAATCACATGAAAGTTAACCTTACTAATGTGCGTGGGTCTCACATTTAGGTTTACTTAGATCTGGCTGGCCAAACTTGTTGCCACCCTGGTTGTCATATTTCTGAGCCGATTTCAATCAAACCTGGAATATGTGCTCATATTATGAATATATGGCAGGAGTTTGATAAAAAAACCAAATCCATGTATATTAGAGATGCCATATTACCTACGATTGGCTGAGATTGCTACCTCTCTGGAGGTGAAGTTTATGATCCCATTATAATCAAACTTGGAATAGAGGTTTTATCAGCATGATGACCCATACATTTGATAATGACCGAGATCCACGCATTGATCCCGTGATCTTGCACCTGATTGGCTACATTTGTTACTACCCTGGAGAGAACATTTCTGATTCAGTTTTGATCAAACTTGGAATATAGGCTTATATCTACAAGGCATCTGATGTATTCGAATGAATAATGCTATGCCTGTCTAATAGTCTGGTCGTAATTAACATAGACTTTTTACTAATGTTTAAAACTATTCAGTTTGTACTTTGTTTATTTTCGTCGCATTGCCTTAAGACGGTCCCTCGTCAAAACCAAATGGATGATTGGACGAGATCGATCCGCACTCAGTTCATATATTGGGCTGATTTTTGTATACCGTCAGTACGTTGTGATTAATTGTTAGGTAGTTATTATTTTTTTTACAGAATGGCCATATCTTATGCTGCCTTGCTTGTTCGTTGTGAACTTTCGTCTCTTTCTACTTCCCGAAACGTGCATCGGCATATTTGTAATAGCGCCATTGTTTCCAACATTCTATGTTACTGAAGGCGATGTAATAACGCTCCCGTTTAAATAACCCGAATCGGAAAATTTCGGTTGTCTTCATTAAGTTTGTCTGTGTAAACATTTGAAACTTTCCGAGGATGCGGAGAGCACTTATAGGACCCAGTCAATCCAGATTTCAGATGGACAACACTGACGTCATCGTTCGTCTGTTTCTCTCAAAATATAAAATTTTGGCTTTAAATCGATATTCGAATTTACAACAAAATTTAAGTCTTAACTGTTTAGAAATTTAGCAGCCATGAAAAATTTAAATCAAGTAAAATCATCTCTGAAATTGTTGTTTTTTGTTCTCCTTCAGAGTTATTGTAATTTATTATAATTCTAGAGTTTGTGTTTGTCAGGATTTTGGATTTTTCCTGATTTTAACATTGTCTAGATTTTGATTCCGAGAGAAATTTTATCTTGTACCAAATACTTATAAGAAAAAACATTGCGTAATGTAATTAATAGAAGAAATACCTGTTATATTTCTTCAATATTATTTAAATATCTGGTATGACATGATTTCAGTATTTATTTGCATGCCACAGGGGCTCAATACATCACGTTGTTGTTGTTGTTGTAGGGTTTAACGCCATTTTTCAGAAAACGATAGGCTATACATGGCGGCCAGTATTAATGGTGGAGGAAGAACGCGGGAGATCCCCAGAAAGAACCACCGACCCTCGAGAAGCTACTGGCAAGCTTTCTCACATACCCACATTATTTGCATGCCCCAGGGGCTCACTACATCACGTATAACATATCATAGGAAATATGGCGTAAGGCCCCAAGACAAGAACAATAAGAAGTAAAACTAAGGGTATTGCACAGCTGAAAGAGAGTGTGGGGATGATGGGGAGGTGGCGGTATACCTGTAGTATGGAATCCACCCTATCAGAGGCGTACCTAAAGTATTTGGCACCCGGGGCGGATCCTTCATTTGGCCCCCCCCCCCCCAAAAAAAAAAAAATTTTAAAATGTAAACATACAGAAAAATATATTATGCTTGGAAGTAGATTTTTACACAGTACTATGCTGTCATAAGCAAATTGGAATCAACTTTTACATTGGCGAATTTTTCATTTGGTTTAAAAACTTGTACTGGTATTTCAACTCTCCCGATGTCACCCACCCCCCCTTCCGGCTGTCACCCCGGGGCGGAACCCCCCTCTCGCCCCCCCCCCCCGCATAGTACACCATTGCGCCTTATTTACAAACGTGGTTTAAACGTTAACTTCTAAAAGTAAATAAATTCACATCTGTTCAAAGCTGAATTTGGACACTAACCGGTCCCAAGATTGATTGAACTTATCTAACCACAGCGTATTTACGCGGTAAATACGTGATGCAATTCCGACTAAAATTGAAATTTGTTTGCGGCTTCAATGGTCTTCTGTTCCAAATCTAATAATGCAAATATACGATCACAAATACACTACAGTAAATATGGGGATTTCATAATCCAGTAATCCTCATTTCATATAGATAACGTAAGAAAGTAATGATTAGCTGTGAAAGTGATACGTTAGGGCAAACATGGATCGTCTGCTGAACTCGAACCGGTACTGAATAAAACAACGTGACATCACACGCAATGGCCATTTTGTGTTGAAAAAATGATTTTGTCTATATAAAATGTTCTGTTTTTTTTTGAAGGACACATTTTCTTTGATTTATAATTTGTAAAAAGGTATAATTTTACTTGTAAACGTTAAAGCTACTATGTATCAAATCTGAAAACAAAACTACATTATCAATTCCTTTAAAATATAAATCGGAGGCCCAAGTGGGTCTGATATCACTCAAGTGGCTAATGTTTGGGACTATTTAATACGTACACCAAAATGTAAAGTGCATCATCTCAGTCAGAATGAACAAAATTATTCGTTCTTCTTTCTCTCTAAATAATTTTCACTAAAATAAAAGATATGCGATAAAAAGAATCTTAAATGGGTTATGATTTAATGTTAAATTTATGAAGCTCGCAAAAGCTGGACATTACTCGCATCGATTAATACTTTCAATATTAAATCATTACCCTCTGAGATCCTCTATATGTAAATATACATTTTAAATATGTAAATAAGAGGGAAAATAGAGAACACAATAAAAGTAAAAGAACGTATTCTTTATTTATTTATAACATCATTATATCTTGTGTCTTTCCTGACTTTATTATACAGAAATATCAGCACCAACAAAACTTGCATATTTCTACTCTCTTTTCATTTCAATCCAGTATCAGGCGGTTACGACTTGAATAATCCTGACAAATGGTCGTAAAAATATAAATAAAGAGCTCTTGTATCCGATTTGCTCGTCTTGCTACCACTCTGGAGGTTATTGGTCTGACTCTGATCAAACTTGGAGAAGAGGCTTTATATTGGTAACGTGTCACAAAAGGTTTTAGGAGTGAACAAGAGCCATGCTTTGTCAATAAGATCATCTGGCATCTGATTGGCTGAGCCTGGAGGCCATATTTCTAATCTAATTTGGTCATATATGGTTACAGGCTCAAATCATCAATATTAATGAGGTGACCGTAGATCTCATTGGATGAAACCTTTACCATTATAGAGAATGCATTTTATATGACTTTGATTAAACGTGGTAATAGGATTATGACATCAAAATGTTGTATTTATTTGATTATTAGTAAACTTTGCGTATATTTACGAGATAATTTTGTATGTGATGAGACTGAACTTGTTGCCACTCAGGAGATCGATTCTGATCAGTATTTGTTTCAGCCTTGTAAGTAAACGTATATCATAAGACTTTTGACAGGTTATATACTTAGTGAGATCTAAACATGCTAATTAGTGGTATGGTAAATAGCCTGGATAAGTTCAATTCGAAAACGGTCTATGAATATTAATTATGCCTTTATTATTATAACTAAGTTTAATCAGAATGCACTAAGATAGGTTTAGTTAGACTGTAGTAAGATCGAGTTAATCAGGGTTTAGTAAAATAGGTTTAATCAGGCTGTAGTAAGATTCATTTAATCGGGCTGCAATAAGATATGGTTATTCAGACTGTAGTAAAATAGGTTTGATCAGGGGGTGGTAAAATAGGTTTAATCAGGCAGTGGTATGAAATTGGTTTATTCAGATGTGATGTGATGTGATTTGGATTTTTAACGTAGCTTTAACAATTTTTCAGTCACATCGCTACGATGTCTACATTGTGGCAGTTTATAGTGATGTCTAGCACTGGGGCATCATACTACAGACATGTAGCATCATGTCCCATCCAGTCAGATTATCCTGACACCAGGCCGACCAATCCTAACACTAACCTCTTAATGCTGAGCGCCAAGCGAGGCAGCTGTTAGTATCATTTTTATAAGGCTTGGTACGACTCGGGCGGGGATCGAACCCACGACCTCCCGCATCCAAGGCAGACCCTCTAACCATTAGGCCACCGGAGCGGTCTTGGCTTAATCAGACTAGTAAAATAATTTCATCAGACTGCAGTAAGATAGGTTAAATCGGGCTGTAGTAAAATAGGTATTAGCAACATGATCAACTATTACAGTTACATTAGCCACATTAGTATATCAGACCCACTGGGGCCTCCTATTTATTTTGTAAAGGAATTGATAACGTAATTTCGTTTTCAAATTTGACATATACATTGGCATCTACTATTGTCTACACATTCATATTAATATATTCATGATATTCTAGGTGCAAATAACTGTAAAGTTGTCAAGGTGCAAATAATTTTAAAATGATCAGCAAGATGGATCCCTGAAAATGGTTTATATTGTTTATTTGTCCTGTGTATCTTTGCATGGCAGGATCAGGTCCAGATTTTTGTTTTCTCTCCAAAATTTCAAAAGAGCCCTTACTTTCCTCGAAAGGGCACCAAAGCAAAAGTCTAGGTGTCTATTTGCTCAAAGTGTACATAATACCCAATATACATCCGCAAGAATAAAACAATGATCAAATTTCAAGTGACAAATGACTGTACGTTTGTTTGTGCACGTTGTTTTTAGCGGGATGGGTGGGGTCCGGAAGCCCTGGACCCCACCACCACCACCACCATCCGGCCCTGCTTGTATACTGTAGATTTAAAAATCTAAAAATAACACTGTATACAAAACCTGTTATACGTAATAATTGAACTATGGAATTGTAAACAAAATCAGTCGTTCTGCTTGATCAGTAAATTATTCTCACAAATTTATCGAAATAATTGTGTACTCGTCCTTCAATGGTAATAATACATTCACCTCCAAAACAGAGCAATTCATGGAATCCGCTAAGAAAATACGTAGTGATTTCAAGAAAAATGCTGCAATAGTCAGGTTTTTCCCCTACAGAAAAGGTTTCCAAGAACTGTTTTTAAAGAACAACAGCTGATTATTTTGGGCCAGGTCGACCGGTATAAATAATCGTAACGAATTACATGTAGCACTGCCTTCTTTTACAGTAATCAAATACAAGAGGTGAACCGGTCCATGGCAACACAAACATACTTGTAAAAATCGGGATTAAAGTTACACTGAAATGACCCCTGGACATACTTGTAAATGTCGTGATGAAAGTTAAACTGAAATGACCCTGGTGTCACGAATATTATTGTAAAGACGGTGATTTATCTCAAGTATCCTCGATACTTGTACATGGATATACGTTTATTTCCTTATTATCCCTAATCTTGTTATCACTAGCAATTTTTTCCTTGTTCCCCTCGTTGTACAAGTCTACCCACGAATACCACAGTTGCCGAGCACATTCTGCCTGCCCAACCAACCGAGCTGTTTATATATTACACATCGCCAAATACCACTCACGTATGCGTATAGGACCGTAACTTGTGGCTAACTACCATTGTAGCAGGTACAGCCCGGTACAAAAGTTTGTTGTGGGGCCCGTGGTGGGATAGTTACACCACTGACCGTACCACATAACTTCAATTAATATAACCATACCTTTTTTATACACAAATCGGAGTCCTTTTTCCACTACTAACACTACTATCTTTGCCAAAGGCATAGGCACGTATTAGGGTTTTAATCAATAAATTACATTTTAGATGAGTACTTAAAACAAAAAAAAAAAAAAAAAAAAAAAAAAACGAGCACCACTTTACATAAAACTCTTAAGAATTCATTGATAGGTAACACATTTTCAAAAATTGATCGTTTGGAGCTCAAAATACGAACGACCTGGCTTTATTCAGACGCGTGTTGAAAATCGAAGACTCGACTACAATATGAAAGGGGAAAACTGTGCTACCGTCAAAGAAACTTGCTCTGATGGATTTGTGAGACCTATGTTGCTACCTGACACACTGACTGACAAGTGAAGTTTGACATCTCACTAATGTTGTCACATATGTTATTTGATTGTAAGATGGGCATGGGGATTATTAACCTACAACCCCGTGCACCACGAAAACAGCCATTAGGTGCCAAATGTTTGATATGTGTAGACAAATAAGAACCTATCCGCTCTATGTCCACCAGTCGATTTTAAAACTAGGCCTCTTAGAAACTACTTGTAAATCGAACTGAAATTTGTATGCGGGAACAATTTTTTCTATGGCTATATGCATAAAAAAAGACCATCAATAGATAAAAATCATTAATTCGGGATCTAAATAATGCTTCTACAACGGAAGCCTTGGCATTAAATCGCATGGTACACAGTAAGCCACTTTTTTTTTTAAAACATGCCAACGGAAGTTTTGAAGGTTTAGTTTACTGTCACCGGTCTGGGTGGTTGTTGGTCGGTTGCGGTTTCACGACTAAAGGCGAAATAACGTATTTCAGTTTAGTCTACATGTATGTTTCCCTTAGCACAAGAATCATTGGTTCTAATGTCAGAATTCAACGAAATTATTTTACCATAATTTCAGAAAGAAAGCTATTAACATTTTTATTACCAGCACTAATTTTAAGGTCAAGGTCACTGTTACTAAATATAAAACAAATATTCTAGGTACATGGAGCTGTTGATATTACGCGTTGACGACATGTATAATATCCTACGTATCTATAACAGACAGTTCTCATCGCTCTTTAAAACTGTTGCACATTAGATTAACTTAAGCAAGTGTGTCAATGAGCTCTCAAGATGAAATTTACCTTTACAAAATACATGCATCATCAGAGTGGTTGGGGATGTTAAATTTTAGAACACATTCAAAATACAGGCTATGAGTTTGAATATAATATATACATATTTAACATTTAATTTAATACATATTTAATAAAAATTATTTTATTACATATTTAATAAAAATTAATTTAATACATATTTAATACAAATTAAATACATATTTAATATATACATATATACATACTATTGGAGAACTATACCTACTATGTGAGGTTTTGAAGGAAAGATCTTAAAATAATTGTGTGTCGGGATATTTGAGGATAATAATAATAATAATAATAAAATCATTAAAAATTGAATTACGTGTGTAGATATTAGCCCATGCGTTTTTTAAATGTAGTATACAGTATCGTTCCTTACGTGTGCGTTCTGTGTCTGTCCATCCTCGGTTAGATTCAGTCGTTAGCATCTCGATATATATACGACGGATTGAATTCAAGTATGCAAAAATTGCATTAAGGTACAGTTCTTACATACAATCGGACGTAATGGATAAACAAAGGTGTTCTTAAATAAGGGACAACATTAACATTTGTAATACAACAAGAATGACCTGCCGATGAATCAATAATAGACAAACAAAGGGTGTTTTTCTATTAGCAAATTGTTCTAAAATTACATCAGAACTGATTTATAGATAGAGCACAACCAGGAACTGAAAAACAGTCTTGTTATAGACTAGAAATTATAAGAAAAGCTACTGACTGGAAAAGCTGGCACGATGGTTATTTTGATAAACTAAAAGATCGATTGAACGATAAATGGCATCCACCTAAACAACTGCAAACTTTATTTGTTTATCCAAATAACAGTTTTCTCAAATATCAAAACAATTCAAACTTTTGAGAAAACTAGAACTAGCTATTCACTGTATCAAAATTTGCAAGCACTTTAATGACCATAACATATGTAAGCGGATCTGAAAAGAAAAAGCAAGAATAAGATAAAAATAAGACTCGGGTGAAAAATAATGTCCGTCAGTCATTTCTGTAAAGAAAAAATATCTGTAAATGTTAGACCGAGTACTGCATCGTATCAAACCTCAAAATGAGAATAGCGTATCACATGCGGATTAACTACCGTATCCGACATAACGTGATGTTGGCTTCTTCTATTTACAACGGTGACCTCATCTAATCCTTTGTTCCAGCTTTCGACTGAAATCGGTTGACCCACGGATGTCGCCAATCAACATCGCACTAATTCGTACGCATTTGAAAAATGACCTGATTTCTCAGTTCTAGGGAGAAATTAAATAGCTAATAATGTGACGAAATGTAGAAATTATCTTGCTTAAATGGCACCCAACGATGTTTAGGACCAATATCTTTCAAGATTCAGTATTCTTCAGATGATTTGACATGTACGATTTTTTGTTTATAACGGCGGCATTAGGGCCTCTACATTTTGTTCATAGTCTACTGAAAAAAGTATATTATCCTTGCTTTGCAAATAAGTAGTCTGCATATCTATACCTATATAAATTTCTGCTACAGATTTAGCTATGTGCAGTTGTTTGGTTAATGACGTTTGATTTTCCATAACTTTTTGCTACAGTTATTTCAACCATTTCTCTCAGCAAGAGGCTTAATTTTGTTTTCAAAAATACCATGCACCTGTGATTTAAAGCCATTTGTTTTGTTCAGTGATTTGGTTAATTTAACATCACTGAAATGTAATAAATTATTAGGCAAATATATAAAATAACCCCACAGAAAACTGGCTTGATATCAAATGTCTGTCAAAAGGACACCACTGTCTGCTTCCTGTTGTGGCGGATTTAACATAAGTGAAATTTTGATCAAGATAACAAAGATAAAGCGTGACAAGTTAGCTTTAATTCACTTCAGATGAAGCATTTGCCTTAGCGCGAGTTAAAAGTAAAGTTTGGTGGGTGACATATCCGAAAAACAAAATATGCGTTTCTACCCCACACACCCTGCACTTCAAACTGAATTATGCTTGTCTGCAACATGGAAATTTTGAACTTTAACGTCCAAATACTCAGGAGACCAAACCAATCTCATGAATGCAAATACTGATGGCATGGCCAATCAAAGCAAAACGTTTTCTAGTATTTTTCTTTAAAGTCATCAAATTTCCATAGAGATATCCATTTAGTGACAATGCAGTTTTCCTGACAAATAGACAAGAAAGAGAGGTGACAATAAACAATCCACGCAGCTAGGTTTCACAGATCACATTACAGAAATTTCATATCTTTTTGCAAATGAATGGTTATAGAACAAAGTAGCTCTCAAACCTTTCTTCTCCTGAGATCAACAACTGGAATTTTAGAACAAATTTGCATTTTCTGCAACTTTGTTCAAAGTGTTTAAAGCATGTTTGGGTGAGAGGGTGCGTGTGTGTGCGTGTGTGCGTGCGCGCACGCGCGTGTCTGTGAGTGTGTGTGTGTGTGTGTGTGTGTGTGTGAGAGAGAGACGCAACAAATAAACAAAAGAAGGAAGATGAACAAGTTGTTACGAGATAGCGAAATTTCAGTCAAGGGTGCTTCTGTTGATTTTATCAAAAATGAGGTAAGTACCGCTATTCATGCAAAAAAAGACACATAAACGTAAATGAAAAGCAAAGTGTCTAAAAACGAATATTCTACATGATAAAGTCGCTGAGTTATCACTTTCGATGCATGTTATTCTAAGCAAACGGTGGCTTATCGATTTATTTGTCTATATTTACCTCAGGGCCAACCCTGTCGAAACATAAAGGGCTCATTGTGAATCTAGCAACAAACACATCTCTTCGTATCGTGATAACAACATTCTTCATTGATCAATGAACGCGCCTCTTCGTATCGTCATAACAACATTCTTCACTGATCAATGAACGCGCCTCTTCGTATCGTCATAACAACATTCTTCATTCATCAATGAACGCGCCTCTTCGTATCGTCATAACAACATTCTTCATTGATCAATGAACGCGCCTCTTCGTATCGTCATAACAACATTCTTCATTGATCAATGAACGCGCCTCTTCGTATCGTCATAACAACATTCTTCATTGATCAATGAACGCGCCTCTTCGTATCGTCATAACAACATTCTTCATTGATCAATGAACGCGCCTCTTCGTATCGTCATAACAACATTCTTCACTGATCAATGAACGCGCCTCTTCGTATCGTGATAACAGCATTCTTCATTGATCAATGAACGCGCCTCTTCGTATCGTGATAACAACATTCTTCATTGATCAATGAACGCTCCTCTTCGTATCATGATCAATGAACACGTCTCTTCGTATTATAATAACAACATTCTTCATTGATCAATGAACACGTCTCTTCGTATCATAATAACAACATTCTTCATTGATCAATGAACACGTCTCTTCGTATCTTAGTAACAACATTCTTCATTGATCAATGAACACGTCTCTTCGTATCTTAGTAACAACATTCTTCACTGATCAATGAACACGTCTCTTCGTATCTTAATAACAACATTCTTCATTGATCAATGAACACGTCTCTTCGTATCATAATAACAACATTCTTCATTGATCAATGAACACGTCTCTTCGTATCTTAGTAACAACATTCTTCATTGATCAATGAACACGTCTCTTCGTATCTTAGTAACAACATTCTTCACTGATCAATGAACACGTCTCTTCGTATCTTAATAACAACATTCTTCATTGATCAATGAACACGTCTCTTCGTATCTTAGTAACAACATTCTTCATTGATCAATGAACACGTCTCTTCGTATCTTAATAACAACATTCTTCATTGATCAATGAACACGTCTCTTTGTTCTTAATAACAACATACTTCATTGGTCAATTGTCAAAACTTGTTTAAGTCTAAATCTAATTTTATGCTTAATAAGAGAAGTTTAATGATTTTCCCCCGGCTTAGAAATGAAAGATTTTGTGACAATAATGTCTGAGCAAAAGATTTGTTGATCATCCAGTCAGAAGCCTTTTCACAGTGTTATTTTGGATAAGCTGATCTCAAAACTTAAACTCGTGCTTAGTTCCTTTTGAAGAGAGTGACTCCAGTCGTATGGGTGCAGAGGACACTGAATTAATGCCGTTTCTGTATCCCCAACACATGTTTGTGTTATTTAAGCCGTCTTGGAAGGCAAAGGTACAAGGAAAATGGAAACAACTCATTCAGTTCTAGCCATTCGAGTATCGCCTGCATATTATTCTGATTGCAAAATGGATACAATGTAAAACATACTAAAATGCAGAAAATAGTATATTATTAGTGTGTGTGTGTGTGTGTGTGTGTGTGTGTGTTGTAGCGCTAATAGGCTGTAGTATTTATGTGAATAATTACATTTTGAGACTCACTTCACTGGCTGTATTCCTTACAATGCAATCTCCTTCACACCAGTATTATTCTGTTTAATCAACTTTCAAACCCTAACAGAAATGTTCAGAAAAGTTTACATTATAAAACGGTTGTCTAATTGTAGAGGAGAATGAGCTTGTATTGGTAACTTGAATTAGTAACTTGCATTAGTAACTTGTATTAGTAACTTAAGACCTAGATAATCACAAACAGGTAAGTTGAAACTGACATTTTATGTGTACTCGTTCATTACATGTAGACGATAAGAAACCCCATAAATTCGGAACAAATATAACACACCCACACACACACACACACACACACACACACACACACACACAAAAGATGACAATATATTAATATATTTCTGTTTACGTTATATCATTTGTTTTTAAGGAGGCTCGTGCTGTTTTTCTTTTTCTTTCCAATTGCTTCTTGAGAAACCACGCAGGACCCAATATTTACATTCGGCAAAAGTCGGAGTAAATGAAATTATGATCTTCCTAACACCTGAACATTCACAACATTTCATTTTTACAATTTTATGATTACCACGCAAATAAATGTTTCTTATTCACTGAACGTACGTTGATTTCCTCAGGTTTTCAGATGAGAAAATATAATAATGGAAATAAATAAATGTCCCTTAAAGTGTAGACTGAAGACGTTTAAGTGCATCCCCAACAATATGAATTAAAATTTTAAAACATGCAATTACACTGTGGACTATTTATGTAAATCTCATAAGAAAAAGAAACATCCGACCCAAACCATGGTGTGCTACCGTAAAATAAGTCTCCCATATCCATCGGTAGGATATCGCTTACGCTACGTACGTTTCTATTTCATTTGCACTACTCATTTCAAATAAAATGTTTTTCCTCTATAATGATATCAGTGCAAAAACAAATACTGCGAAGTTAGTGTTAGTACGATCATTTTACCTGAAATTCGTTTTCTTTCTTTTTTTTTTGTTGCGAAAACTGGTGTCAACAGATGGGATATTTTGCCTGACCATATGAATTCATATCGAATGTTTTGGAACACAGAAGCGTGAATATTTATTTATGCTGCGATAAATGTTCAAAACCTCATTACGGAAATGCGTATTTTTTTCAAAGATTTCTTTGTGAAAATCATATTCCAAAAGCAACCTTATTAAGGAGAAAAATAAAAATTGCAACCTTTGAGTCTGATTGACCCAAAAGTAAAACGTTAAATTGTTGCACCCGATTTAAATATGTGGATTCACTCGGTAAAGAGACACCTTTGGATTCACGCCAAGGTTGGATTCGCTCGGTAAAGAGACCCCTTTGGATTCACGCCAGGGTTGGATTCGCTCGGCAAAGAGACCCCTTTGGTTTTATGCCAGGGTTGGATTCGCTCGGTAAAGAGACCCCTTTTGGATTCAAGCCAGGGTTGGATTCGCTCGGTAAAGAAACCCATTTGGATTCATGCCAGGGTTGGATTCGCTCGGTAAAGAGACCCCTTTGGATTCATGCCAGGGTTGGATTCGCTCGGTAAAGAGACCTTTCTGGTTTATTACAAGACTATAAGGCGATGCCCCGGCGTGGAAACAGGTGTTCAGTTAAAAAGATTAGATAAAAGTTAAATGAATATAAGCATACGTGCCTTGACTGACTGATCATGCATCCTAACGTTGACGTATGGTGCACGAGTGCGAAACTTTTGCGCTGATTTGGATTGCCTTGTAGTGACATCATATATATTAAAATCTATTATTTAAGTCTTAGCTCGATTTTGTGCCACAAGTAAGCGCATTTGACATTATAAATGCATTAATAAATACTATAAATGCATTAATAAATACTTGGAGTAATTATTCAATGAAGTCCATCTTGACTGGTCTTAATTAGATTAAATTATTCAGCGAAGTCAATTCTTATTGGTCCTTTAGGACATCCATAATTTATCAACAGTTTGGTATAGCAGAGAGTATGTTTACAACAGTGACCTTTGTATTACTGCCATAACCCCGATGATTGTTGATTTTGCAGCCTAGTTTAAGTTGATGATCTCATTCATTCTCCGATTACCTAGATGTCTGAGCGTTCCCCGATTACCTAGATATTTGAACAGACTTAACTGGGTCATATGTCTCCTTCCTTATGGGTAACTGATATCTATTCCAGCCTAGGTCATAGTACTTAACAGACTATTGATGAGTAAGATATTATTATACAGTATCAAAACAATTATCAATATAAACAAGTAACTGTGAGGCAATTATTTAGAAATGATACAAAAATAAAAATGTTGTGCATAACCTCATTTAATAATTTTTTTTTTTAATGTCTAATGAGAATATACTTCAGTTCAAGTGCGAGTTTGTCAACCACCCCAAAAAATGATTTTTATCTTGACTTAAAGAAAAAAAAAGGTTAGAATGGCAAGTGAACATGAAATAAAGCTTTCTATCGTAATAATAGACGTAAGGAAAAAGAGGCGGGGACTAAACTATCTGTTAAGTTTTCAGCGTATATGCCTACTACTGTGCAGGGGCGCCCGCAGAATTATTTTCGTGGGGGAGGGGACATGCAGTGGTCAGCTATTAAGTTTTATGGATGTAGGATAAAACATGTTCAGAGGTGAATTGTGGAGGGTGGGGCACTTACCCCTATGTGCGGGTGCCCAAGGTACTGTATCAGGCCCCGGCTTAACTAAATTTCTCAAAATTTATCGCCAGAATTGCAAATTAGAACTATATTACTTATCATTATTCTGAAAATATTTTAAAATTTTGTTAAGGGTGTATAACTATTAGGAAAGGATGAAAAATATCTCGATAGCATTCAAACTGCACTTCTGTGAATCTTATTATTCCCCCCCCCCCCAAAGAAAGGAGTTGATGGATTACTCAAATTTGAAGAAATTTTCTAATTTCATTTTATCAACAAAAAAAGCAGGTTTTTTTTAATGAGGGAATTGTTGAGACTAATAGTCTAGAATGCCTGTCATTGAAAGAATCATTGCTGCGAATCAGACTATAACGATATAATAAAATCTTCATTTTATGAAAAGGAAATAAAATATTTAGTGAAACAGAGACTACAAGTTTTTGCTTTAGGTTCATCGGTAAAATGGTGGCATTATGTCCAAATTCATATATAAATCTGTTATTTATGTACATGATAGGTCCATTTTAGTACGCGGATTTGCCGGATTATTATTAATCTTTACTCCAAAAAAATGAACAAAGGCTTTCGTGCTCTACCTTCGCTTCTTTGTTAAACCCTTTCTATATTTTGAAATTTTCTATACATTTTTCTACATGACAGGGAAATAACAAAAGCTTAACAATTTAATAATTGCGTTTGAGATTATGTTTTATTTAAACGAATTATTAAAGATATACGAATAACGCTTAGTGTTCATTTATTCCCCAAATCTAATTAAATACCCTTGAGTCATGAATGTTTTCATCATTCTTTTTAGCTTGATCATGTGATACTCACATCTGACATTATCCACGCAATTAGCACAGTTGGCATGCTGACTATTTACTGGAACCGGGATCGATCTTGCGTTTATAAGACCCATTTTGATATACCTATAATGCAACGATCTGTAGATGAGGCCACTTGCTAACCATACTGCTGGTCCAGAGCTATGAATCTAGTGGCATACGTAGCGCCTGCCTACAGATTTATATCTTTGGTCATTATAGTATATCGTCGAAAGGCCACGAACTGTGAGTGCGTGTGTGTGTGACACAGACATACAGACAGACAGGCAGACAGACAGACAGAAAAGAAAGGGACATAGTCGTGAAATTGCTCCAAGACAAAAATCTAAATTTATCAGATGGGGTTGGATGTTAAAGTCTTTATAAATGCTTCTTTTTATCAGTTCTCCCGTTAAGTAATTTGCACTTCGATTGTTGTTTTTAAATTTGATGTGCTCTTCTTGGTCATTACACCCTGTATTTCGGCCACATGGCTTCAAGCGAGCACGACACAAACTATACAGTGTACTAAATCCAAAAGATCAAGATTTTGTTTTGAATTCTTCATATAAGCAGGTAGAGGTAAAATTAAGATTACTCATCCATAACATCGGCTGTGGTTGAATGCTATTGTATGAAGACACACGTACTCTCTTGTACATGTGGAGGGTTTGTATCAAATTTGTTTTCAAATGTTTACATGTATATATAAGTACATAGTTTAGTCCTTATTCCGTGTCTACTCTGCGCTTCTAGGCTTGTCTCATTTATTCGATAAAAGGAGCATCTCCTGTCACTAGTGGTACAGCAATACTCTGCAGGCATTCATGGGCTCCATTTGTCCTGATTGTGTTTCCATTGTTGCAGCATCCTGGTGAAATCCTTTGCCGTGCTCGTCTCTCACTGCTTCGCAGTTGGGTTGAAAAATTCTAGACGAGAGTGCAAACAACGTATCTTTAGTGACATGTTGCAATCAAGGTTTGTGTATGCCTTGAGGTTTTTTCCCCACCATCTTCTTGTAGCTGTCTGCCTTGTTGTTTCCGAGAAAATGTGTTGCCACTAACTGGAAGGCTTTTCTTTGTCACATAGCGCACGGTCAAATGCATCATCTCGAAGGAGTTCACGAATCTGAGGACCAACAAACACAACTTCCTTTATCTTAGCTTAACTTAACCTTGTAAATTTTCCACGGAGGTACTTGAAAGCTGCTTGTGTTTTGTCCAAGTCTTGACAAAGTTCTTCATCTGACCCAGCTTGATGTGCAAGGATTGTAACAAAATCTTCGTTGACTCAACTAGTGGTGGATGCTGAACGCTTTTCCTCCCAGGCTCCAATGACTGTCGGAATGGCAAATCTCTCTTGATGTAGTGGGAATCTCTCGTACAATTATCCCATTCGCAGAGAAAACTACAGTAGCGTGTGTATCCAGTCTGCAGACCAAGCAATACAGCATGACACTTCAAATCGCCACTGATGGTGGTCATAGTTTATGCACCTCAAACATTGTTTAATGATTTCCCTCATATGGACTACATGACCAGCTGGAACTGATGGCAAAACATTCCATTACTCAGGAAAACAGATTTAAGTTGAATCAATGAACAGTTTCCACTCATTTGCATCATGAACGATGTTGAGGACTGCCATCACACCATCGATGTTGTTGCAGGCTACAAGATCACTTTTCATGAAGAAGAACGGGACAAGATCCTTTTGACGGTCACGGAACATGGAAACATTAACATCACTTGCTAGGTGATTTCACTGCTATAGTTGGAGCCCAACGGATCTGCCTTAATCTAGGATAGTTCCAAATCCCTTACAAGGACATTCAGTTCACCTTGTTTTATGAGATGTGGTTGCGAGGAGGATGATGGTAGACAATATGATTCACGTGACATTTATGGTTGTGACTAGGAGTTTCATCCTCTTCCTCTTTCTCGTCTGACTCAATTGAGAATGATTCTGGTGCATCAGGAACCTAAATACAGGTGACGTGGAAAATTTCATATAAAATCAGAAACAGCACAATATCATGAAGCGGCGACGCTACGAGATGTTAAAAATGTTCAGCGATGGTTATGGAATGTGAAGAAATGGCCTACGAAAATAGAAAACATCCACCCAAATCTATTGATTGACTATCATAGTGAACTTTTAATTTCTATACACAAATGTAACGGCTAGATATAACTCTCATTGAAATTGAAATTTGAAAAAACAATCTCTAATGTAGACACTGCTACAAAGTATTTAAAGAAACCATGAAGAGTTACAGCGAAGAATTTAAAATTGCAAGAAGAAGCAAATACAGAGAGAGAGAGA
Source organism: Sinohyriopsis cumingii (assembly GCA_028554795.2). Classification (NCBI taxonomy): domain Eukaryota; kingdom Metazoa; phylum Mollusca; class Bivalvia; order Unionida; family Unionidae; genus Sinohyriopsis; species Sinohyriopsis cumingii. The sequence continues at coordinate 149,900,135 of CM068829.1, read as the reverse complement.
GAGAGAGAGAGAGAGAGAGAGAGAGAGAGGAGAGAGAGAGAGAGAGAGAGAGCGTCATAATGATCTTTGATACAATGTATCAATCATCAGGTGCATAAGCATATTTTATTTCACGTAAATGGTGCACTTTTACTCAGTCTGAACAACACTGTTTTATGCTCAGGTTTCTTTCATAAATTGAAGAACACGTGAAATATGAAATAAAACAAACACTCAGTGAGATCCGACTGGCTTGAGACGGGTCGCTGACGGAGAGAGGAGGTGGGAACATCTTTTGCTGGAAGGGTAAAGCAGAAGAAGAGGACATGATCTATAGAGGGGGACTTACCATTAGCACAACCCTACTGAGCCACCTCTGAGACTTACCAACGTTCATCAACGAGAGACGCATGAAAATCTACCTCCCTTTGAGCGGCAGACGCTTCATGACAATCATAGTATCTATGTTCCCACCGTGATATGCCCAGATGAACCCAAGGGACAGTTCTATACCGACGTTTACTCTATCATCCAGACTGTTCCTGCCAAGGACAAGCTGTTTCTTTGGCGATTTCAGCGCCATAGTTGGCAGGGACCACGCTCAGTGGAGTGGTGTGATCGGGAAACATGGGGTTAGCAAAATAAATAGCAACGGACTGCTTCTTCTGAGCAAATCCCCAGCACCATATTTAGATAAACGGACAAGAACATGACAACGTGAATGCACCACCCAAGGTCTAAACACTGGCACCTATAGACTTTTTCATCACTAAGCAGATGGCCATCAGAGATGTGATCATCACTGAAGCCATGCGTTGACCAGAATGCTTTACTGGCCACATACTTGTCAGAAGCAAGCTTAACTACACATCATCCCTCACCACCCAAAAATGTAAGACCTGCCTTTAACACAAGCAAGTTACAGCACCTGGAGCACAAGATGGAGTTCCAAATCAAGGTCGACAACATGCTGTCTGCCGAAATGTCACTGACTGTAGGTCCAACTGAAAAATGGATACAGTTCAAAGAGATAGTGACAGAAACAGCTTAGGCAGTCCTGGGTCATATGACAAGAGTCCACCAGGACTGGTATGATGAGTATGATGAGGAGGCTAAGAGCCTGATTGAAGAAAAGAACGAGGCTTTCTCTGAGTGGCAAAAGGACAACAAAAAACTCCATCTCCAAGAGAGACAAGTTCAAGCACCTGCAGGCAAGGGCTCAACGGGAACTACGCGAAATGCAGGATCAATGGTGCGAAACCAAGGCTGTGGAAATTCAGCAATGTGCTGATGTGATGAACTCCAAAATGTTCTTTTGTGCAATTAAAGCTGTTTCTGACCCTCCTATAACGGGATCCACTCCTCTTCTCTTAGAAGATGATGGCAACTCATCCATCAAAGGCACAGAAGTGATAAAAACAAGATGGAAGGAATACTTAAGTTAGATCTCAATCGCTCATTCACTGTCTACAAAGAAACACTAAAACAAATCCATCAAAGATCAGTCTGCAAAGAGCTGGACATTCCTCCATCTAAAGAGGAGGTGTGGAAGGTCATTGAACAGTTAAACTGTGGCAGTGTACCAGGTAAAAACGGAATCCCTGCAGAGGTATTAAAGGCTCTTGGCAGAAACATTCGCAGCTTTCCATGACATCCTCACAAGCATCGGGGACGACGAGGAGATGCCTGCAGATCTACGAGACGTCACCATCTCACTATACAAAAATAAAGGAACTAAAACGGTCTGCAACAGCTACAGAAGAATTGCTCTGCTCTCCGTTGAAGATAAGATTCTTGCCAGCACCATCCTGAACAGACATGCTGAGACCATCCTGAACAGACTTGCTGAGACCATCTCAGATGAACTGCTCCCTGAATTACACTGTGGTTTTCCGTACAGGACGCATCACAGCCAACATGATCTCCAGTGTGAGACAAATACAAGAGAAGTGCATGGAACAGTACATGGATATCTGTACAGTGTTCATTGACCTTACCAAGACTTTTGACTCTTTAAATAGAGAAGCCCCAGAAAGTGCATCACTCTAATCCAGTTTTTCCATGACGACGTGAGAGGAAAGGTCTTGGCCAAAAGAGAGTACTCACATCACTTTGGCATCTCGCTCGGAGTGAAGCAGGGATGTGTGCTCGCACCTGTGCTGCTCAAACTCTTCTTCACCAAAGTCATATTCAATACAGTGAAAGAAATAGGAGTTTACATCAAGTATCGCCTTGATGGATCGCTCTTTGACGTGTGGGCTCTCTGCAAGAACAAATACACTAGATATACTGTTTCTTGAAGTTCTGTTTGCAGATGACTGTGCACTTATGGCACACAAGGAAACTCACCTACAGACCATTGTGAATAAGTTTTCTGAGGAATTCATGCTGATTGTTCTGACAATAAACCTGGATAAAACAGAGATACTTCTTCAGTCAGCTCCTTACACAAAACCACACCACAACCCGTAGTCAAGATCGAGGGGAGAAGGCTGAAAAACGTCGAGAACTTTTACATATCTCTGAAGCAGAATGTCTTGAGATGGGTCGCTGGACAATGAAATTACAGCCAGGATCCAGAAAGCAAGCCAAGTCCTTGGAAGACTTCGTGTCAGAGTCCTGCAGCGAAAATACATTCACATTGCTTACAATATTCAAGGTCTATAAAACTGTCGTCCTCACCACCCTGCTCTATGTCTGTGAATCCTGGACCGTACACTGCAGGCATGTGAAGCAGCTCGAGCAATTCCATATGCGCTCATTATGGTCAATCATACACATCCGATTGAAAGACAGGGTATCCAACTTAGAATTCCTCTAAAGGGCATCTGTTCCTAGCACTGAGTCACTGCTGCTGAAAGCCCAGCTCAGATGGTCTGGCCACGTCATTCGGATGGAGAAGACAAGCATACTGAGACAACTCTTCTATGGTGAGCTCAAGCAGGGAAAGCGTAACCTGAAATGGTGCGAAATCCAATCCAGCTAGCTGGAAGCTTCAGTCTACATGGTGCACACTCATCATACAGGTTGGAGAAGTAGTGGAGGATGACCACCGCCAACGACTCACAGACATGAGAGATAAAAGGCACATGACAGCATCCCAGACTACCACGTCTACAGATTTCCCATGCCCAACCTGTAACATCCTCGGTGCTTCCAGATTTGAAATAAATAGTGCTGTAGATACACTCTCAGTGGATAGTAAAATATTATTTGATCGTATGATCATTCGCTGTCAAATGTATTTCGTCTATGATAATAATTTCCCAGTTCGGTGTAGTAAGTAGTAAACAAACGTTTTGACCTAGCTGCATCAACTGATCACCATCAAATAGCTTTCAGGATTGAAAATATTTTTCTTCAAATCAGTATTTGACCTAATCTCTACATGCTATCCAATATAAATTATTACGCCAACTCGGAAATGACTGTCGCTTGTATAATAATATCTGATGATAACAAATATCTTTCACTGCTTGTATACTGACTCCAAAATTTCTGTCTTTGCACGTGGATCCATTTACCCAGTCCCGACATTGCGTCCATCGCTTAGACTCTGCAGTTTGTAAATATGCATCATACTTAAGCAAAAGTCTTTCTGGTGTTTTCCTATGTTACAATGCTGAAGGACTTACGGTACTAATTCAGTTCCAAAGTTAACATATACAAACACCATGATATTAAAAAATCAATAACTTCAAATTTTTAAGTGCTCATGATGAAGCCTATTTTTATCAGTATAGATATAACCTGGATGTCAGCTTCTGTGTGGAGGAATGGATATGAGCAGCGGCATTTTCTGGACCTGCGTGTGCTTGAAACATGTGCTTTCAATTCCGCACCAAAGAGTCAGGTGCTAATTTTAGTAATGAGTGTTCCAAACTCAAGACTGTTAAAGGACTGAAATTCCATAAATAAAACAATGTCTCCATTTTTTCATGTACAACTAGGATTAGCTCTCAAAATATTATTTTTCCTAAAACGTAACTTACATTATTAACCAATATACTCTATTTTATGTTCACCCATTTCCAGGCTGGTTCCCATTTTTCGATATCATTAGTACCGTGTGTCCTGAAGGCATATACTTGGTGATCTTTGCTGCCTATATTCTCTTCACGTATCATTTCAGTGTCATCAATGGTGTATTCACTACTCATTTCACCGAGTGGCCAAGTCAATGTCAGCGACCTGAAGATTTCTCGCACTATATAATCCAATCACTTTTCTGATAATTTGTTTCAAACTTGAACGAATTCGCGTCGTTTTTCTTCCAATACAACACATAACTCAATACATTGATCAAGATGTTCCGATTACGTATTGGGAAATTCATACAAGAGCTCTTTAGCATCTTTGTCAAGTCTGTATGATGCGTTTAAGTGAAAGAGCAATTTAATCTTTTCTGTGGCGTTACAAACACTCCATTGCATTGGTAGTATGATTCTCGCATTTACACACTCATAACTCCTTCCCAAATATTGTATCCATCAATCGGTTAAGTTTATGTCATTTTTTCATATAGACCACGGTAATTCTCTGATATAATATATTCTCGTGTAAAAACAAATTGTATAACGTTGGAACTATAAACATATAACAACAATCGATTAAAATATTGTCAGACAAAGTTAACATTATCAGCAGAATATCTTATATTCAATATGGTCATGAGCAATAATCATATTCTTATAGTGTTTTGGTCTCACGCAAAAGGAACATTCGCAAACTAAACTATCTGCAGTGTAGTCACGATCAATAATGGTGTATTAGCCTGACTGAGGCTCCTCTTGGTAATTTCATTGGGGTTCTAGTGAGAAGCTTTTTCCCAAATTAGTAACTGTATTTTCAAAGAATTAATAATTGGCCACATCGTTACGATAGCCGATTATGCTACGCAAAATTGTTCAAGTTATCGCTAGAATTATTTTTTTTACTGCATACAGTTTAGCCACACCACAAACATTCGCGTGTGGCGCGCGGGTACAAAATTGTAAAGGCGTGAAAGAGTTGAATTATCTCAGTCACCAAATTTTAAAACGCACATTGTGAAACAATTAATAAACAAGTAGGGCACATAAACCTTAAAGATTGTCTTAAAAAAGAATGAGAAAACCAGAGATCCGGCTATAATGAAGCTACAAAAGGGATAGTTACGGTAAGATATTATTTCGTCACCTGCTGAAGAATATTTTTTTTAAATACAAAAAAAGAGAATAATATTGAAGAAAATATTGATATTATCTTTATGACATTTAATATGGACGATACACGGCAGATCTACTGGTTTCAGTGGTTTGTGGATCGTATCTATCACACACACACACACACACGCACACACACACACACACACACACACAGATAGTAGGCTACCAAACAAAGAAATATTAGCTAAAGTAATAGAACTTATCATTAAAACCAAAATCAGTTATGGACAAGTTATTATTTTTGGAAAGAAAAGACATGTACGTATATAAAGATTAGCTAATAATCCTAAAATATATCCTTTATTGTGGAAGGATTACTGTGGGGGATGTGATCCAGGATGCAACCCTACCTAGGAGCTGATGCCTCTTAATTCAGTCACCGATGTCGCTCGTAATTCCGTTCTTTGTCAGGAGTGATCCAATTGTAGTGACGTCATTCATTCGACAAATTCCGTTAATGACTCATCTAATAAGAACAACATTCGCACGTGGCTGACAAATTTATTAGAGAGAGAATGAAGAGAGGCACGCCCACTTTTATCAAACTTATCTGAGAAGAGAAAGCGTGCATTAGATGAAAGTAAGACTTGGGTGGGCAGCTTTCCAAACTTGTATTGATCAGCTCTTTTCTGAACTATTTAAATAACAATTGTAATTCAAACATCTGAACATCTGCAGGCAAACAAATCACTTAGTCACGCGCAGATCATATCAAAATCATTAAAAAACAAACCTGAATTAGAAAAAAAAAACATAAGAAAAAAAAAACATTTAGAAGGAGAAATGATAAGAGTAAGTCAAGATTGTACGAATTTGGTGATAAGAATTCAAAATACTTCTTAACCTCGAAAGAGGAAGTACACTAAACAAGTAATGAAGGAATTAATTTTGGATGAGGTGAAATGTTTACAGATCAACAAAAAATACTGGTTCAACAAAAAGATTTCTATGAAAAACGTGTCAAAGTGAAATTAATATCGTTCTGCTAACAAACAAGCACTTCTTCGTGCATGCTTTTATTTTTTAAACAATTGCTGAGAAAAACTCGTGTTATTTAAGTTGTCATTTCGTCGATGTGGTTTAGCTTTAAAGAAAACACGAAACATTGAATCAACCTTTGAACATTAGTTCTGGTGGCTTTACTTTTGAAGTATATAAGTTGTTTTGGAAACATATGGTCTGATTTATATGTAGATCTCTAACGTTCGGATATGAAAACAAAACTTTAATTTTCATCCTCAGGTAAAAATCACATATATTCAAAAAGAAATAAGGGAAGAAGATTTATACAATTCTTTTAGCCTTGCATCATTTTTATTTTTCCTCGTACGTAAGTAGCGTTGGGTCGAGGAACCATCATAATGTCTACCTTAGAATTCGTTAAAAGTGAGAGTTAGCTTACTGAGAATGATGATCAAGAGACCGGCAAGGAGTTACACATTTTATAAGTCAGCGTGTCCAGGACTAGCTGAGAGGAAAATTTAACTTGCCCTTTGAAACAATGAGCTTTCCCTAATTATAGTATCCCATCATGAGTAAAGAAAAATATAAGATAAAATAACATAGGATATTTTTAAGGAAATCTAGTTTTTGTTATTTAAATTATGTGTTCTTTTTCATTTATTGGTACCTTAAAACCATATTACGATAATTAAAGTATTCAAAAAATAAATATGTAAATAATACATGTAAGTAGATATGTAAAGGAGAAAAAGGTTAGAATGCATATGAAGTTAGAAGAGAAAAGACAGACATGTGCATATATATATATATATATATATATATATATATATATATATATATATATATATATATATATGTATATATATATATATATATATATATATATATATATATATATATATATATATATATATATATATATATATATATATATATATATATATATATATATATATATATATATATATATATATATATATATATATTAAATGGAGAGAGAGAGAGAGAGAGAGAGAGAGAGAGAGAGACAGAGCCAGAGAGAGACAGAGAATAATTGATAGGTAGGATAGGTTTTGAAAATGGCTAGACATTTAAGTGTGAGGGGAGAGATAGCGATTTTTCTGTGCATGTCTTTCAGCTTTATGTTAAACAATCAATACCAATATTATGGCCATGGATACTCATTCCTCAACGTTGATTGGAACTTTGTTGTTCTTTTTTAGCATCATACTGGTTATTTTTCTTTAAAACAGGTTCATTAGAGCTGGACGCTTCATCAAATTTCCTTTTTGCTTAGATGAGATAACATGAACTGTATGAACAAGTGAAAGTTAGACTGTTTGTAATGATTTATTTAATAACAAAGAAAAGATTTGAGAACACGTATTTTATCCATTTATTTAACAACTAGTCACCTAGAAATCGGAGACATGCATCAAAATATTTGATAAGCTGACTGTTGAGATTGAGAAACACTTATCTTCATCCATTTAACTGTTTGCCAAGACGTAAGATTGAGCATAAACACCGCTCCGTACTCTACATTCTTGGCATATAGATCACACTTTGACCAAACTCCTTATGATAGATAATTGTTCGAGACGAGTGCCTTTTGATTCCAAACTTACGTGTCAAATCAGTCTCGCGAGATATATTATTAACAATTAACACCCATTCACCTTTAAGTCGGCGACACGCAATATTTGAAAATCTGCTTTTAGAGTCGGCAAGCTGATAAAAACTGCCCAAGGCTAGGTTAGGACCGAAGTAATAAATTAAAAAAAAATAATATTTAATTCTTTATTTGTCAAAACTTACATTTAATAGTAAATTGTAGTAATTATTCGCATTACCACGACCGACCCTGCTGACTACAAGATTGGATGAAAGAAACTGTCCAGTTAAATATTTGATGAATGTGGTACATATAGACACTAAATAAAGGTCCTATAGTATATTACACCACAGTTAAATTCGTTATGAAACGTGGAAATTGGACAGATAATTACACTTGTTTTTTATCCACACAATAAAGCTAATTTAAACATATATTTTTTTTCTTTTTAACAAATTGAAGATTCGATCTCTTTCTAACATGCAGACTAGGTTTCTAAGAATCATTTTGATATTTTAAACAAGCAATTCTAACACTATTGTTCTGTTTTCTTGACATTATTTTCTACTTGAACAGTATCAAAGATTTAAAATGTAAACATATAATTCCTAGCATGTGCCTAGTGATGAAAAGTTTCAACAAAATTGCAATAAGATGCAATTCTTCAACCTCTACGTCATATTCAAAGCAGCGGCTGCACTCTGTGATACGTCCACCTTTATGTTGCAAATGTTTATCAGTTTTATCCTCAGATTTAATAAACACACTCGGTCTCTCAGTAATATCAATGCACAAATCGAAAGTTCCTCAACTTAAACTTGCTCCTTAAAAACACTTTAAACACAAACAAAAAATTCCGTACACCATGTTTTTGAAACACTGAAGATAAAATGATTTTCGTTTTTTTTTTTTTGGTTTTCTAGATTATTTTCATCGTAAAATGTATTTTATCTGTCATTAGTACTGCAGCTGGGATTAGATGGGTTTGCTTGTTCAAACGTTGTTTCCCCTGGTTCCTTAGACCTTTCTATTTAAAGCCGTTGCGCCCAGAATTCAGCACTATGTGGCAATTAGCAAATACCTTTGAAGACTAAATGCTGTAGCCTTAGTTACTGCCCCTTAATTATCTATCTTTAGCTGTGTTGTTAACTACTAGGTATCTGGTTCGTGGTACAAACGACCTGGTTGCATTAAAATAGCCAGATAGAAACCAGTTTAAATGCATAATTAAACAGGGTACGGGTTTTCCCCGAACGTGGAGGCATTTCTAGCAATGCTCTCAATTACGACTTTGAATCCCTATGTCTTACTTACTTTGTTTAGATCTTTTAAACTGTCATTACAAGATTTCAGTGGCAAAGTATCTGGTCTCTCACTCTCTAACATGTTTGATGTCACTTTGCACACCAGCTTCATATGAAAACTCATTGCCAAATATATTGACCAAAATATTGTTGTCAATCTCAGTTAACTCAGATTTCTCGCTGCGTATGGTACTCCACCATGATCTCCAGCTGCAAAATGACTCTTTCATCCATTATGACTGAATCCCTTAAAATGACAAACGTGTGGTTACATTTATGAATAGTTTAAACTGTATAGCAATAAATAATTCATGATATTTTATAAGTTGACTATTTTTTAATATTTCGAGTTGTAAATGTAGTTCTATGATGGTTGTGTGAGATACGCCATATCAGTCGTGTACTATTAAATAGATATGCAATCCAATTATATTAATAATATTTACCATTAATTTGTGACAGATACAATCATTTTGTAAAAGAAGTTAATTTGTTCAACTATATTTGTCATGAATAATGAAAACACGATTTTAATATAATTTAAGTCGTAATACAATTCCTCGGGAATTTCCGTACATTCCTTACAGATCGAAACTACCGACGTACCGGTACAGTGAAAAAAATACCGAGGTACCTACCACCAGAAAAATCACCGCGATTCAACATGACGGAAACTCAGAAAACGATCCATTGGGGTGCACCAGCAGTGGAGACCGCCCAAGGGAACCCGGACTTACTTTCAGAAGAGGTGAATTGGGATTTTGTGGATTTTCTTACCTCGCAAGAATTTGTTCCGGAAACTTCGTTACCTTCTTCATTACCGCAAGTGGAGAATTTTAGACAGAGAGAGAAAGAAGAATTGGAGAAATTTATGCAACGACAAAAGGAAGCGGAACAAGCTTTTCTTCTACAGCAACAGCAGCAAGAAGAAGAGGTAAGAAAAAAACAACAACAAGAAGAAGTAGCAGCAAAGAAACAAGAGGGTGAAAATCAAACGGTCACGGTACTGTTGGACATTTTAGCGGAGTTAAGAAGTCTGAAACAAATGTATCAGACTTCTTTATTACGACCAAAGAGAATACGACCTTCCCGAGCTAAACACGTCAACTCTGTTACTAAGCCTACCGTACCACCCTTAGTGATTTCAACCAAATCATCATCATCAACAGTACGCAGTCCAGAAGTAGGCCTCGGCCGTGGCAAAGGCTTAAGACAGTTAAAGTTGATTGCTTAAACTCACCCCTACACCAAAAAAAAAACCAAAGGCCCTTTTCAGGGCCACCCACGTCTCTCGAAAAGAAATACAATTTCAATTGCCAATAACTCAAAAAAAAAACCATTTTACCCCTATAGTACGTTTATATGAGTGCGTGAGTGTACGTTCTTATTTTAAAATCAAAACTCAAAGACACTTACCTTATATAATTAATGTATTCTTTTATCAATAGTTACAATCCAATTCACAATTCACAACAGAGCACTTTAAAAAGTTCTTACACTCCTTCTGTCTCATTGTTTAGTCTCTCTGTTTTTTAAATTTCTTCACCTTCACAGTTTTTTCCTCCTCTTCCTCCTCACTTTCTTTCCTTCTTCTTTTCTTCTCCTGTTTCTTTTTCTTTACCTGGCTGCTTTCTTCCTCTGAAGAATCCCTCTCATCCTCTGAAGAATCCCTCTCTTCTTCTGAAGAATACCTCTTTTCTTCCGACTCCTCTTGTTTCTTTTTTGGGGAATCTGGAGACCAATGTCCTTTTTCTTGACAATAATAACAGGTATATTGACTTTTGTCTTTTCTAGCCCCTTTTTTTCTTTTTTGATGGTCTGGACACTCTGAAGACCAATGCCCTTTCTTCTGACAGATATAGCAAGTATCTTGACTTTTATCTCGAAAGGAAGGAGAGTAGTCCCTCGGCTCGTCTGAAGAGAATTTTCTAATGACCCCTCGCAAAGCTCTGATGAAACGTTCCATCTGGGTAGTCTCTTCCATCGTTGTGCTCGGTTTGAGAGTGAAATGAATAGTGAAAGGACAAGACACACACCCTTTTATATACGCTGGTCTGCCATGACTATAAATTAGTCTATGGTGTTTAAACTTGAGTCATTTGACGTTTTGCACTCAAGATGAAACGATCCAATTCATTTGAGAAGAAAGAAGAAGAAAGTAAGAGGCAGAAACGTGATCTATCGCCTCGTACCAGAGCTGAAGTCTTGGCACAAATTCATGCCAGTGATTTTGAAGAGGACATGAGTGAACCAGAATCCAAACCCTCTAAATAAAGTTCGCCCCCCTTAGTCAACCCTGAAAAATACTATTCCATTCGAGAGACGGAAAAGGGCTCCTCTAGAAAATTTAGAACCACGGCTTACAAATACACGGTGAAGTTTAAAGATTTCAAGGCTGAAGTACCGTTAGAGAAAGCAGAAGGGTTCATCACCGGAGGGTGGGATTCTTTGCTCACCACACTCAAGCGACAATGTCAACCCAAAGAAGACGTTCGCTTGAGACTTTCCATACAACACGACGGTTTGAAATCCCCTGTTTGGATCGAGTTTAGCACACCTGCAGAATTGACCACTTCCAAAGTCATGGACAAAATTCAACACGTGCAACAATCTAATGACCAGTTTGACATCACCGATGGAAAAGCCACACTGGACATGACCCACGTCTCTCCTCCTCAAGGGACTGGACGCAAAAAGATGTTATTGGTGAACGAGCTTCGCAACACCAAAATAAGTCTCGTCCGAATTAACAACCCTCAAGACCAGATGTGTTTAGCCAGGGCTATCGTGGTGGGACGAACCTATGCCAACAAGAACGACACGGTAGAATGGAAAAGAGCCTGGGAAAATATTCGAAAATTGGACCGAGCCAAACAACGAAGTGAAGCAGAACTCCTGTTGCAACAAGCCGGACTGTCCAAAGACACACCCTGTGGCATTCCTGAGATGCAAAAATTGCAAGATGTCCTAGCTCCACGCTACACCTTGAAAGTGTACCCTCAAGAAATGCGCGGGCCTCTGTTGTTTCGAGGGAAAGACTTTAAGGATGGAAAATACATTCATGTCTATTATCACGATGACCATTTCGATACCATTACCAGTATCACCGGATTCCTGGGATATGTTTATTATTGTAAGAAATGTGACCATGGTTATAACAATCGAGAGCAACACAAGCATTATGGATTGAAATGCTCAGGATGTTTGGCCTCTCAACCCTGTCTGAGCGAAGGACCAGTGCCTTGTTCAACTTGTCTGCGCACGTTTGTCAGCCCTACCTGTTACCAACAACATTTGAAGACGCAAGGTTCACAGCAGAAATGTGCTTGTCAACTGCTGAGATTGTGCCCTACGTGTGGACAAGGCATACGTACCAGTAATGCCAAGGCACACGTGTGTTCAGGAAAGAAAAAATGTCACATTTGTCACCACATCGTGGACTTGGAACATCAATGTTACATGCAAAAATACCAACCCCCATCAGAGAAAGAGGACGGTCACAAGAATAAAGGCAATTTCATCTTTTTCGATTTCGAATGCATGCAAGAGACTGACATTCACATTCTTAATTTCTGCGTGGCTCATCGAGCGTGCGAGAAGTGTATTCAACAACCTATCTTCAGTCATTGCCCTCACTGCAGCAAAATTCCTGGAGGGCGTGAAAAAATCTTTCGAGGACCGAACACGTTAGCCGATTTTGCCCAATGGGTTTAATACCCCACCGACAAGACATGGAGCCAAGAGGACATCGAACGTTACGGAGATTGTCATCGTCATGCCACGGTGATGGCTCACAATTTCTCCGGATACGATGGACAGTTTCTTTTGAGATACTATACGGAACAAGGCACAGAGCGCCCTAAAGTGACTTTGAACGGAGCCAAAATCATTTTCATGCAAGTAGGACAAGTACAGTTTAAAGATTCGATGAGTTACTTGGCCATGCCTTTGAGCCGAATGCCTAAAACGTTTGGAATGACAGAAATGGCTAAAGGGTACATTCCACACTTTTTCAATTCCGAAGCCAATCAACACGCCGTTCTACCCCATTTACCTGAGGCTCCCTATTACGACCCCGACAACATGCGTACCGAACAACGAGAAGCTTTCTACGCTTGGTACCAGGCTCACGCCTCCGACCCTTTCGACTTTCAGGAAGAAATGTTAAAGTATTGTCGTTCCGACGTGGACATTTTACGACGTTGCTGTGGAAAATTTCGAGAACACGGAGGGGTCGATCCTTTGAAAGAAGCTTGCACCATTGCCAAAGCGTGTTCCTTAGTGTACAGACAACGATTCATGCCTGAAAACACCGTGGCTGTCATCAGCCCTCAATCGACCAACTATGTCAAACGTCAATACTCGGTCAAAGCCCTACGTTGGTTACATTACTTGTGCGACAAGGAAGACAAATGGATTCAGCATGCCCGCAACGGAGGAGGCGAAAAGACCATCGGAACGTATTCGGTCGATGGCTGGGACTTAGAAAACCCCAAGATCGTGTACGAGTTTAACGGTTGCTTATTTCACGGATGTCCCGTCTGTTACCCTGATCGTAACACTAAAAATCAGTTTTTACAGCGAACCATGGAAGACTTGTACCAGGCCACTTGTCAGCGACGCCTAAAGTTAGAACAGGAAGGATACCAAGTGGTGGAAATGTGGGAACACGAGTACGATCACCGTTTGAAAACCGATCCCGAATTTAAACGCCTCGTGGAAAGTTACAAGCTGATGGACCCCCTGAACCCGAGGGATAGTTTGTACGGAGGAAGGACCAATGCCACCTGTTTGCTGTACCAAGCCGACGAAGAGAAAGGAGAAGAAATCAAATACTTGGACGTGTGTTCGCTGTATCCCTACGTGTGCAAATATTGTCGCTTTCCTGTAGGGCACCCACAATTGCTGACGGAACACATCGACCTGAAAAACATTCGACAATACGAAGGTCTGATGAAGTGTAAAGTTTTGCCGCCCACGGACTTGTACCATCCCGTGTTACCTCACCATTGCCAAGGCAAACTGATGTTTCCTTTGTGCCGTACTTGTGCCGAAACGTGCAACCAAGACCAGCCTTGCCATCACACCCAGGAAGAACGGGCCTTGACCGGGACGTGGGTCAGCGTGGAATTGTTCAAAGCTCTGGACATGGGATACCAACTGTTAGAAGTGTACGAAATTTGTCACTTTCCCAAGACACAACAATGCCACAAGGGTGACCCCACTCAGAAAGGCATTTTCGCAGACTACTTGGATGCCTTTTTGAAACTGAAGCAAGAAGCCAGCGGCTATCCTTCCTGGTGTCACACTCCCGAAGACGAAAAGACATTCAAAGAGAAATACTATGAACAAGAAGGCATCACTTTAGATCACATCGAGAAAAACGAAGGCAGGCGATCGTTTGCCAAAGTGATGTTAAATTGCTTGTGGGGAAAAATGGCACAACGTCCGTGTTTTCCCAAGACGGAATATTTGACCGAACCTTCCCGCTACTTTCAGATGATTCACGACAAAACCAAATTCATGACTTTGTACAAGACGACCCTTTCGGAAATGTCATTGAGGCTTACGTGACAGCCCATGCTCGCATAAAATTGTACGAAGCTTTAGAACTGTTAGGGGAACGCGTCCTGTACTTTGACACGGACAGTTGCATTTACATCGATCACCCGAGTCAACAGCACCCTGACATCGAAGGAGACCGTTTAGGAGCCTGGACAGACGAGCATCCCGACGACAAGATTCTAAGTTTCGTCAGTGGCGGTCCTAAAAATTACGGCTACGAATACCGGGACAAACAAGGAGAAGTGCACACGACGTGCAAAGTGAAAGGATTGACTCTGAATTATCGTACCAGTCGAGTGGTGAACTTTGGGGTACTGAAAGAAGCCTTGCAATCGGGAGAGGATGAACACTTTAAAGTGACCACCTATCAAACGAACAAGATTGTACGTTTACCCACTCACCACATCGTCAGTCGACCCTTGGAAAAAGTCTATCAAATCGTGTACCAGAAGCGAGTGCGACTTCCCAATCAGTTCACCTTACCGTATGGACACGTCGGTATTGGTCTGTATATAAAAAGGAACCCTAGGCAAGATCGATAGTTCATTGGGACTACCAAGACCAAGCGAACAAGATGAATACTTTCAGAGAAACAAAAAACAAGTTTAGAAAGGCACAATTCAAGTGTGGGGCTTTTGAAGTGGAATGCGATTGTGAGCCTTGCGATGGGTACGATGCCGTACGTTGTGACCTTAGCGATGCCGTAAAGCATCGTGGGAACTTTGTTCTCACTACCCCTATCATGGAAAGTGATGCTGTGCGTGTCAAACCTGAGGGATGCGAAAGCGATGCCGCTCGTCCTCTTGGACATTTTACTGGGTTTCGTTTTAAAGGGGAATGTTCACCTTCACGTCTACAACCTACGGATGTCATCCAGCTCTGAGCAAACTCCTGTCCATGTCACCCTGCCCTCATCGAAACGAACCTGTGAAAGACGAATATTCGTTTCCTGTGCGTTTGTCGGAATACTGCGACTTTGAAAATCGTCTTCAATCGTTCAAAGGAAAATGGCCTAAGTATCTGGGAGGCCCGACCCCCGAAGAATTAGCCAGAGCCGGATTTTTCTCCTTGGGCGAAGGGGATAAAGTCAAGTGCTTTAGTTGCGGTGTGTCACTTCACCACTGGGAACCGCAAGATTCGGCCTACGTAGAACATGCTCGATGGTCACCGAATTGTCATTACTTACCCTTAGTGGGACCGAGACATTAAAGTAACTTACCGTGTCGTTGACGAAGAAGAAACCAGTTTGGCTAGGAGTGAAATGTTGGACATCAACGAGACCAGTATTTAAACTCCATTTCAAAAACGATATTAAATCATTACCTAAAGAACTGCAAGAGAAGATTTACAAGGAAGTTTGGCAGGGACTTGCCAGAGTGAAATCTCAATGGGTAACTGTAGAACTTTTGTGCCGAGAAATTCACAAGAGGAAAGTGAAAAATGTCAACCAGTGTGTTAGATTTCTTTGGGATAAGTGTGCATTCGTCCTATTGTATTACTCTAGACCGTTTACATCAAAAGAGTTCAGTGACATTCTTGGACGTTACCCTGCATGGCAGTGGCCAGAAATTACTCACTATGTGGATTACTTTTGCTCTAGGAGAAGATTGTGAATTGTACGGACTGACCTATTCATGGATACTTTACAAGAGAACATTCGTGCTTTGCCTGTGGAGTTGAGAGAACGCATTTACCGAGAGCTGGTCAAAATACAAGTGAAACGTAAAGAACAATTGCATCCGTTACGTCACCAGATCTTTAACCACTGGTACCTGAATGGTATAAGAGAACTGATTCGTCAGAAATTGTTTCAGTGGTCAGACCTTGTTCAATACTTCCAGGGCGCCGATGATCCACGTGTTGATCATTTTGGTTACTTCGAGATTCACCTAGTGCAACGCATTGAGAAAGACAAGGTAAAGGATTACCGACATATTTTACGTGGAATCTACTTAGCGGAAGAGGAAACTTCTAAACAAACTCTGACGTTTTGGTTACAGTATGCAACATTTAGATTCCCCACTGGAGAACCAAAATCTCTGGCTAGAAAGTACGTGTATTCTTTTCGAAACAAAGAGACTATAAAAACAGGCTGCCATGCCACGACTTATGTCGTATGTAATCCAACAGATTCCGTGGAAGGAACTCAATGACCATATTCAAACCGTGGATCAGTACCATCAATTATTACAAGAACTGTATCCATTCAATTTGGGACGACGCATAGTGTGTGTCTTAGTGACTTGTTTTCTGGGATTTCGTTTACCAGCCGATTCCTTGTGGACTCTTTACGAACAGTATTTACCACCCCATTCAACATGAAAGTGGTGCCTTTAAATGTTCACGAGAGACTCCTTTTGCTCAAAGCCTTGCGTTTTCAGCTGGATACTTCTCGACCTCTACGGGAAAAAAAGATTCGTAAACCTTTAGCTACCCAAGACGTGTATGACGATGTGTGTGTAGCTTGTGACTTACACCCCCATTGGAGAGATGTCCGTGACTGGAAAAAGAGGGGTTTTGAGGCTTGGACCCAAGAAGTGGCCCAGTATGCACGAGAGTTGTGATCCTTCCTTTCAAAGTCCAAAGAAAAAAGTTACTTTTCAACCTGTGTTAGTGACGGTGCCAGAAGAACCCGTCACCCAGGACAGGACTGTCGTGGACATGCCTGAA
Source organism: Sinohyriopsis cumingii (assembly GCA_028554795.2). Lineage (NCBI taxonomy): Eukaryota > Metazoa > Mollusca > Bivalvia > Unionida > Unionidae > Sinohyriopsis > Sinohyriopsis cumingii. The sequence goes on along the minus strand of CM068829.1, from coordinate 149,882,832 downwards.
AGACCCTTTCTGGATGACACTTATGTGACCTTACCCTCTATAGAACTGGTCAGAACATTACCCAAAACATCTTGTTGTACAGACACTTGTGTTTATTCCACGTTGATGGTTATCATGTGCCTTTTATCCTTGTACTTAAGCCTTTGGCTTTTATGTATTTTTGTCTTTCGTATTCATGTTTAAAACATTCAATAAACGTGTCCTGAAAAAAAAGTATATAAACTCTTGTCTTGTTTGTTTTCGTGTCACAAGTGACATTCCTAACACTATGGCTACCTCTGCTGTCTCTGCCCCCTCTTCCTCTACTGTCAAAGTCATCGACGAACACTTAGATCGTGCCAGTTGGGAGGCTTTGTATCTTCGCCATCCCTTTAACATGCTCATTGCTGGACCTAGCGGTTCAGGCAAAACCGAATTCGTCAAACGTTTGATCGAACATAAACATCATTTGATCGATCGGCCACCTCAGCGCATCGTGTGGTGTTACAAAGAGTGGCAATCGGCGTACAGCCTCTTGCGAGAAAGTCAAGGCGATTCCATCGTGTTTGTGGAAGGCATATCCTAAAGAAGACGATGGCATCGTCTCTGACTCCCGTCAAACCCATTTGGTCATTTTCGACGACATGTTAGGAGAAGACGAAGAAGAAATTAAACTGTGGTTCACGCACAAAGGGCATCACCGTAATGCCAGTGCCGTTTACATCACCCAAAATTTGTTTCAACAAAGTATAGCCCATCGCACCATCAGTCTTGTTTAAAAGCCCTCGAGATAAATCGCTAGTGCAAGTCTTAGCCAAACAGTTAGGAACGCCTTGGCTGACTCAGGCGTACTCAAACTCCACACGCTTATTTACTCGTCGATTTGAAACCTACGACCCCTGATGATGTGCGATTTCGTACCCAATTGTTTCACCACTGGTGCCAAGACGGAGGGCCTGTCCTGTACACGTCTCCGTCCTCGACTTAATTTCACTCCAAAAAAAATCTATAAAAACCTCAGAGACTTTTCGTCTGTCTCACACAGATTGAACATGACGTCCCTTCAGTCGCATCTTCCCGTCAAATTGATTCGTGCCTTGTATGGCATCAGTCGAGAAAAAAAATCCACAAATACGAGCTCGTGTCTTAGAAGCTAGTCTCAAAGAAGTCTTACGATGGTTCACGGTGACGGCACGTCAATTACTCCAAGGAATCATTCAGATTCCTCATCAAACCACACGCTTTTTTGATCGAAACAAAGTCGCTTTGACCCAACTGGCTGATCCCCGCATCGACACTCAAACCAAAAAACAAATCATTTTGAAACCTGGATGGAGCGGTACTCTAGGAGGGGTCATCATTCGCTCTCTCCTAAGATGGGATCCTAATGCCCCCAAACTTCTCCCCAAGAAAAAAGTCAAACGAAGCCCCAAGAGGAAGAGGAAAAAGACCAGGTCCCCAAGGAGAACTTCTCCAGTGGCGGGACCCTCCTCTTACCAGACACCACCCCGGAAAAGGAAAAGAAGCTCCCAGAAAAAGAAACGAGAAAAAGTCCACAGAAAAAGAAAAGCCCACAGAATAAAACTAGTCGCAAGAGAGGCACTTCGGCCAGGACGTAACCTTACACTCGCAAACCACGACCTGCCACGGCGGTGACTGAGTCTCCGGCAGCCTCACGTTCATCCACTTCTCCGTTGATGACACCAAGAACTGAAGAGTACTTGGAGACGTTGATCACACCAAGAACTTCTCCGTTGATGACCCCAAAAAGAACTTCCCCAGTGGCAGGACCCTCCAATTTAGTGGAAGTGGCCGCTGCTCACAAAGTACCTTCTCCCAAAATCAAAGTCCAAGAAAGATCGGGCATGTTACAAAGTTTACTGGATTTGTCCAAGCAAGAACTGGCTCGATTTAGTCCGTTGCGTACCCCTGCAGGACGTGTCATGCCTGTCCTGAAGTTGATACGACGTAAAGACAATCAGTGGCGACGCGTTCCAGTATAAAAAAGGCCTGTGACCAAGTAGGGTATCAGTGTTTTGGTGCTCCTGAAGATGTCACCCTCCAGAAAACATCCCTCTTCTAAACAACCCCAAGGAAAGAAAAGGAAAGGACTGCCTCCTCGTTTAGTCAAACATGGGGGCATGTTATCTGTCCTGTCCAAAGCTTCTCCACCTCTACGAAAAAAACTCATTCAATCAGCCTCCAAAGAGGTCATCGATACCGTGTGCGAATGTTGTTTAAACGTCTTGAAAGGCACGATCCCTTTGTCCAAACACCTGAAACAATGCTTAGGCAAACATCGTCACGTTCTTCGCCAAATGGTTCAAAAGAAAATTCCCATTCGTCAAAAGAAGAAGATGTTGGTCCAACGTGGAGGCATTTTACCCCTCTTGTTAGGCCCCTTACTGAAAGGAGTCTTGGGAACCATGTTGGCAGGACTGGTGGGAGCAAGATAAAAAGGCCATCGGAAGTCCCAAGATCTCAGAATCGACCCCTGACAACCCCATGGAAGGACGAAAACTAGCTTTAGTGCCTTACAAACGATGGATGGAATACCATCGTTGGCAAGAACAACGCACCCCGCATTTACCTCCCAATCCCAATTTGTGCGAGATGTCCCAGTAACAACACGAATTGCAGTCCTTGATGGATCGCCAAGATTTGTCCGAAACAGAAAAATCGCAAAAGTACGGTCAACTCTTGCAACGACTTCAACTCTTTCACCAGAAAGCTTTAGACGAAACAGCTCTACCCACTCTGAAAGATTTTAAGACCTTGATGAAAAGTGCAGCACCATCATCACTACCACCACCACCACCACCACCACTACTGCCATCCCCACGGGTCACCAGAGATGCTACCCCACGAAGACCTGAGGAAGAAGAGATGCGAGAAGTGTTCCAAGCACCGTCAGCAGCACCCATTTCAAGTAAGATTGCAGCATCCTTGTTTACCCCGTCCCCCACACCCCAAGGAGAAGAAATGAAAGCTTGGGTTAAAAAGATGATGTCCACTCCTCCTTCGACAGAAGTGAAAAAGAAAGAAGGGAAACCAGAAGTGAGAGAAGAAAAGAAGACCAAAGCCATTCCATTGCCACCTCCACCACCATTACCTTCGACTTCTACTCCCGTAGCCCATCGGACACGTAAATCCGTTTCTAAACCACCCTTTCTTCCCACCCAAAGTAGCATCACCGAAGAGTGGGTGACTTATTAACACACAAACAAACACAAAAAATGGAAAAAGTCTTAGCCAGCATTTACTACGATCCCTCGCATCCTGCAGGTTACGCAGGAGTTCAAAAACTGTATCGTGCTGCCAAAACGCGACTGAAAAGTCTCCGTTTACCTCAAGTGCAACGATGGTTACAAGAACAAGCTACCTACATTTTACACAAACCCATTCGACGCAAGTTTGCCAGAAGTCGCACCCGAGTGGAAGGCGTCGATCATCAATGGCAAGCCGATTTAGCCGATGTCTCTCATTTGGCCAGCTACAATCGTGGCTACAAATATTTGTTTTGTGTCATCGACGTCTTTTCCAAATTTGCCTGGGTCGTGCCCTTGACTTCCAAATCCAGCAGAAAGTTAGTGCGAGCCCTGCAACGAGTGTTGAAACAAGGCGGTCGTCACCCTTTTCGATGGCAAACGGACAAAGGTACCGAATTTCTGAACCAAGCTTTCCAAAAAGAATTAAAGAAACGTGACATTCATTTTTTTACCACCGAGAATCCCGAAACCAAAGCCAGCATCGTGGAACGTTTTCAATGCACTTTGAAAGAACGCATGTGGAAATATTTTACACATCACCACACTCTGAAGTACATCGACATCTTACCGCACCTCGTGCAAGAAACAACCAATCTTACCATCGAAGCATCGGACGTGCCCCGCAAGACGTGACTCCCGAGAACGAAGTGTTGGTGTTTGAGCGCCTGTTTGGTACGTCCCCGACGAGGGCTGTCCCCAAGAAAAGTGGAGAGTTGACCGTAGGAGATTGGGTGCGCATTGGCAAAACCAAACGCACTTTCGAAAAAGGTTACTTACATAACTGGACGACCGAATTGTTTCGTGTCACTGGACGAGTGCATGGCCGTCATCATGCCGTCTATAAATGGGAAGACATGAACGGAGAAGTGCTCAAAGGAACGTTTTATTTGCCCGAGTTACAACGTGTGTCCAAAAAAGAAGACGACGTGTACGACATCGAAAGCATTCTCGAACGCAGAACCCGTAAAGTGGGCAAACGACGTGTCAAAGAAGTTAAAGTACGTTGGAAAGGATATCCGATCAGTTTTGATTCTTGGATCGACGCTTCGCAAGTCATCGACTATAAAAAGAAGTGAACATCATGCCCTTTCACACAGACGCAACTACTACGGCTACCAATCCTTCACCCAGTTCTTCTCTACAAGATTTGCAAAAACAACCCTTGTGGGTGTGGTGCGGAGAACGTGTGCCTAAAACGCAAATCGTCTTTTTCTGCCTAATCTTCGTAGTGTATTGTGTCATCGGGGTAGCCATTGTCAATTTGAGTTTGCAACAAGGAGACAAACAATTGTGGACCATTTTATTGAGCAGTTGCATCGGTTACCTGCTTCCCAATCCCTCCCTGAAATTCTCTTCGAACGGGAACCACGGGAACCTTGTGTCCAGTGCCAGTGCCAGTCACCACTCCATTAACAACAACAACGAACCCATTTTAGGCGGAGACACTCCTCTGACGTCAAGTAACCCCTCGGACAGCCACAGAACTCTGGAATTATGAGTCACCAAAACCAATTTTACTTAACCTTACCCGGTGACAGTTCTATGGAGGTGTTTCCCAACAAAACGTTATGCTGTTACACGGTCAAATTACCTCAGGCCATCCCATTAGATCACGAAGCCCATTGGGAAGTGGCTTTAGTAGAAATCATTCACCCGACCCAAGTCCTCAATGTCCTTCCCAATCAAAATTTTTTTGATGTGGAAGTTCATGACGAACCATTGCAACAGTACTTGGATACCTATGGCAAATATGACAAGAAAACCCCTGGCACAAAAAATCAAAAGTACACCACCTATCACTTGTTCATTCCTCCAGGCTATTATTTTAGTGGTCAACATTTGGTCAGCACCATAGCCTCCAGGTTTAATGTCGTGTTTCTGAAAGCTTTGGAAAGTGTCACAAAAAGTGTCACTATGGAGTACCAAAAAGCAGCTCGTCGCTTCTTGATGAAATTTGACGGGAGTAAAATCCTGTCCATTTTATTTTGTCCTGAATTGTTTGACATGTTGGGCGGAGACATGGACATGAGAATGGCCATGATCAAGAAAAAGGAATTACCAATCATTTACGACAACGAGTCTTTTAGCAAGTTATTTCGTGCCCCGGTAGAACTGAACCAAGGACTGAATTTGATGTTCGTATATTCCGATGTGGTGGAGTACAACGTGGTGGGACACACCTCTGTGCCGTTACTGCGTGTCATTCCTTTCAAAGTGGATTCTGCCACGAACGCTGACGAGGAAGGTGGAAACACTTATCACGTCCACCGCGAATTTGTACATCCTCACTATTTGCCTGTCAGCAAGTCGTATTTGGACACGGTCAACATTGCTATGAAAGGAGATTTGGGACAAAATATTCCATTCACCAAAGGAAAAGTCACGGTGAAACGCCATTTTCGAAAACGGTTCTCTCACGACTCGTAAGTAAGTCATGTATCCAGTGTACCGAGGGGTTGCACGACAGCGAGGACACGGTTTAGGAGATATGTTAAAATCGGCCTTTCGTTCGGTGGCCCCGGTGTTGAAACCTATGGTGACACGCGGATTGCACGCCTTGAAAGATGCGGCACTGACGCAAAGGCAAAGAATTTCTCCAAAATGTCATCATCGACAAACAAAACCCTAAAGAAGCCTTCATGAGGGCAGGCAAAAATGTCTTGCTGCAAACGGGCAAAGACCTTTTGGGCCGCCGAGAAACACCTATAAATGCCCTACACGCTACCGAGTCAGGCATTCAGCAAGGACAAGGCAGAAAGAGACGACGAAGAAAACACCCTTTCACCAGACTTCACACTTCTAAAGCGAGAAAGGCAAAGAAAAGAAGAACCGTTCGAGACTTAGACATTTTCGATTATTGAGACACAGAACAAAATGATGCACCGAGAATCTTGCGCTTGTTCCAAGTCAGAACTGGATCTGTTTGCCATGCCCCCCACCATGATGACGATGCAAGAATCCCAGTGGGTGGAATTTCACCCCGTCTCCTCTTTGATGGATTCAGCTCCCATCGAGTTTGAAATCAAAGGACAGCCCGAAGATTACATCGATCTGAATAGCAGTTACCTGTATTTGAAAGTGAAAGAGATCGAACCACCCAACGCTAACATAGACAATGATGATGTAGTAGCTCCCGTCAATAATTTCATGCATTCCTTGTTTAGCGAAGTGGACTTGTACTTGAATAACAAACTGGACAGCAGCAGCATGGATACTTACCCTTACCGAGCGTACCTGGAAAATCTCTTGACGTACGGAAAAGAAGCCAAGAACACTCATCTAGATGCTTGCGTGGTATGGAATCCTGACAAAGCGACTAAGTTCAACAGCCTTACAGTTGCTGGGGATGCTCAAAATACAACGGGATTTGTAGAACGACGAGCGAAAATTCATCTAAGTCGTAGTTTAGAACTGATGGATCGCTTGCATCTAGACATGTGGTTACAAGAAAAGTATTTGCTGAACGGGGTGGATATCCGCTTGAGACTGAATCGCAACAGTGCCGCTTTCCATTTGATGGCTGCTGATGGTTCCACTTACAAAACCATCATCCAAGAAGCCAGACTATACGTGCGTCGTGTGGAAGTGTTACCTAAAGTGGGAAACGACGTCAGTCAGACGTTGAGCAGAACGACCGCCAAGTATCCGATCCGACGCGTGGAAGTGAAAACCTTCACCATTCCTGCTGGACAGCGATCCATGATCGAAGATCATCTGCTCCAAGGACAGTTACCCAAGCGTTTGATTGTTGGTATCGTCAAGAATTCAGCCTTCAACGGAGCCTACCATGAAAATCCTTTTGAGTTTCAACATTACAATGTGTCCAAGATTGAAGTCAGTCGCGATGGCAAGACCTTGTGTACCCGACCTTTCGAACCTAACTTTGGTGCCGCGAAGAATTACTTGAGATCGTACTTGTCCCTGTACGAAGCTATCGGTCAGTTAGGAACCAACACCAGTCACGGTATTACATACGAGGATTATGCAGGAGGCTATGCTTTGTGGGCTTTTGATTTCACTCCTGACCAAGGCAGCGACCAGGGACATTTCCACCCTTTAAAATCCGGCCAGATTCGTGTGGAACTTCAGTTTGCAGAACCTTTACCCGTAAATAACACGGTGAACGTCATCCTGTATGCCGAATTTGACAATACCATAGAAATCAACAGTTTGAGAGAAGTCATTCTAGATTATTAGAAGCTATGGAAGACTGTTATCCCTCTTTGCCTAGTGGAGAAACTTTGAAGATGGAATGTGAGGAGACCGTGGAAGAAGAAGAAGAATCCCAAGACGAAGAAGTTATCATGATGAAGTCAAGATGGCCAGAACAAGAAGCCCATTTAGTCTCCTGTTTTGCTACAGTCCTGACAGATGTAATGAAAGAATTGATCAAGGAAGAGTGCTATGGATGTCACAACGATCATCCCAGTCAAATTCAACACGACAAATGTCTGATGTTGAGCCAAGAAGAAAAATTGGACGAATATCTGGACAAAGCTTGGGGTCACATCGAGATAGAATTCATGTTGAACGAGTGGTATAAAGGCTTGGATAAACATTCTTCTCCTCCATTAACGTCTCTGGAGTGCCGTCGCATCGAATCTCTGTTGGACCAGAATAAGAAGTCGGAGCCAAACGCCTTTTACATGCCAGACATTTTCAAGCAAGAAGTCAGGATCTAATTGATGACTTATCATTACCTGTGAAGAAAAAAACCCCATACAAATCAATGGATACCTGGGAACTTTATTATCTTTTGAACCACAGTTCGTACACGGCTTCTTGGAATCCTGTCGTCTGTGCTAAAGATGAACTCCCTCATCGCAAACCTCAAGACCATCAAGCTTATGTGATCAACACGGACGACAGTCATCTCCCAGGAACCCACTGGGTAGCCGTCAACTTTCGTCAAGAAGGATGTGTGGAATATTTTGATTCGTATGGATTGCCCCCTTTGGAAGACGATATCATCGACTTTATGAGAAGAAATGCTCAGACCACCCGATTCAATAATGTGAAATTACAAGGCACAGATTCGTTGGTGTATGGACAATATTGTGTGTATTTTCTGCATCATCGCAGCCTGGGCTATTCCTTAGAACATTTAGTGGCTGATTTTGATCCTCGTTCTTCTTCTAGAAACGATGTGAAAGTAGATGGATGGTTTTGTGACCATTACGCTTATCTTTTGTCTCAAGCTAGGAAACGTAGTGTTTATCAATGGCCTAATGACTTCCAACAGTGGAAATCACAATTTCATTCACAACGTTGTCAGCCCTGTTTAAAGTAGAGTGTTAATTGAAAAAAATGTTTGATGTTATATTGTTGGATTATTGTTAAAAATGTTAGAGTTGTTTGTTAGTGTTAAGTGATTTTGAATAAAAAATGTTGTGTTTTGAAAAAAAATGCCTTTGTCTTTTGTTTGGCTATAAGAATGTTGATTCATGCTCTTTGACTTCTTACTATCCCTCTCATGACACTCATTGAACGTTGCGGCTCGAAAACCGTAGAGGGATGTTTTCCTTCACGTACGCGCTTTGACTTTAAGAACCGGGGTAGTTTCCAGTCTAACCATCCATTGTCGACTCATCCTCCTACGAAGATGTGCTCCAAACTAGCTGAGCTAAACGAAGCCTACGTAAATTTGCATAGGGTCAGACACAGTCTGATACCGAAGCCAGAAGAGATAGAGAATGTGAGAATGTTAAAAGTCACTGAAGACCTGATAGAAGAGCTCTTCAGAGAAGAAGTGAACAGGGAGAAAGAAGAATGGACAGAGAAGTACAGACTTCCGAGACAGCAGCAACAGCAACAACAACAGCAGCAGCAGCAACCTGAACCTGACAGAAGCAGACCTATCGTCAGAAAGTCTATCCCCAGAGGACGTCGCATTCTTAGAAACTAAAAGATTGCCATAGCAAGCAAAGAAAAAAAAACAGCCCTTTTCAGGGCTATCCAAACCTTTAGAAAAGAAATAACAATCCATTTGCCAATGTGTGTAGGTAGAGTAGTATAAATATAAACACTGACTCTTTTGTGATGTGAGTGTATGTATTTGTGTATAGGATTGTGTGTTTGTAAGTGCTCAAGTACGTTGGTGTGGATAGTAGATTAAGATCATGTTTTTGGCTGTTTGAGGTGTGGGGAGAGTAGATTTGGGGTTTGATTGGATTGCTTTGCGTATGTGAATAGTATAGTGAAGTGATTAATGAAAATATTTTAGAATATTGATGGGCAGAATAAAAAAAAGTGAGTGAGTGTTTCTTTTAGGTCCGCGCGTTGTTTGGTCATGATCTAGGTAAGATCAATTTTGTTTTAGGGGGATGTTTTCCTTCACATCCGCGCTTTCACTATAAATTGAAACTCGCTGGGCAGTCTAGCTACCCTGTTCATTCGTTGACAAGACAATGAATACCAGAATTGTGAAACTGCTAGAACTCCAGATGCACCTGGAATATGCCAGGCGCATAGTAAACGAACTGGCCGCGGAGGCCATAGTAGAAGAGGCAAGGATAAAGAAAGAAGAGGAGGAGAGAAGACAAAAGGAAGAGGAGGAAAAGAAAATAGGAGAGAGGATGGCTTACAAGATACCAGAGACAGAGAGGATTTGGGGTGATGAAGCTAATCATCCTCCCTCTGCGCTCCCAGTCAAACGAGTCAACTGGAAAGATTGGAGTAGAAGATGTGTGTGTGGTGCCAGGCCACGAAGGTGCCAGCATTAGATAGGTGCATCTGGAGTTCAAAAACAACCAGCCCTTTTCAGGGCTACCCAAACCTTTAGAAAAGAAATAACAATCGATTTGCCAATGTGTGTATGTAGAGTAGTGTGAATATAAACACTGACTCTTTTTTTCTAGTGTGAGGGTATGTGTTTATGTTTGTGTTTGTGTGTTTGTGTTTGTAAGCGCTCACGTACGTTTGTGTGAATAGTAGATTATGGGTTTGTTTATTGTTTCTTAGCGTATGTGGAGAGTATAGTTTGGGTTTTGTAACCGATCACGTACGATTGTGTGGATAGTAGATTATGGATTTCGTTTTAATGATTTGCGTGTGTAAATAGTAGATTTGGGGTTCGTTTATTGCTGGTTCACGTATGTGGATAGTAGATCATATGAAATGAGAAAAGTAGGGGATGTTTTCCATCACGTCCGCGCTTTTCATATAAGAACCCTCAGTATTCGTCGTTCAAACCATTCTACAGAGAAGATGGCTTCAAACCACCTCGATAAAATGCAAACATTGCAAGACGTCCTGGACAATTTGGGCATGATGGAACAAATGCTAGTGAGGCTAAACGAAGATCACTATTCTTATAGTCCCCACTGAGTGAAGATGGAGATTAACAACTTACGAAAAGTAAAGGACATGATAAGTGATGTGATGAAAGAAATAAAGGAGGAAAAGGAGGATGAAGAGGAAAGGATAAGGATAACAGCATGGAATAAAAAAATTGAAAAAGAAGAAGAAAATGAGAAGAGGAAGAAAGAAGAGGAGGAGAAGAAGAAGAAAGAAGAGAAAAAAAGGAAGAAAAGAAAGAAAAGAAGAGAAAGAGTGTAGGACAGAAAATAAGAAATTGGTGGAGAAATAGAAGAAATTAGAAGAAGAAGAAGAAGAAACCCAAAGGCCCTTTTCAGGGCCACTCATAGGTCTCGAAAAGAGATTGACTTTCCATTGCCTACCCTTTTTAAAATTTTTTTTAAAAAAATCCCATGTTAAATTCCCCTTGTCCCTAAAGTAGTTTTTTTTTCTCCCATGTTAAATTCCCCTTGTCCCTAAACAAGCCCAAACTCTATTCCCATGTTCAATTCCCCTTGTCCCTAGACAGACCCAAACTCTATTCCCCATGTTCAATTCCCCTTGTCCCTAGACAGACCCACACTCTATTCCCCATGTTAATTCCCCTTGTCCCTAGATAGACCCACACTCTATTCCCCATGTTAATTCCCCTTGTCCCTAGAGTGACCCACGATTTTTCTCCATGTTAAATTTCCATTGTCCCCAGAGTGACCCAGGGGTGTTTTTAATGGTAATTCCCATTGTCCCTAGGGTGACCCCCTTCACTACTGTGGTACGTCTTCTCACACAGGTGAGTTTAAAATAATACACACATGTTTATGTTTCATTTTCCTACCAGCTTCAAAATATCATTTACACGAAACGTTCTTTTTTAGTCTCCCTTTTGTTCGATCTCCCCATACAAAAAGTGCATATAACCCTTGAAGCTTTTATTTCCGTGGGTTTGGTAAGCTTGGAAACAGTTAAGTAAACTTAGAAACGGTCAAACTTTTCCCAACTACAATTTGTCCACGTTGGGCAAGTGATCTGTTTCACAAGATTTAACTTATCTAGTTTTGCTTGACCATATCATTTAATGTAAAACCTAAATATGTAAAACAAGATACATTCCAATCTATATGATATTTGTGTCAGTACCTTGTACTACTTTCTTCTGTACTTCCTATCCATATATACTTATCTATTTCAGTATTTTTACTGAGACCTGAAAATCAACAATATTGGTTGATAACATCTAGAGTTGACTTAATAAATTATCTGAGCCAACATTGGGTTGAGGGAGTTCGCAGGTTCGAACCCCGACCGAGTCATAGCAAAGACATAAAACTAGTGCTAACAGCTGCCTCGCTTGACGCCCAGTATTAAGAGGCTAGTGTTATGATTGGTCGGTCTGGTGTCAGGATAATGCGGCTGGGTGGGACATGATGATACATGCATGTGGCCTGATGCCCCAGTGCTAGACACCACTATAAAGTCCGTCACTGCAGACAATATTTAAAGCTACGTTCCAAACCCACCACCACCACCACCACACCATGAAGAACATTGTCCATTTACAGTGACAAACGATTTAATGTTCATGACAGTGATGGGCAAAACCTTGAAAGTCCTTGGTCAAATTTAGAAAATGTAAATATTTATCAATAAAAGGCCACGCAACAGAGTGCATGTTGTTTTTTTAAAAAAAAATTAAAAATCAATGAAAATGTTTGAGTAGAACACAAGGTCTTGAAGAGTACTGATATTTTCGTCTTTATATCTGCTTTTTACAAGGTCTGTTGGTCACTACGTAAAATTTATGGGAATATAGGATTAGGTGTCTTCGAAAAGCCTGCTGTTGCGAGTTTGTATGCAACATTTAGCGAAGAAATGGGTCTCCAAATTCTTAATAATTACTTTAGGTTATCCCTTTAGGGAAACATATTATAACACCTTTTTGAGCTGGTGGTAGCTCCCCATTATTACATTGCATAGATCTCTCTTACAAAATACTGACCAACACATCTCCAAATGACGTAAAAATCTTGATGGAAAATCCATCTTGTGCTGGAATTTTTTTATTAGGTATATTTTTAAGACTTCGTGTTGTTTCTATTAGTGTAATTGGGCCATTCATTGTTTTATTTGTCATGTTATCCTGTTTAGGAATGTCAGTAAATTTTAGTGAAGCCCAAAGCTCAACAGGGTCTACATGGTAATAATTATATTTCATAGTATAATTTATTTATGTTACAATTTCTAGCTCATGTTTTCCAAATGTTCCATCTTGTTAAGCCATCTTCTTACTTGTATTGTGTGTGTTTTCCAAATTACAGAAACATTTTGAAGCCCTTTTCCCGTCTTCAATCCGTATTAGCCCATATTTTACTCTAATCCCTTGAATTTATTCTGGCAAAACTCTCCACTTACTTATTCTTTTCATTTCTTATTCATGTTGTTTATTTATATTGTTTTCCTTTTCTACAACATTAATCTCATTTGTAATGCGATCTTCCTGTTGAACTTGCTGTCTTTTTATACGGGAGTATAAGAAATAGTTTTGCCTCTTATTTCTAATAAAAGCATTTCAAACAATAGTTGGTCAATAATGGAGAATCTAATCTCAGAAGCTGTAGTTGTTTCAAGTTAGAATTTTTCAAGTTAGAATTTTATGTGGGAGATAGTATTGTTCTTGCACTCATGGACTGAGTCCTTAACAAGTGTTATGTATTATACGTTAGTAGTGAATAGGGATACCCTAAGGACAAGGGGACGTTCATGTTAAACTAGGGGGTTGTACCCTGGGGATTATGTACATTTAACATGGGAGAAAAAAGTTTGTACCCTAGGGACAATGGGAATTTAACATGGGGAATAGATCGTGGGACTGTCTAGGGACAATGGGAAATTTAACATGGGGAATAGATCGTGGGACTGTCTAGGGACAGTGGGAAATTTAACATAGGAATAGATTGTTGGACTGTCTAGGGACAATGGGAAATTTAACATTACGGAAACCCCTGGGGATATAGCCTCAAGGGAATTTAACATGGGAATAAATCGTGGGCCTGTTGAAAATTGAAACAGGGAGGGGTCTCTATTTTTTTTTATTTTTTAAAAAAAAATACAAATAAAAAAAATAAAAAGGGGTAGGCAATGAAAGTCAAGGTCTTTTCGAGAGATAGGAGTGGCCCTGAAAAGGGTCTTTGGGTTTATGTTAATATACCCTTAACATAAAGGGCATCTGTGACATCTTCTTCTCGTCCTTAGGCTGCGCCTAACTGCAGGACCATAGATCAACACTCTTTTGAGGCATCCTTGACGTTCTACATAGATTCTACGTATCCATAGGCTGGTGTCTGTCCTATAGACAACTGTCCAGTTGGATCGGACATACATTGGTATGTCCGTCCGGGACATTATCGAAAACACAAGCGTGGATGATTGTACGTCGGTCCACATGTTGGGGTGCCGAGAACGGTTGAAGGAATGCAGTGAACTGCAATTATTTATAGGGAGAGGAAGGATTGAAACGGATTGAGTTTGTTGACCAATCCAAACACGCGTTACAAAATTCAGTTAGCTCACATCCAATCCGATAAGAGCAGTCTGTGACGTCACGTGGTCTATATAGATTTGCTAGCGCCTGTGCGCAGTCAATTCATGCGACAGTTTTTCAACATGACGGAAATTCAGAAAACGATAAATTGGGGTGCACCAGCTATGGAGACTACCCAAGGGAACCAGGACTTACTTTCAGAAGAGGTGAATTGGGATTTTGTGGATTTTCTTACCTCGCAAGAATTTGTTCCGGAACCTTCGTCACCTTCTCCTTCGTTACCGCACGTGGAGAATTTTAGACAGAGACAGAAAGAAGAATTGGAGAAATTTATACAACAGCAAAAGGAAGCGGAACAAGCTTTTCTCCTACAGCAACAGCAGCAAGAAGAAGAGGTAAGAAAAAATAACAAAAAGAAGAAGCAGCAAAGAAACAAGGGTGTGAAAATCAAACGGTCACGGTACTGTTAGACATTTTAGCGGAGTTAAGAAGTCTGAAACAAATGTATCAGACTTCTTTATTACGACCGAAGAGAATACGACCTTCCCGAGCTAAACACTCCAACCCTGTGACTAAGCCTACCGTGCCACCCTTAGAGATTTCAACCAAATCATCATCATCAACAGTACGCAGTCCAGAAGTAGGCCTTGGCCGTGGCAAAGGCTTAAGGCAGTTAAAGTTGATTGCATAAACTCACCCCTACACCACGAAAAAGGCCCTTTTCAGGGCTACCAACGTCTATCGAAAAAAGATAGACTTTCAATTGCCAACATCCATTCAAACTAAAAAAAAAAACCATTTTGCCTCAATAGTACGTGGTTTTGTATGAGTGTGTGAGTGTAGGTTCTTATTTTAAAATCAAAACCCAAAGACACTTACCTTTTTATACCTAATTTATTCTTTTATAAATATTTACAATCCAATTCACAATTCACAACAGAGCACTTTAAAAAGTTCATAGACTTCTTCTGTCTCATTGTTCACTCTCTCTGTTTTTTTTAATTTCTTCACCGTCACAGTCTTTTCCTCCTCTTCCTCCTCACTTTCTTCCCTTCTTTTCTTCTCCTGTTTCTTTTTCTTCACCTGTCTGCTTCCTTCCTCTTCTTCTTCCTCTGAAGAATCCCTCTCATCTTCTGACTCCTCTTGTTTCTTTTTTGGGCAATTTGGAGACTAATGTCCTTTTTCTTGACAATAATAACAGGTATCTTGACTTTTGTCTTTTCTAGCCCCTTTTTCTTTTTTGTCGGTCTGGACACTCTGAAGACCAATGCCCTTTCTTTTGACAGATATAGCAAGTATCTTCACTTTTACCTCGAAAGGAAGGAGAGTAGTCCCTCGGCTGGTCTGAAGAGAATTTTCGGATGTCCCCTCGCAAAGCTCTGATGAAACGTTCCATCTGGGTAGTCTCTTCCATGGTTGTGCTCGGTTTGAGAGTGAAATGAATAGTGAAAGGACAAGATACATACCCTTTTATATACGCTGGTCTGCTATGACTATAAATTAGTCCATGGTGTTTAAACGTTAGTCATTTGACTTTTTTGCTATCAAGATGAAACGATCCAATTCATTTGAGAAGAAAGAAGAAGAAAGTAAGAGGCAGAAACGTGATCTATCGCCTTGTACCAGGGCTGAAGTCTTGGCACAAATTCATGCCAGTGATTTTGAAGAGGACATGAGTGAACCAGAATCCAAACCCTCTAAACAATGTTCACCACCCTTAGTCAACCCTGAAAAGTACTATGACATTCGAGAGACGGAAAATCGTCCCTCTAGAAAATTTAGAACCACGGTTTACAAATACACGGTGGTTTTTAAAGATTTCAAGTCAGAAGTACAGTTAGAGAAAGCAGAAGGGTTCATCACCGAAATGTGGGATTCTTTGCTCACCACACTCAAGCGACAATGTCAACCCAAAGAAGACGCTCGCTTGAGACTTTCCATACAACACGACGGTTTGAAATCCCCTGTTTGGATCGAGTTTAGCAGCCCTGCAGAATTGACCGCTTCCAAAGTCATGGACAAAATTCAACACGTACAACAATCCAATGACCAGTTTGACATCACCGATGGAAAAGACAGACGGGACATGGACCCACGTCTCTCCTCCTCAAGAGACTGGGCGCAAAAAGATGTTATTGGTGGACGAGTTTCGCAGCAGCAAAACAAGTCTCGTCCGAATTAACAACCCTCAAGACCAGATGTGTTTAGCCAGGGTTATCGTGGTGGGACGAATCTATGCCAACAAAAACGACACGGTAGAATGAAAAAGAGCCTGGGAAAACATTCGAAAATCGGACCGAGCCAAACAACGAAACGAAGCAGAACTCCTGTTTCAACAAGCCGACTTGCCCAAAGACAAACCCTGTGGCATTCCTGAGATACAAAAATTGCAAGATATCCTAGCTCCACGCAACACCTTGAAAGTGTACCCTCAAGAAGTGCGCGGGCCTCTGTTGTTTCGAGGCCAAGACTTTAAAGATGGAAAATACATTCATCTCTATCATCACGATGACCATTTCGATACCATTACCAGTATCACCTCATTTCTGGGATACGGTTATTACTGTGAGAAATGTGACTATGGTTATAATAATCGAGAGCAACACAAACATTGCAGATCGAAATGCTCAGGATGTTTGGCCTCTCCACCCTGTCTGAGCGAAGGGCAAGAACCAGTGCATTGTCCAGCTTGTCTGCGCACGTTTGTCAGCTCTGCCTGTTACCAACAACATCTGAAGACGCAAGGTTCACAGAAGAAAT
Source organism: Sinohyriopsis cumingii (assembly GCA_028554795.2). Classification (NCBI taxonomy): domain Eukaryota; kingdom Metazoa; phylum Mollusca; class Bivalvia; order Unionida; family Unionidae; genus Sinohyriopsis; species Sinohyriopsis cumingii. Next base: position 149,865,990 of record CM068829.1, on the reverse strand, counting down.
GTGCTTGTCAGCTGCTGAGATTGTGCCCTACGTGTGGACAAGGTCTATGTACCAACAGTACCAAGGCACACGTATGTCGAGCAAAGAAAAAATGTCACATTTGTCACCGAATCGTGGACTTGGAACACCAATGATACATGCAAAAATACCAACTCCAACAAGAGAAAGAGGATGGTCACAAAAAGAAGAAGAAATGCAATTTCATCTTTTTCGATTTCGAATGCATGCAAGCGACCGGTATTCACATTCCTAATTTCTGCGTGGCTCATCGAGCGTGCAAGAAGTGCATTCAAGAACCTATCTTGAGTTATTGCCCTCACTGCAGCAAGATTCCTGGAGGGCGTGAAAAAATATTTCGAGGACCGAACACGCTAACCGATTTCGCCCGAGGGGTCTTAGACCCCATCGACAAGACATGGAGCCAAGAGGACATCGAACGTTACGGAGATTGTCATCGCCATGCCACGGTGATGGCTCACAATTTCTCCGGATACGATTGACAGTTTCTTTTGAGACACTATACGGAACATGGCACCGAGCGTCCTAAAGTCACTTTGAACAGAGCCAAAATCATTTTCATGCAAGTGGGACAAGTGCAGTTTAAAGATTTGATGAGCTACTTAGCCATGCCTTTGAGTCGAATGCCTAAAACGTTTGGAATGACAGAAATGGCTAAAGGGTACTTTCCACACTTTTTCAATACGGAAGCCAATCAACACGCCGTTCTACCCCATTTGCCTGAGGCTCACTATTACGACCCTGACAATATGCCTACCGAACAACGAGAAGCTTTCTACGCTTGGTACCAAGCTCACGCCTCCGACCCTTTCGATTTTCAGGAAGAAATGCTAAAGTATTGTCGTTCCGACGTGGACATTTTACGGCGATGCTGTGGAAAATTTCGAGAACTGTTCACGGAACACGGAGGGGTCGATCCTTTGAAAGAAGCTTGCACCATTGGCAAAGCGTGTTCCTTAGTGTATCGACAACGATTCATGCCTGAAAACACCGTGGCTGTCATCAGTCCTCAAACGACCAACTATGTCAAACGTCAATACTCGGTCAAAGCCCTACGCTGGTTACATTACTTGTGCGACAAGGAAGACAAATGGATTCAGCATGCCCGCAACGGAGGGGGCGAAAAGACCATCGGAACGCATTCGGTCGATGGCTGGGACTTAGAAAACCCCAAGATCGTGTACGAGTTTAACTGTTGCTTATTTCACGGATGTCCCGTCTGTTACCCTGACCGTGGCACTAAAAATCAGTTTTCACAACGAACCATGGAAGACTTGTACCAGGCCACTTGTCAGCGACGCCTAAAGTTAGAACAGGAAGGATACCAAGTGGTGGAAATGTGGGAACACGAATACGATCACCGTTTGAAAACCGATCCCGAGTTTAAACGCCTCGTTGAAAGTTACCAGTTCATGGACCCCTGAACCCGAGGGATAGTTTGTACGGAGGAAGGACCAATGCCACCTGTTTGCTGTACCAAGAGAAAGGAGAAGAAATCAAAAACTTTGACTTGTATTCGCTGTATCCCTACCTGTGCAAATATTGTCGCTTTCCTGCAGGACACCCACAATTGTTCACCGAACACATCGACCTGAAAAACATTCGACAATACGAAGGCTTGATTAAGTGCAAAGTTTTGCCTCCCACGGACTTGTACCATCCCGTCTTACCTCACCATTGTCAAGGCAAACTGGTGTTTCCTTTGTGCCGTACTTGTGCAGAAACGTGCAACCAAGACCAACCTTGTCAGCACACCCAGGAAGAACGGTCCTTGACGGGAACTTGGGTCAGCGTAGAATTGTTCAATGCTATGGACATGGGATACCAACTGTTAGAAGTGTACGAAATTTGTCACTTTCCCAAGACACAACAATACCACAAGGGTGACCCCACTCAGAAAGGCATTTTCGCAGAGCACGTGGATGCCTTTTTGAAACTAAAGCAAGAAGCCAGTGGCTATCCGTCCTGGTGTCACACTTCCGAAGACCAAAAGACATTCAAAGAGAAATATTGGGCACAAGAAGGCATTACTTTAGATCACATCGAGAAAAACGAAGGCAGGCGATCGTTTGCCAAAGTGATGTTAAATTGCTTGTGGGGAAAAATGGCACAACGACCGTGTTTACCCAAGACGGAATATTTGACCGAACCTTCCCGTTATTTCCAGATGATTCATGACAAAACCAAATTCATGAAACACGTGGACGTCGTTCGCGAGAATTTGATCTTGGTCAATTACGAAGAAGATCTGGACTTTGTACAAGACGACCCTTTTGGAAATGTCATCATTGCGGCTTACGTGACAGTCATGCTCGCTTAAAACTGTACAAAGCTTTAGAACTGTTAGGGGAACGTGTCCTGTACTTTGACACGGACAGTTGCATTTACATTGATCACCCGAGTCAACAGCACCCTGACATCGAAGGAGACCGTTTAGGTGCCTGGACAGACGAGCACCCCGACGACAAGATTCTAAGTTTCGTCAGTGGCGGTCCTGAAAATTACGGCTACGAGTACCGGGACAAACAAGGAGAAGTGCACACGAAGTGTAAAGTGAAAGGATTGACTCTGAATTATCGTGCCAGTCGAGTGGTGAACTTTGGCGTATTGAAAGAAGCCTTGCAGTCTAGAGAAGATGAACACTTTAAAGTGACCACCTATCAGCCCAACAAGATTGTACGTTTACCCACTCACCACGTCGTCAGTCGACCCTTGGAAAAAGTCTATCAAATCGTATACCAGAAGCGAGTGCGACTTCCCAATCAGTTCACCTTACTGTATGGACACGTTGGTATTGGTCTGTATATAAAAAGGAACCCTAGGCAAGATCGATAGTTCATTGTAACTACCAAGACCAAGCGAACAAGATGAATACTTTCAGAGAAACACAAAACAAGTTCAGACAGACACAATTCAAGTGTGGGGCTTTTGAAGTGGAATGCGATTGTGAGCCTTGCGATGGGAACGATGCTGTACGCTGTGACCTTAGCGATGCCGTAAAGCATCATCGGAACTTTAGTGTCACTACCCCTATCATGGAAAATGATGCTGTGCGTGTCAAACCTGAGGGATGCGAAAGCGATGCCGCTCGTCCTCTTGGACACTTTACTGGATTTCGTTTTAAAGGTGGATGTCCACCTTCACGTCTACCTCCCTACGGATGTCATCCAGCCCTGAGCAAACTCCTGTCCATGTCACCCAACCCTCATCGAAACGAACCTGTGAAAGACGAATATTCTTTCCCTGTGCGTTTGTCGGAATGCTGCGACTTTGAAAATCGTCTTCAATCGTTCAAAGGAAAATGGCCTAAGTATCTGGGAGGACCAACCCCCGAAGAATTAGCCAGAGCCGGAGTTTTCTACTTGGGCGAAGGGGATAAAGTCAAATGTTTCAGTTGCGGTGTGTCACTTCACCACTGGGAACCACAAGATTCGGCCTACCTAGAACATGCTCGATGGTCACCGAATTGTCATTACTTACCCTTAGTGGGACCGATACATTGAAGTAACTTACCATGTCGTTGAAGAAGAAGAAACCAGATTGGTTAGGAGTCAAATGTTAGACATCACAGAGACCAGTATTTAAACTCCATTTCAAAAACGATATCGAATCATTACCTAAAGAACTGCAAGAGAAGATTTACAAGGAAGTTTGGCAGGGGCTTGCCAGAGTGAAATCTCAATGGGTAACTGTAGAACTTTTGTGTCGAGAAATTCACAAGAGGAAAGTGATAAAAGTCAACCAGTGTGTTAGATTTCTTTGGGTCAAGTGCGCATTCATCCTATTATATCGCTTTAGACCGTTTACATCAAAAGAGTTCAGTGAGATTCTTGGACGTTACCCTGAGTGGCAGTGGTCAGAAATTAATCACTATGTGGATTACTTTTACTCTAGGAGAAGGTCGTGAATTGTACTGACTGACCTATTCATGGATGCTTTGCTAGAGAAAATTCGTGCTTTGCCTGTGGGGTTAAGAGAACGCATTTACCGAGAGCTGGTCAAAATTCAAGTGAAACGCAAACGCAAAGTCATTCATCCGTTTTTAAATTATGCTCTTTTCCAAAGTATAAGATGACTGATTATGAGTGCATATTACATCAGTCACAAAGGTAAACGAGGCTACTGGCCACCACCCAGGGATTCCAAAAACAGTGTATATACTTATGGATACTTTACAAGAGAACATTTTGGGGTTGCCTGTGGAGTTGAGAGAACGCATTTACAGAGAACTGGTCAAAATACAAGTCAAACGTAAAGAACAGTTGCACCCGTTACGTCAGCGGTGTTTGAACCACCGGTACCTGAATGGTATACAAGGACTGATTCAGTTGAAAGTGTTCCATTGGACAGACATTGATCAACGACCCCTGGTTTTAAAAAGGATTGGTTTGCCATTGATGATTCTATCTACTACATTGTAAACTTACTGCATCGAATTCCAGAGGAAGAGTTAACGAATTACCAACATCTTTTACACAATGTCAACTTAGTGAAAGATGAAACTTCTGAACGAATTCTAATGTGTAAATTAGTGATTAAACGATTTAGATTCGACAATGAATTAAAACCATGTTTGTGCGAACGGTACATTTCTTGTGTCAGAAAGAGGATTTAGTATGACCTATTCATGGATACTTTACAAGAGAACATTCGTGCTTTGCCTGTGGAGTTGAGAGAACGCATTTACCGAGAGCTGGTCAAAATAGAAGTCAAACTTAAAGAACAATTGCATCCGTTACGTCACCAGATGTTTAACCACTGGTACCTGAATGGTATAAGATGACTGATTCGTCAGAAATTGTTTCAGTGGTCAGACCTTGTTCAACACTTTGAGTTAGTGAATGAACGAAATGTTCATAATTTTGGTTACATCGAGATTCACCTAGAGCAACGCATTGAGGAAGACGGGTTAAAGGATTACAAAGGTCTTTTACGTGGAATCTGCTTAGCGGAAGAGGAACTTCTAAACGAAGTTTGAACTGTAGGTTACAGTATGCAAGATTTAGATTCTCAACTAGAGAACGAAAATCTCTAGTTAGAAAGTACGTGTATTGCTTCCGAAATAAAGAGACTATAAAAACAGGAATCCATGCCACGACTTATGTCACAAGTGATTGAACAGATTCCGTGGAAGAAACTCAATGACCATATTCAAACCGTGGATCATTACCATCAATTATTATAAGAACTATATCCATTCAATTTGGGACGACGCATAGTGTGTGTCTTAGTGACTTGTTTTCTGGGATTTCGTTTACCAGCCGATTCCTTGTGGACTCTTTACGAACAGTACTTACCACACAAATAATGGCCTTAAATGGTCACGAAAGACTCTTTTTGCTCAAAGCCTTGCGTTTTCATCTGGATACTTCTCGACCTATACAAGAAAAAAAAAATACGTCAACTTTTAGCTACCAAAGACGTGTATGACGATGTGTGTGTAGCTTGTTACTTACACCCCCATTGGACAGATGTTCGTGACTGGAAAAATTTGGGCTTTGAGGCTTGGACCCAAAAAGTGGCCCAGTATGCTCAAGAGTTGTGATCCTTCCTTTCAACGTCCAAAGAAAAAAGTCACTTTTCAACCTGTGTTGGTGACTGTACCAGAAGAAGAAGAAGAAAAACCCTTCACCGAGAACATCACTTCATTCAGGACAGGACTGTCATGGACATTCCTGAAAGACCGTTTCTAGAGGACACTTGTGTGACTTTACCCCCTGTTGATCTGGTCAGAACATTACCCAAAACGTGTTGTACAGACACTTGTTTGTATTCCACGTTCATCGTTTCGATGTGTTTTTTATTTCTGTACATAACAATTTGGCTTTTATGTATTTTTGTCTTTCGTATTCATATTTAAAAAGCTGTATAAACGTGTCCTGAAAAAAGTATGTAAACTCTTGTCTTGTCTGTTTTCGTGTCACAAGTGACATTCCTAACACTATGGCTACTTCTGCTGTCTCTGCTCCCTGTTCCTCCACCGTCAAAGTCATCGACGAACACTTAGATCGTGCCAGTTGGGAGGCTTTGTATCTTCGCTATCCCTTTAACATGCTCATTGCTGGACCTAGCGGTTCAGGCAAAACCGAATTCGTCAAACGTTTGATTGAACATAAACATCATTTGATCGATCGACCACCTCAGCGCATCGTGTGGTGTTACAAAGAGTGGCAATCGGCGTACAGCCTCTTGCGAGAAAGTCAAGGCGATTCCATCGTGTTTGTGGAAGGCATTCCTAAAGAAGACGATGGCATCGTCAACTGATTCCCGTCAAACTCATTTGGTCATTTTCGACGACATGTTTGGAGGAGACGAAGAAGAAATTAAACTGTGGTTCACGCACAAAATCCATCACCGTAATGCCAGTGTCGTTTACATCACTCAAAATTTGTTTCAACAAAGTAAAGCCCATCGTACCATCAGTCTCGATGCGCATTACGTGGTCTTGTTTAAAAGCCCTCGAGATAAATCGCAAGTGCAAGTCTTAGCCAAACAGTTAGGAACGCCTTGGCTGACTCAGGCATACGACGATGCCACTCAAACTCCACACCCTTATTTACTCGTCGATTTGAAACCTACGACCCCCGATGATTTGCGATTTCGTACCCAATTGTTTCACCACTGGTGTCAAGACGGAGGGCCTGTCCTGTACACGTCTCCGTCCTCGACTTAATTTCACTCCAAAAAAAATCTATAAAAACATCAGACACTTTTCGTCTGTCTCACACAGTTTGAACATGACGTCCCTTCAGTCGCATCTTCCCGTCAAATTGATTCGTGCCTTGTATGGCATCAGTCGAGAAAAAATCCACAAATACGGGCTCGTGTCTTAGAAGCTAGTCTCAGAGAAGTCTTATGATGGTTCACGGTGACAGCAGATCAATTACTGCAAGGGATCATTCAGATTCCTCATCAAACCAAACGCTTTTTTGATGGAAACAAAGTCGCTTTGACCCAACTGGCCGATCCCCGCATCGACACCCAAACCAAAAAACAATCATTTTGAAACTTGGAGGGAGCGGTACTCTAGGATGGGTCATCATTCGCTCTCTCTTAAGATGGGATCCTAATGCTCCCAAACTTCTACACAAGAAAAAAGTCAAACGAAGCTCCAAGAAGAAGAAAAAGAGCCACGGTGTCAAGACCAGGTCCCCAAGGAGACCCGTGTCTCCAAGAACTTCTCCAGTGACGGGACCCTCCTCTTACCAGTCACCACTCCGGAAAAAGAAAAGTCCCCAGAAAGAGAAGCAGAGAAAAAGTCCCCGGAAAAAGAAAAGCCCACAGAAAACTAGTCGCAAGAGAGGCACTTCGGCCAGGACGCAACCTTACACTCGCAAACCACGACCTGCAACAGCAATGACCGCGTCTCCGGTAGCCTCAGGTTCATTCACTTCTCCGTTGATGACACCAAGAACTGAAAAGTACTTGGAGACGTTGATCACACCAAGAACTTCTCCGTTGATAACCCCAAGAACTTCCCCAGTGGCAGGACCCTCTAATTTAGTGGCAGTGGCCGCTACTCACAAAGTATCTTCTCCCAAAATCAAAGTCCAAGAGAGATCGGGCATGTTACAAAGTTTACTGGATTTGTCCAAGCAAGAACTGGCTCGATTTAGTCCGTTGCGTACCCCTGCACGACGTGTCATGCCTGTCCTCAAGTTGATACGCCGTAAAGACAATCAGTGGCGGCGCGTTCCAGTATAAAAAAAGGCCTGTAACCAAGTAGGGGTATCAGTGAACTTGCAAAAGATGTCACCTCAAAGAAGTCAAAAAAGAAAGAGACAAAGACAGACTCGTCATCCGATAAAGCGCTTAGCCAAGCATCGACGTTACCCTAAGAAAAGATACAGTCGTCCCAAGAAAAAGAGGCGTCAACAAAGAAGAGGATTCCTTGGCGATTTTGGAAAAAACATTGTCACCTTTATGACAAAGCGATAGTCCAAAAAAAAGGTAAAAGGGTGTGTGTTAAGTCATCGACGTTAGTGTATGTTTCGTGAATGTCCCGGAACCCACAAGCAAAGATGTCACCCTCCAGAAAACATTCCTCTTATAAACCCCAAGGAAAGAAAAGGAAAGGACTGCCTCCACGTTTAGTCAAACATGGGGACATGTTATCTGTCCTGTCCAAAGCCTCTCCACCCCTGCGAAAAAAACTCATTCAATCAGCCTCCAAAGAGGTCATCGAAACCGTGTGCGAATGTTGTTTGAACGTCTTGAAAGGCACGATCCCTTTGTCCAAACACCAGAAACAATGCTTAGGCAAACATCGTCACGTTCTTCGCCAAATGGTTCAAAAGAAAATTTCCATCGGGCAAAAGAAGAAAATGTTGGTCCAACGTGGAGGAATTTTACCCCTCTTGCTGGGCCCATTACTGAAAGGAGACTTGGGAACCGTGTTGGGAAGACTGATGGGAGCAAGATAAAAAGGACCTCTGAAGTCCCAAGATCTCAGAATCGACCCCTGACATCCCATGGAAGGACGAAAACTAGTTTAGTGCCTTACAAACGATGGATGGAATACCATCGTTGGCAAGAACAACGCACCCCGCATTTACCTCCCAATCCCAATTTGAGCGAGATGTCCCAGTTACAACACGAATTGAAGTCCTTGATGGATCGCCAAGATTTGTCCGAAACAGAAAAATCGCAAAAGTACGGTCAACTCTTGCAACGACTGCAACTCTTTCACCAAAAAGCTTTAGACGAAACAGCTCTTCCCACTCTGAAAGATTTTAAGACCTTGCTGAAAAGTTCAGCACCATCACTACTACCACCACCACTACCAGTGACCAAGACAGAAAAAGGAGAAGAAAATGAAGGGTTTCAAATTCCTCCAGAAAAAGTACGCAAGTTAACAACACCACCTACCTCCAGAATTGGATGGATTAAAAAGATGATGACCACCCCTTCTTCATCAGAAGAGAAAAAGAAGGTGAATACAAAAGTGAAACAAGAACCGATATCCCTTGTTCAGACATCCTCCACTGCGACACCTATTGCCGGTCGCACTCGCAAAGCATTGCAATCCAAGAAAATACCCCAAGAGAAAAACAGTAGCATTCTCCAAGAGTGGATGCCTTATTAACAAACAAACACAAAAAAATGGAAAAAGTGTTAGCCAGCATTTACTACAATCCCTCCCATCCTGCAGGTTACGCAGGAGTTCAAAAATTGTATCGTGCTGCCAAAACGCGACTGAAAAGTCTCCGTTTACCTCAAGTGCAACGATGGTTACAAGAACAAGCTACTTACACTTTACACAAACCCATTCGACGCAAGTTTTCCAGAAGTCACACCCGAGTGGAAGGCATCGATCATCAATGGCAAGCCGATTTAGCCGATGTCTCTCATTTGGCCAGCTACAATCGCGGCTACAAATATTTGTTTTGTGTCATCGACGTCTTTTCCAAATTTGCCTGGGTTGTACCCTTGACTTCCAATTCGAGCAGCGAGTTAGTGCGAGCCCTGCAACGAGTATTGAAACAAAGCAGTCGTCACCCTCTTCCATGGCAAACGGACAAAGGTACCGAATTTCTAAACCAAGCTTTCCAAAAAGAATTAAAGAAACGTGACATTCATTTTTTTTACCACCGAGAATCCCGAAACCAAAGCCAGCATCGTGGAACGTTTTCAACGCACTTTGAAAGAACGCATGTGGAAATATTTTACACATCACCACACTCTGAAGTACATCGACATCTTACCGCACCTAGTGCAAGCGTACAACCAATCTTACCATCGAAGCATTGGACGTGCCCCGCAAGAGGTGACTCCCGACAACGAAGTGCTGGTGTTTGAGCGCCTGTTTGGTACGTCTCCGACGAGGGCTGTCCCCTGGAAAAGTGGAGTGTTGACCGTAGGAGACTGGGTACGCATTGGCAAAACCAAAACGCACTTTCGACAAAGGTTACTTACCTAACTGGACTACCGAATTGTTTCGTGTCACGAGTACATGGCCGTGATCCTGCCGTCTATAAATTGGAAGACATGAACGGAGAAGTGCTCAAAGGAACGTTTTATTTGCCCGAGTTACAACGTGTCACCAAAAAAGAAGACGACGTGTACGACATCGAAAGCATTCTCGAACGCAGAACCCGTAAAGTGGGCAAACGACGTGTCAAAGAAGTCAAAGTAAGTTGGAAAGGATATCCACCCAGTTTTGATTCTTGGATCGACGCTTCACAAGTCATCGACTATAAAAAGAAGCGACTATCATGCCCTTTCACACAGACGCAGCTACGTCGACCACTTCTTCACCCAGTTCTTCTCTGCAAGATTTACAAAAACAACCCTTGTGGGTGTGGTGTGGAGATCGTGTGCCTAAAACGCAAATCGTCTTTTTCTGTCAAATCTTCGTGGTGTATTGTGTCATCGGTGCAGTCATTGCCAATTTGAGTTTGCAACAAGGAGGCGAACAATTGTGGACCATGTTATTAAGCAGTTGCATCGGTTACCTGCTTCCCAATCCTTCCCTGAAATTCTCTTCCAACTGGAACAACGGGAACCTTGTGTCCAGTGCCAGTGTCAGTCACCACTCCAACAATAACAACCCCATTTCGGGCGGAGACACTCCTCTGACGTCAAGTAACCCCTCGGACAGCCACAGAACTCTGGAATTATGAGTCACCAAAACCAATTTTACTTAACCTTACCCAGTGACCATTCCATGGAGGTGTTTCCCAACAACACATTGTGCTGTTACACGGCCAAATTACCTCAGGCCATCCAATTAGATCACGAAGCCCATTGGGAAGTGGCTTTAGTGGAAATGATTCACCCTACACAAATCCAAAACATCACTGAAAAGCAAAACACTTTTGAGGTCGAAATCATGAACGAACAATTGCAACAAGCCATGAATGAAATCGGGTTTTCAGGGGACACAAGACCATCCAACAATTCACCCTTCAGTATCTACACCTTGAAAATTCCGTCAGGGTTTTATTTTAGTGGCCAACATTTAGTGGATACCATTGCTTCCAATTTCGAGTTAGCCTTTGGCAAAGCCCTGAACAGAATAAAAAAAGTGTCACCCTGGAGTACCATAAAGTGGCTCGTCGCTTACTGATGAAATTTCAGGATAACCAAGCGTTGTCCATCAGTTTTAATCGTGACTTGTTTTATATTTTAGGTGGAGACACAAAAATGGCTCCAAATTTTAAACCGAAGATCAACAGCAATACGGAATTTTACAAGTTTTTTTCGATTCGCTGTAGAACTGAACCAAGGACTGAATTTGATCTTTGTGTACTCCGATGTGGTGGAGTATAACGTGGTGGGACACACCTCCGTACCGTTACTGCGTGTCATTCCTTTCAAAGTGGATTCTACCACGACCAGTGACCAGGAAGGTGGAAACACTTATCACGTCCACCGCGAATTTGTACATCCTCACTATTTGCCTGTCAGTAAGTCTTATTTGGACACGGTCAACATTGCTATAAAAGGAGATCTGGGACAAAATATTCCATTCACCAAAGGAAAAGTCACGGTGAAACTCCATTTTCGAAAACGGTTCTCTCACGATTCGTAAGTCATGTATCCAGTGTGCCGAGGGGTTGCTCGACACGAGGACACGGTTTAAGAGATATGCTGAAATCGGCCTTTCGTTCGGTGGCCCCAGTCTTGAAACCGATGGTGACACGCGGATTGCACGCCTTGAAAGATGCGGCATTGACACAAGGCAAAGAATTTCTCGAAAATGTCATCATCGACAAACAAAACCCCAAAGAAGCCTTCTTGAGGGCAGGCAAAAATGTCTTGCTACAAACGGGTAAAGACCTTTTGGACCGACGAGAAACATCTATAAATGCCCTGCACGCTACTGAGTCAGGCGTTCAGCAAGGACAAGGCAGAAAGAGACGACGAAGAAAACACCCTTTCACCAGACTTCACACGTCTAAAGCTAGAAAGTCAAAGAAAAGAAGAACCGTTCGAGACTTAGACGTTTTGGATTATTAAAGTATTGAGAAACAGAAGAATGATGCACCGAGAGTCTTGCGCTTGTTCCAAGTCGGAACTAGATCTGTTTGCCATGCCCCCCACCATGATGACTATGCAAGAATCTCAGTGGGTGGAATTTCACCCCGTCTCCTCTTTGACGGATTCCGCTCACATTGAGTTTGAAATCAAAGGACAGCCCGAAGATTACATCGATCTGAATAGCAGTTACTTGTACCTGAAAGTCAAAGTTCTAGATAAGACAGGAGGTGATATAGACACTGAAGCAGTAGCTCCCGTCAACAATTTCATGCATTTCTTGTTAGTGGAGTGGACTTGTACTTGAATAACAAACTAGTCAGTAGCAGCATGGATACTTACCCTTATCGTGCCTACCTGGAAAATCTCTTGACGTACGGAATAGACGCCAAGAACACTCATCTCAATGCCTGTGTGGTATGGGAAGCTAACGATGCAAACCAGTTTGAAATATTTGAAACTGATACAACTGATAAAAAGAAAGAATATAATGAGGGATTTGTAGAACGAAGAAAGAGAATCATGGGACCCAACACAAGTTTAGAACTGATGGATCGTTTGCATTTGGACATGTGGTTGCAAGAAAAGTATTTGCTAAACGGAGTGGATGTCCGCCTGAAACTGAATCGTAGCAGTACCGCTTTCCATTTAATGGCTGATAGTGACGATTACAAAACCAAAATCCAAGAAGCCAGACTCTACGTACGAAGTGTGGAAGTGTTACCTAAAGTGGGAAACGACATTAGTCACACGTTGAGCAGAACGACTGCCAAGTATCCGATACGACGCGTGGAAGTGAAAACCTTCACCATTCCCAAGGGGAAACGATCCATGATCGAAGATCATCTGTTCCAAGGACAGCTACCCAAACGTTTAATCGTTGGTATCGTCGAGAATACAGCCTTCAATGGAGCGACCCATAAAAATCCTTTCTACTTTCGACACTTTGGCGTGTCCAAGATCGAAGTCAGTCGCGATGGCAAGACCTTGTGTACCCGACCTTTCGAACCCAACTTTGACAAGAAGAATTGCTTGAGGTCGTACTTGTCCCTGTACGAAGCCACCGGACAGTTCGGAACCAACACCAGTCACGGCATTACGTACGAAGATTATGCAGGAGGCTATGCTTTGTGGGCGTTTGATTTCACACCTGACCAAGGCAGCGACGAGGGACATTTCCACCCTATAAAATCCGGCCAGATTCGTGTGGAAATTCAGTTTGCAAACCGAGATCCTGATGAAACGGTGAACGTCATCGTGTATGCAGAATTTGATAATACGATAGAAATCAACAGTTTGAGAGAAGTCATTCTTGATTATTAGAAGCCATGGAAGACTGTTATCCCTCTTTACCTAGTGGAGAAACTTTAGACATGGAATGTAAGGAGACTGTGGAAGAAGAAGAAGAAGTTATCATGATGAAGTCAAGATGGCCAGAACAAGAATCCCATTTAGTCTCCTGTTTTGCCAAACACTTGGTCGAAAATATTACGGAATTGATCAAGAAAGATTGCCATGGATGTCAAAACGATCATCCCAGTCAAATTCAACACGATAAATGCCTGATGCTGAGTCAAGAAGAAAAATTGGACGAGTATCTGGACGAAGCTTGGAGTCTCATCTCGGACGAAGTCGTGTCACATCAGTGGTATAAAGACTTGCGTGAACATTCTTGTCCACCATTAACCACTCAAGCGATCCATCGTATCGAAGCTCTCCTGAATCAGAGTGGGGAGACGAAGCGAAGAAACGGTTATTTGTCAGACATTTTCAAGCAAAAAGTCAGGATCGAATTGATCACTTATTATTACCTGTGAAGAAGAAAAAAACATGGATACCTGGGAACTTTACTACCTTTTGAACCACAGCTCGTACACTGCTTCTTGGAATCCTGTCGTCTGTGCTAAAGATGAACTCCCTCATCGCAAACCTCAAGACCATCAAGCTTATGTGATCAATACGGACGACAGTCATCTCCCAGGAACCCACTGGGTAGCCGTCTACTTTCCTCAAGAAGGATGTGTGGAATATTTCGATTCGTATGGATTGCCTCCTTTGGAAGACGATATCATTGACTTTATGAGAAGAAATGCTCAGACCACCCGATTCAATAATGTGAAATTACAAGGCACAGATTCGTTGGTGTGTGGACAATATTGTGTGTATTTTCTGCATCATCGCAGCCTGGGCTATTCCTTAGAACATTTAGTGGCTCATTTTGATCCTCGTTCTTCTTCTAGAAACGATGTGAAAGTAGATCGATTGTTTTGTGACCATTATACTGGTCTTTCTTCTCAAGCTAGGAAACGTAGTGTCCATCAATGGCCTAATGACTTCCAACAGTGGAAATCACAATTTCCTTCACAACGTTGTCAGCCCTGTCCAAAATAATGTGTAAGTTGAAAAAAATGTTTGTCATTTGAAAAAATGTTTGATGTTATATTGTTGGATTATTGTTAAAATGTTATAGTTGTTTGTTAGTGTTAAGTGATTTTGAATAAAAAAAATGATGTGTTTTGAAGAAAAAATGCCTTTGTCTTTTGTTTTGCTATAGGAATCTTGATTCATGCTCTTTGACTTCTGACTATCCCTCTCATGACACTCATTGAACGTTCCGGCTCGAAAACCGTATAGGGATGTTTTCCTTCACGTCCGCGCTTTGACTTTAAAGCCGGGGTAGCCTCCAGTCTAACCATAAAGTCTGCAGCGAACGTAGAAGCAGCAACACGTATCAAGAACAATGGAGCTAGCGACGGATGTAATCCCAGCACAAGTCCTGAGGGCACTTCAAGGCTTAGGGCTCGCAGTTGCCACAGGCTGGAGTATTAGAGCGCAGTCTAAGCGAACAACTCTACTACTAATCTGGGAAAACGACAAAGATAAAGAAATCTACAAGACGGCATCAAGTCGGAACTGGAGACAGAGTGAAAACGTTGTGTGAGAGTTGCCCTCGCAACCACGTGATCTCTGTCCAGCGGCTACACAGACCAACACTCAACAGCAGTCTACACCCTCTACCACTACCACCACTACTACCATCCCAGAGGCCAGGAAAGAGGGAAAAACTGCTCTACTGACTACACCAGTGCAGTCAAAGAAACCACAACAACAAAAACCAGCTGAGGAAAAACACCAGACCCAGCAAAAACAGGCAACCCCCCAGGCAATACTCCCTGAAGAAACCATTACAACGGCGGACGACCTCGCAGCCGACTTAGAGGTATCAACATCGACCGAGGACGAGCAGGGCTCACCGATCGGTGAATGGGCAGCTGAGGTAGACTATATCGACCCCCTAGTCGAAAAGTACACACAAAAAGGACTCGATCTACCGCTACATAGTACAAAACTTGCCGGGCAATTTGTCAGAGCAATCCAGTATGTAGCATATCGATCACTGGATTCATTTCAACCCAGACCATCCCAATTGGGCTTCGGAATTATAGTATTCCCTCAGCACTATAAACGGGCCTTTTCTGGATACCCACTCGGCGAACTGACTGAAGCCGCTGCATACATCGCCACCACCACGGTTACCTGTTTCCAGATATCACCAAATATGAAAAGAGAACAGCGGAACAAATCGTACGATGGGAAGAGCGGCGTGGCACATTCCGGGAGTAAAAAAAAGCCCTTCTAAGGGCTCAAATTATTGCCTATAATTAATATATAGGGACCCATTTTGACTAGGGTCCCTTTTCGCTCAACTCTTTTAACAAACAAATTGATTACATTGGAACCGCCGTCAAAACTCAAAACTAAAATTTTACCTATGCGTGAAAAAAACTGATACAATAAGTCGCATAGACTTACCGATTGGTATTTTATTCTCTCAAGTAAGTACACTACGTACACAAAATTCAAACTTGTTCGATCAAAAGTTATTCAAAATTGACAACTCTCACAATTTGACTAATTACAGAGGTGGCTTACACATTATTGGTATTATCATTGTCCATTTGTACAACTGGACTTAATTTGAAATAAGTACGGGCTGGCGTTTCGGGAAGTACAACAACATCCAGGGCTGGCTTGCTGAGCACCTTTCCTCCTTTACCACGCTCGGATTTCGTACAAAAGTGGCAAGATGTGGAACGATTTCCACTTGCCACAAGCCCAGGTGTCCTAATGTGACGGCAAAAGCTGGCCAATGGCAGCTGCCGTTACATACTGCTTGGGTCGACACCTGGGGCTCTCAATAGCAAACTGAATACATGAGTGTGGGTTTGTACTACTCCTACTCAAATCTTAGGCCTTGCATTTTGTTCGGTTGGGCACGCAACTACCGTCTACGAACTAAAGGCCCAATCAATTAGTACTCTGTGAGTACATAAATGCCTGAGGGATGTGGTACCATTCCTCCCCTCAGGAGTAATCAAAAATTGCACTGTGTGCAAACAAACCACTGGTACATGCTCATTGCGAGCGAACACCACTTTAATCCAAGTCAACAACAACAACAACAACAGTCTAACCATCCATTGTCGACTCATCCTCCTACGAAGATGTGCTCCAGACTAGCTAAGCTAAACGAAGCCTACGTGAATTTGCATAGGGTCAGACACAGTCTGGTACCGAAGCCAGAAGAGATAGAGAATGTGAGAATGTTAAAAGTCACTGAAGACCTGATAGAAGAGCTCTTCAGAGAAGAAATTAACAGGGAGAAAGAAGAATGGACAGAGAAGTACAGACTTCAGAAACAGCAGAGAAAGCAGCAACAGCAACAACAACAGCGGCAGCAGCAACCTGAACCTGACAGAGGCTTTGTCGACTGTCGTATCGACACCAAAGAGTTCTTCTTCTCTTTCCGAAGAAGCAGACCTATCGTCAGAAAGCCTATCGTCAGAGGACGTCGCATTCTTAGAATATAAAAGATCGCCCTAGCTTCAACTTCGCACACAAAAAAAGCCCTTTTCAGGGCTACCCCAACCTCTAAAAAAGAAATAACAATGGATTGCCTATAATAAGTTAAAAAATAGAAGTGCTTGTATAAGCACATGAATTGTTTTTTCTTGCTTAGAAAGTGTGTGTGTGTGTGTGTGTGTGTGTGTAAGTATTTTCTTTAAGTGGCTTGTCAACATGTTTTAGAATAGTGATGGGTAGTATAAAAAAGTGAGTAAGTGTTTCTTTTAGGTCCGCGCGTTGTTTGGTCATGATCTAGGTAGTATAAGTTTTGTCTTAGGGGATGTTTTCCTTCACGTCCGCGCGTTTTAAGTGATGCTCTAGATAATATAAGTTTTGAGTCTTAGGGGATGTTTTCCTTCACGTCCGCACTTTAACTATAAATTGAAAATCGCTCGGCAGTCTAGCCACCCTTGCTGATTGATCAACACTAGGGAATGAGCAGAAGGCTAGCGAAACTGTTAGAACTTCATGTGCACCTGGAATATGTCAGGCTCATACTGAATGAGCTGACCGCAGAGGCTATAGTGGAAGAAGGAAGGATGAAAGAGGAGGAGAGAAGAAAAAAAAAGAAGAGGAGGAGAGAAGAAAAAAAAGAAGAGGAGGAAACACACTGGTACCACGCCTGGTCAGAATCTCACAAGTTACAAGCACAAGCTAACCGCTGTGAGATTTTCCGATTCACGGAACATAACAGAATCTCATCTCTCATTGTTTCTTCCTAACCACAACCACTATTAACAACAATAACTAACCTAAAACTTATTCAAAACCAAACTAGGAATGTCTCAATCAATCACAAACAAACTTAACTTTAACACTAGAAAACAAATTCTGAGAAACATTAGGCTTGAAAAGGAAATGAAATCACATAAACCCCCCACCCATATGACACCAAACCCGCAAATAATCACGGGGAAATTGGATCTCAGTGCAAACTCCAAGCACCTTGAACTTTGCGAGAAGAAACTCAACTTCTCATCCACTCCTGAAAGGAATGATTTAACAATACCGCATCTAACCACACCTGAGAGAAATGAACTAATTCAAATATCAGCAGCCGACTTAAGTATCAACTCAACTGTAAGTTTCAAAAACTTACTAGATCCATCGGCAAACAATGAACTGGACGATACAATACCTATAGAAACACCAATATTGCCACTCCAAAAACAAGACCAGCCCCCCCTCCCAAATACATGGTCATTGCACAATCCCCGGAAAAAAAACATATAGCCATGATAATAGGAAACCCACCGAAAATAGGGCCCAACTCATGTAACAAAGGAAAAACTACACCCAAAATGGCGCCCATGGTAACGATAACTCCACCCATTCATATCAGTAACAACAAACCGAAATATCATAACAGTCAGACCCCTGGACCATCAAAACCCTTAATTGAAGAACAATTACTCAGCAGCCGAAACAAAACACAAGCTAATCCAACCACTAAATCAAAACCTAACGTGTGGGATGGCAAGGGTAAAGGGAAGGGACCCATGTTTACCAAGAACAAACCTGCCCTCCAAAATAATTCAAACTCACACCCCCCCAAAGAACCAAAGAAACAGGCCAAATTTTCATACCACCCCACAGAACACACACTTTATATCAGTAGTAACTCCAATAAACTGATAAATTTAACTGTTAACAGTCTCACACAGGCCCTCCTTAGGGTTCATCAAGGACAATTCAAAATATTTAGGCCAAACACAAGATACAGAATAGTACACTGCAGCACTCGCAGTCAAATGGCCAAATTCCTAGAAATTGAAATTATTAACAACATTAGGGTTAACGTCGAAAGACACAAACAAATAGGGACAAAGAACATAATAACCAAAACACACAATAGCAACCAGACCCTCATGGCAATAAACAATAACACACGAACAAATGACTTAGCGACACACTCCCGCACGAACAACCCCACATTTAAAGCAGTTCTAAAACTCACAGGACAAAATAAAGGGATAAACAATGAAACCCTCACTGCCAAACTCAAAGACAGTGGTACCCCCATAAATTGGGCGCATAAACTCAAAAACCATTTAGGACAGGAAACACTGGACAACAAATTTTTACAAAAGTCATGTTACTGAAATAAAATTAGTCAATTCTTATCAATTTTTATGTGCTGAACACGAATATGACAGTCAAATTGCAAAATTGGCTCTAGTTTTTTTGTAATCTGCAAGAAATTAATGTTTACATAACGAAATGCATTCCAATAGTAAAAGGTCAACTGTAATAGCCTACCTATAAAAAATCAAGTCATTGACTACATCTTAGATTTCTTCGCCTGTCTCTTGTACAGCTGTTCGGGAGCATCTCTGAGGAGTGTCCAGCAGTAGTCAGCCAGCATTGTAGTGGACCATTTTCCCTGGTATCTTTGTTCCATTGTTGCGATATCTTGATGAAAACGTTCGCCGTGTTCATCACTAACAATACCACAGTTGCTAGGAAAGAAATCCAAATGGGAATGAAGGAAATGAATCTTTAGAGACATATTGCAGCCAAGTTTCTTATACTTCATCAACATGTCTTCTACTAGTTCCTTATAGTTTTCTGCCCTAACATTTCCGAGGAAGTTTGTAGAAACTAGGCGAAAAGCATTCCATGCTTGTTTCGCGTCACCTTCAAGCAAGTTGTTGAACCGGTCATCTTTGAAAAGCTCTCGAATCTGAGGACCCACAAAAACTCCCTCTTTAATCTTTGCTTCGCTGAGTCGAGGGAATTTTTCATGCAGGTATCGGAATGCTGGCAAAGTCCGGTCAATGGCTTTCACGAAGTTCTTCATCAAACCTAGTTTGATGTGAAGGGGTGGTAGCAAGATTTTCTGAGCCTCAACCAGAGCTGGGTGTTGGATATTCTTCTCTCCAATGGCTACATTCTGCCTGTGAGTCCATTCCTTCCTCATGTAGTGCATTTCCCTTGCTCGGCTATCCCACTCGCATAAGAAACACATGTATTTTGTATATCCTTGCTGCAGTCCCATTAAAAGGGCAACTACCTTCAAATCACCACAGAGGTGCCAGCTGTACTTGTTATACTCAATGGAATTCAGTAGCTGCCTTAAGTTATCGTATGTCTCTTTCATGTGGACAGCATACGCTACTGGAATAGATGGAAGAATGTTTCCATTGTGCAAAAGCACAGCCTTGAGACTCAGTTTCGAAGAGTCCACAAATAGTCTCCATTCTTGTGGGTCATGAGTGATTTTTAAAGCATTCATGAGGCCCTCAATATCGGAACAGAATATCAGATTACTTTCCTTTCTGAAGAAAGGCTCCAATTGCTGGTGGCGCTTTCGATATGCAGTAATTGTGACATCTTCTTCTAGAAGATTCCATTGTTGGAGTCTTGATCCTAGCAATTCTGCCTTGTTCTTTGATAAGTCCAAATCACGAATCAGGTCATTTAGTTCTTCCTGTGTTATTCTGTGTGGGGTTGATGATGCACCACAGTGAAAATCTGGATCACTGCATGCTGATGGACCAGGAGAAGAACAGGTCGACTCACCTTTGTCTTCGTCAGATGAGTCAAGAGAATATTCTGCTGGAGGTTCTGGAATAGGAAGTCCCTCACCATGTGGAACTGGTCTCAATGCAGACGGAATGTTTGGGTAGACTATTCTCGACTTCTTTCGCTTCGTTATTCCGCCGGAAAGAGGAGGAACCAAGCAGCAGTAACAGTCATTTAGGTGGTTGCTTGGCTCTCTCCACACCATTGGGACTGCAAACGGCATTGATGACCTTTTGCAATTCAACCACTGTGAAAGCTGTGTTGTACATGTAGCACAGCATATATGCGGAGCCCAAGGCTTGTCTTGGTCACCAACCTTGCATCCGAAGTAAAGATGATATGCCTTCTTCACTTGAGAATTGATACTTTTCTTCTGGTTGGCAAATGTCACTTCCCCACAAGTATAGCAAAAATTGTCCGCGGTATTAACACACTTTCGAGGCATTACTGTTCTTTATTGTACGTAAATGGATAAAATAATAAGTTTTATGTAACAGTAGCTTGAACTGTCTCGCACAACGTCTAAAATATTTTAAATGCTGAACCTATCTGATTGGGCTTTATATAGTACACTGCTTACGTCAGCTTCAGCAGCCGCCTGGCATTAGTATAATAGGCCTACACATGTATAGTACACTGCTGACGTCAACTTACTTCAGCAGCCGCATGGCATTAGTATTGCATTGCATCAGAAAATGATGCAATCAACTGTGGATGATGTGAGCATGATGGTATTATGCAATGTTACATCATTATTCCGGATGTTGCTGCAGTCCTACTGGAGAAATTTACACAGTGAAACATAGAAAATGAGGTATATGAATATCTTCAAAACGAGAGCCAATACAAATTTTTCACGGTTATATTCGTGTTCGGCACACCAAAATACTACAGATTAGGGCCTTTTCAAGTCAGTAATGATTTCACTGTTGACCAGTGAAATCAATACAGCGATACTAGAATCAAATTCTCCACTGTCAACCATGATAAGACTAGATCACTCTGGGGCACGCCACCGCCTTGAGACCTACATAAACAAACCCAGGTTCTGCAGCAACTGCCAACACTGGGGACATTTCTCTTACAGATGTAGATATACCCAACTATGCTACAAATGCGGGGGAAACCACAAAGGTGTATGTCGTAGAATCACATCCAAATGTACCAACTGCAGGGGCCCCCACCTACCTAAATCCCACGAATGCCCCAACACTATCAAGGAATATCAAACCATAGATATTATGAACAACAAGCAAATCCCGTATCATGCGGCGAAAAAACTAACCCCCAGTAATAAAAATCACCACATCATGACCCCAAACAAACCAGCAACTGAAGCAACCACAGCCCAAACACCCAACCAACCAAGGTCAAACAAGGTCAAACAAAATCAAACAAGATTAAATAAACAAGATACATTCTTAATCAAACCCCACAAAGACTCACAACTCCACCACGAAGAATCAGATAACACTAACACCAAAAACAAATCACTGTCAAACCCGACAATAGAAAAGTTACTCATAGAGATCAAAGCCGAACTTATCAACAACCACCACTCCATCGTGGATAAAATAACACAGATAATGAGCATAATAAGCAAAATCGAATCAAATTTGAAGTTAACATCATAACCCTCAACACAACACAATCAATAAATGACCACCCCGATAATGGATTATACAACAAACCGGAACATTATAATATGGCAATGGAATGCTAGAGGATTAATAAGTAATATCAGTGAACTCAAAGCCAAATTACAAAGCTTAGAACACAAACCAGATATTATATGCATTCAAGAAACAAAAATAACAAGTAGAACTAAACAAATACCCAAACTCCCAGGATACGCCCCAGGTCACTTCAAAAATCGAACCACAGGACAAGGAGGTGGGGGTTTAGCCATCTATATAGCAGATAACATCCCGAATGTAACAACAATAACCATAACACCAACCCCAGGTAGCAACGAAGCATTCGAAATTCAGTCTCTCATAATTCATACAGGCAAGGGTCAAATACAAATATTCAATATTTATGACCCGGGGGAACATCAGGCACAGCTAACTTAATTACTTACAAACAAATAAATGATCACAAACGAGTAAATCAGATCGTCATCTGTGGAGATTTCAATGCCCATAACGATCTATGGGGGGGGGGGGCGAGGGGGGGGGGCGGTGTGACGGACAAAAGAGGCAAATTGATTGAAGAATGGACAGCAGAATCTAACTTAGCCATTTTAAATGACGGTACAAAAACACGCCTTAACCCAGAAAGCGGTCTCATGTCCGCCATCGACCTCACCATTTGCTCGCCATCAATAACCCAGGTGGCGGACTGGAGAGTGGATCAAACTGACCCCTTGGGCAGTGACCACTTTCCAGTAATAGTCACCCTGCAGATGACGGTCCAATACAACTCGCTAAAAAGAACCCCTGGATGGATATATTCAAAAGCAGATTGGACCACATTTAATGAAACACTAAGCAAAATAGACACCAAAAACCTAGAAAATGATGATATTAATAAATATTACGAAGACCTGATTCATACCATACTAAAGGCAGCCACCACTAACATACCCAAAACTAGTGGTAACCCAAATAAACAAGCAGTCCCATGGTGGAATGATGAATGTAAACAAGCCATCACTGATAAGAAAAAAGCCCTCAATAAATTCAAACGCACTAAAAACTCTATTGATTTCACTATATATAAACAAAAGGAGAAAAACCTTAAAAACATAATTAAACAGGCAAAGGAATCAACTTGGCATAATTACTGCACGAATATCAATATCACAACTAGTACCAAACAAGTCTGGGATAAGATTAGATCAATTAGAGGAAAGACAACTAACACCACCCCAAAAATAGCTGGAGCCATAACTAATAAAGAAAAAGCTGACCGACTAGCTCAGCATTTCTCAGATATGAGTAGCAACACGAACCACACCCCAGCATTTCAGTTACATAGGAACAAAGTAGAAAGAACCCATAGTAATCTGTTTAAAGACCTCGGTCCCAAAGTCTCGAACCTAAATAAAGACATTACAACTTACGAATGGGACCTAGCATTGAAAACCAAAAACGAAACTAGTCCAGGGGAAGATCAAATAGGATACACAATATATAAAAATATCCCAAATAACATTAAACAAACAATTATTAAATTACTAAACCAAATATGGACCTCAGGCAAACTACCCGATAAATGGAAACACGCAATAGTAATTCCAATACCCAAGCAAGGAAAAGACCTAACGATATTAGCTCATACAGACCCATTTCCCTAACAAACAACATTTGTAAGATCATGGAAACCATAGTCACCAACCGACTCAAACACCACCTAGAGAGCAATAATTTAATCTCCGATAATCAATGCGGATTTAGAAACAAAAGATCCACCACGGATCAACTAATATGATCGGAAACCGCAATCAAATTAGCGTTCAACTCCAAACGCAAAGCTGATAGGAATTTAATTGCAGTATTTATTGACCTCGAAAAGGCATTCGACCCAAAGGCTTATTAGCCAAACTCAACCACTACGCCATCACAGGTCGAATGTTTAAATTCATTGAAAACTTCCTCGCTGACCGTAAAATATCAACCAGAGTCGGCGACACCTACTCTGAACCACACACACTTGAAAACGGTACACCACAAGGGAGCGTACTCAGCCCAACCCTTTTCAACATCATGATTAATGACTTGGACACCAACTTAACATCAAAACTAATTGAACTCTCACAATTTGCTGATGATAGTGGATTATGGAAAGCAGGAAACCCCTCCAACCACAAAGTAATCAGCGATATTCAAACAAGTTTAAACAAAATAGGGAAATGGGCTGATAAATGGGGTTTCAAATTATCCCATGAAAAAACCATAGCAGTATTATTCACCACCAAACGTAAATTGCAAAATCAGTTTCCCAAACTCACCATCCAAAATCAACAAATTAAATTCGTAAAAGTAGCACGATTTTTAGGAATGCATTATGACTCCAAGCTAAACTGGGGACACAACATAAACGAACTAGTCAAAATGTGCAATAAAGACCTTAACCTCCTTACAACCCTTAAAGGAACCACCTGGGGATCCAATCAAGAAACCTTACTAGCTTTATATAAATCGTTAATTAGATCTAAACTAGATTACAGATGCCAAATTTACAACTCGGCACCCCAAAATAACCTCAAGAAACTAGATAGCATACAAAGAAAGGCCCTAATTATTTGCACTGGAGCACTACCATCCACATCACTAGTGGAACTTCAAATCTTAACTGGAGAACTGCCGCTCCACCTTAGAAGACAAGAACTCACCCTCAGATATGCAGCCAGGTTAACAACACACTCCGACACACACCCCACCCGGCTAGCTATAAATAAATGCAACATACCTTTTAGAACTAAATTATCACAAAACATACCAGCAGGGAAATTAGTCCATCAATTAGTTGAACAACTTCCTATAGACAACCTCCAAGCAGAAATTGCAAATCACTATGACAAAGAACCATGGATAAATATCAACCCCTCAGTTAACATCCTCATTACGAAATATGGCAATAAAAACGAACAGGAACTCAAACTAAACACAATCTGTACAGAAGAAATCAACTCAAAATATTGCAACTACATTAAGATTTACACTGATGGATCCAAATTTACAGAACCACCCAGAACAGCAGCAGCTTACGTAATCCCCGAACTTAACATTAAAGTAGGACGAAGACTACCTAACCTCTGCTCTATATACACAGCTCAATTCTGGGCCATACTTGAAGCACTCAAATGGATCAAAGAGAACAAAATACCCCAAGCGGTAATAATAAGTGACTCGCTAAGCGTCATAAACTCAATACTTAATAACAACACCAAATCAAGAGAAAACAATCTTAGTCAAACCAATTTATTGCTAAAAATACTGAACAATAATAACTTACAAGTAGAATTTATGTGGATACCATCCCATATTAACATACCAGGTAACGATATGGCAGATATAACAGCTAAGCAAAAACTAAACGAAACCACTCACATCAATTTAGATTATAGCATATGCGAACTCAATAGCATATCTAAAACCCTCATTGATAATAAATGGCAGGAATTATGGAACACAAGCACTCAAGGCAGGAAACTAAAAACTATCATTAAAGAAGTATGTAGAAATAGGAAACCACCCAAAACAAAAGGCAGTGAACAAAAATTCATAAATAGAATACTCACGGGCAAAACCAAGCTGGCTAACAGCTTCGGACAATACATAGGACCACAACCACATAACCCTAACTGCTACCACTGCAGGGTCCCAGAAGACCTAGAGCATATTTTTAACAACTGCCATACACTTGAAAAAGAAAGGGCTAAGTTTAAAGTTAAACAGCATAATATTGGATTCCTTGCAACATACCCATAATTCTTGATGAACACAAACCCCAATATTAATCTAACATTCAAAAATATCATAAGTTTTATACACGAATCCAATCTAATCAAAAAAATCTAAGAAAGTAAATCAAAGACCAGTTAAAAATATTACAAATCACTGTTTGGGAATTATGACGGCCGGCTCGGTCTCGTGGGTTCACAGACTGACACAACCGTTCATAGCCCGAATAATAAAAACCAGTTAAGGACGAATATTACAAAATCACTGTTTGGGAATTATGACGGCCTGCTAGGTCTCGTAGGTTCATAAACTGACACATCCGTTCATAGCCCGAATAATAAAAACCAATTAAGGCCACAAACAATTAAAATAGGAAAATAGGAATTAATTAAAACAGGACTCCATAATAACATACAAACAACCATAAAACAAGTTTTCATTCCAAACCAATAAGATAAGGAATCAAAATAAATAAGGAATTCATGAAGAAAAAAAAGAAAAAGGAAAAAAAAATATACTCCTAACCGTCTCCTTGTCTCTAAAACAACATCTGGCTGAACTTTTAAATCAAGCTTCCACAGCTATTTCTACTAACATACTCAGCCAAATCCAGGCAATGTTGGCAGACGACCCTGAAGAATTTGAAACTTCCACGCTGGCCCTGTAAGTATCATCATCCAGCGGCGATGAAGCTGATGAACCTGAACCACCTAAACAGAGTGGGAAAAAGGAAGGCTCTGTCTACCGGAATATGGGACTGGGAAAGGCAAGTGATGATATCAAAAAAGCGGGCCACTTCGTCAATGCCACAAGACCAGGTGTCCTAATGTGACGTCATCGCTGCCGACCAATCGTAGCGGGAGTCACATACTGCTTGGTTTGACACCTGGGGCATTTCAATCCAGCTAAGAAACACGAGTGTGTGGTGTGACTATTCCCACTCACGTTTATTAGCCTTTCAGTCAGGTTGTTAAGGACTAGTTAGTCCTACACCTGAGTGGCTAAATTAAAAAGTACTCTTTGAGTACATAAAAGCCTGGGGGATGAGGCTCCTTTTCCTTCCCCCAGGAGTAATTAAAAATCACGCAGTGCGTGAATAAACAAGTGGTACATGTTCAAAAGAACGAAAACCACTATAATCCAACTAACTAACTAACTCCCAGCAAAAAGAGTGAAAGGAGATTGGAGTAGGAGATGCGTTTGCGGTGCCAGGCCGGGGAGGTGTCAGCATTAGATAGGTGCATCTGGAGTTCAAACAAACAGCCCTTTTCAGGGCTACCCCAACCTCTAGAAAAGAAATAGTAATCGATTTGCCAATGTGTGTATGTAGAGTAGTGTGAATATAAACACTGACTCTTTTTTTCCTAGTGTGAGTGTATGTATTTGTGTTTGTAAGAGCTCACGTACGTTTGTGTGGATAGTAGATTATTGGGATTTGATTTTAATGCTTTGCGTGTGTGGATGGTAGATTTTGGGTTTGTTTATTGCTGCTTCGCGTATGTGAATAGTACATAATATGAGAAGAGAAAAGTAGGGGATGTTTTCCTTCACGTCCGCGCGTTGTTTGGTCATGATCTAGGTAATATAAGTTTTGTCTTAGGGGGATGTTTTCCTTCACGTCCGTACTTTTCGTATAAGAACCCACAACGTTCGTCGTTCGCACCATTCTACAAAGAATAAAAAAGAAGATGGCTTCGAACCACCTTGATAAAATGAAAAAATTGCAAGACGTCCTGGACAATTTGGGCATGATGGAGCAAATGTTAGTTAACCTAAACGAGGATCACTATTCTTATAGTCCCCATCGAGTGAAGATGGAGATCAACAATTTAAGAAAACTAAAGGAAATTATAAGTGATCTGTTGAAAGAAATAAAGGAGGAGAAGGAGGATGAAGAGGAAAGGATAAGGATGAGAGCATGGAACGAAAAAATTGAAAAGGAAGAAGAAAATGAGAAGAGGAAGAAAGAAGAGGAGGAGAAGCAGAAAGAGGAGAAAAAGAAGAAAAAGGAGGAAGAAAAGAAAGAAAAGAATAGAAAAAGTGTAGGACAGAAAATAAGAAGCTGGTGGAGGAATAGAAGAAATTAGAAGAAGAAGAAAACTAAAGGCCCTTTTCAGGGCCACTCCTATCTCTCGAAAAGACCTTGACTTTCATTGCCTACCCCTTTTTATTATTTTTTTTAAAATTTTTTTAAAAAAAAATGAAAAAATAGAGACCCCTCCCTGTTTCAATTTTCAACAGGCCCACGATTTATTCCCATGTTAAATTCCCTTGAGGCTATATCCCCAGGGGTTTCCGTAATGTTAAATTTCCCATTGTCCCTAGACAGTCCCACAATCTATACCCATGTTAAATTTCCCACTGTCCTTAGACAGTCCCACGATCTATTCCCCATGTTAAATTCCCATTGTCCCTAGGGTACAAACTTTTTTCTTCCATGTTAAATTTACATAGTCCCCAGGGTACAACCTCCTAGTTTAACATGAACGTCCCCTTGTCCCTAGGGTATCCCTATTCACTACTTACGTTTTATTACAGAGACTAGTTAAATTTCCAAAATGTTCTTTGATTTCCTGTTTTTCGAAAATAATAGTTAGTAGGACTAGAGAATTGCCAGTTCCATAACCGGTTTCTATACAGGCATCATTTACCACTGTAAACATTTTCTAAAACCAGTAAGAAATCTAACATTACCAGTTTAATGCGGCTGGTCTTTCCCCAGGTGTATCTTTCTTTTTTTCTTTTTCCTTTTTTTTTTTGGGGGGGGGGAGCGGGGGCGGTGGAAGGCACCAGACAGATGCAGACACACACCCCAATTAAAAAAATAGAAAGTTTTTTATGTGTTCGTACTGCCCCCTTAGGTGTGTATGTTTGTATTTGGTGAAAACCGAATTTTGATTTAAAAAACCTTTTAATGTTTACAAAAATTTTACGGTGTATTTGTAGTCCCTAGTGTATCTTACGGGTTATTTACCCGAACCAGGCTTCCTTGTCCTAGTCGGAATCCCTTCCCTTTAGTTTTGATAGTGACCTTTGCTAAGGGTCCCCTTCATCTTATGTATGTTATATGTGTATTTGCTATATTGTGCGTATGCTATAGATTGTTTGTTAGGACAGCATCTATATCAAATTTTCCTTCAAGTTGTCTTACAGTACATTTATTTTTTTCTAATTATTTAGATTTATTTTTTGTTTTTTATCGAATTTCCATTTTTTACATTCTTTTAAGTTAAAAATGAGAATCGGTGTCTTAAACGAGAGAATAAAAAGAACTATTGTTTTAGATGCTTGTTTATGGCGTGGCGATTTTCATTGTTTCCTCGGACTAATTTGGTGGTGTCAAGGCCATGTCCTATACAAGGAGCCGAAATCTCTTAATTTGTAATTATGCAGCTCTTAATTTGCGAGCATAGCCTTATTTACCGTCTTGAAAGGCTGATTCTCTACGTAATGGGAAATTTGTCCTAAAGGACCTAAAATCAAGAAAAGATATTTAAAAAATTGTTTAGTTCCCTATGGTTATATTGGATCCCATGTGTTGTATTAGTTTTTATCCTATCCCCATATATATGTACAGTGTATATTTCCTGCTTACTGGTTTTTCTGAGGCCCTGCTGCAGGCTTTTTCACTTCGCGTGGCGCCATGTGACTTAGACCTGCAGCGTCTATGGCTCGTACTTTACCAGCATGCAGGTTCCCTGTCCCTTTAAGGTTTCATAATTGGTTGGAAGGGGAGCGAGAAAAAAAAAAAGAAGAGTGAAGGCTCCATTGTTAATCTAGAATTAGTTTAATGGGTATCCACTGTATCTTTGTTCGTTTGTTGTTTTAGGAAGGAAGGATCTTTTCTGAGGCATCGGAGGATCTATAAAAATTATTTTCTATTGCCATGAGTTGGGAGATGGGCGCGGGGCTCCCGCCAGCGCACTGGCGGAACATACCACTAGTGGTCTGTAAACCGGAGCCCCTCTCCCATCTCCCTCCTCCTGGTTATGATGTCCCACCAGTCAGATTATTTTCCGATTGCTTTTATCTGTCCGCAGGCCATCATTGTTTTTCATATCTCCATGATTAGCTTTACCTCTTTTTTGCATATCTCCATGATTAGCTTTACCTCTTTTTTGCATATCTCCATGATTAGCTTTATCCTCTCTTTTTTGCATATCTCCATGATTAGCTTTACCTCTTTTTTGCATATCTCCATGATTAGCTTTACCTCTTTTTTGCATATCTCCATGATTAGCTTTATCCTCTCTTTTTTGCATATCTCCGTGATTAGCTTTACCTCTTTTTGCATATCTCCATGATTGTCTTTATTCTTTTCTTTTTTGCATATCTCCATGATTAGCTTTATCCTCTCTTTTTTGCATATCTCCATGATTAGCTCTATCCTCTCTTTTCTGCATATCTCCATGATTAGCTTTATCCTCTCTTGTTTTGTTTGGTCGCATTGCACCATGGTATGGTATTTAGTGAAGTCAGCTTATTTGCATAATGGGCATTTCAGTATAAATCTGATCATCCGTCTTCTCACTACTACTTCACCTGTTAACCAGGTGTTACGAAAGTATTTAAACATTATACTCTGTATTTTTACTGAGTTTATTTTACTCCAGTGCCCTCATGTTCTATCCCAGCTTATTTTAATATGTTCTCGCTCTATCTTTCTCTTTATATTTTTTGTAATATCTTCCCTAACCCATTGATATGTTTTGTTTTTGTGTAAATCCCATAAATCTTTATTATCTCCATATTTGACTAGTAGCTCGCTTATGTATCTTAACTTCCTAGGGACTTCAGGTAGCTTTGTTAATTTACCGTTCTTAGATATAAGGATTTCATATGGACAACGTTCTTTTGCATACCAGGGCCCAGCAACGTGGAATGAATTGCCCACTGAACTTAGACACAAAGACACAAGTGATCCCATTCAAGAGTGCTCTTAAAACTCACTTATTTCGACTGCAAGAACAAACTTAAGGACCTAATAATGTTTCCTACCTTAAATATTTTCAGCATGTTTTTTATGTTTTCTAATTTTATGGAGTTTGTTTTTTGTAATCGTATTATATATGTTTTTTATGTTGTATGTGTTGTCTAATGTTGTAAAGCGCTTGAAGCTTCTAAAGATTAGGCGCTATACAAAGTCCTCATTATTATTATAATTATTATTATTATTGTTATTATAACTTCTCTGTTCCTCATTTTAAACCAAGACCAATAGAGTATCTTTCTGGCCAGATATCAATTTAATATTGACATCAAGTTGGTTACTTATTCCTTATTCCCGATTGAATAAGGAATAACTAACCATTTACTTATTCCCGATTCAACTATTTCTACATACATTTGGTTAAGTATTCCCTATTCACATCCAATTGGGTATTCATTCATTATTCACAGTTCCATTAGTAATTGGTTATAATTTACTTATTGAAGATTAATTTTTTTTTTTTTTTTTTTTTGGGCACCAGACAGATGCCCCCCCCCCCCCAGCCAAAGAATAAAAGTGTTTTTATGTTTCACTGAGTCCCCCAGATATGTTGCTTTATTTTTTAAATTTAAACAGAATTTCGATCAAAAATTTTAAATGAATT
This sequence comes from Sinohyriopsis cumingii, assembly GCA_028554795.2. Lineage (NCBI taxonomy): Eukaryota > Metazoa > Mollusca > Bivalvia > Unionida > Unionidae > Sinohyriopsis > Sinohyriopsis cumingii. Next base: position 149,834,558 of record CM068829.1, on the reverse strand, counting down.
TTTGACGGGGTATTTATTTCCTAGTGTATTCTGTAGGATTGTTCTTCCGAGTCGGTTTCGATCACCTGACTCGGAGTCCCTCTCCTAGTATCTTTGTTACCTTGGCTAAAGGTTGCCTACGTCCCGTGTTTGCTATGTGTGAATGTGCTATATGTTTGTTCGTGCTATGGTTGTGTTCGTGTTGGGACAGCCGTCTATATCGAATTCTTCCCCAGTTGTCCTGTGATCCTTATAACATGGATCTTCTAAATTTTGTACATATTTATATTTCCAAGCTTTTAGAATAAGAATTTTGAATTTTGGGCGAAGTAACGGTGTAATAATATTTTTAGGGGAAAAAAAAACTACTATTGTTTTAGTGTGTGCTATGTGTGTGTCGTTCTTCGCAAATCTATATTCTGCTGAGGTCAGCTGTGTTCGAGAGAGCTCCATATTTACTTTATTGTTTTTACTTCACTCTCTCGAACTTGGCTACCTTTATTTATTTATTATGTTTCCGGAAAGGGTTGCCAAAGATTTTATTTCCTATACAGTTGAGTGACAGTATAGGTGTCAGTATAGATTGGTTTCTTTTGTGTTGTATATCTACTTTTCCATGTCTCATGTCTGTTCCTTCCTTCCTAGCTCCATATGAGTGTAGGTCTCTGTCCTATAATTCTCAAAGATAAAAGAAAGGTATTAGTATTCAATATACATTTGCTTAAGTAGAAATGGAGAGGTATACATTCTACTATTATCTATCAAGAGTAGGCAGGAGTAATGTCCCATTGGGGTAACTGCCGTTGGTAGTTATCATTACATATGCCTCTCACTTTAGTTCATTCTCCTATGACTATTATTTGGCCACAGGCCATCATTGTTGTAACGATATAGTCAGTAATTTTATACAGCGTATTTTTAGTAAAATTCCCATCAAGATATAAAATGCTTTGTTGTTTATATTTATCTGTTTTGTTTATTTCAGCTATTACCTTGTCCCTATTTATTTTTGTTTTTTCACATTGTATTATCACATGGAATTTAGAAAACGGGCCTCTTTTACACAGTGGACATTTTGGCGGTACTCTGACCATGCGCCGTCTCACTGCAGCCTCTCCTGTCAACCATGCATTGTGCATGTATTTAAAGCAGAGGCTTTGAATTTTAAGGGAGCCTAGTTTCGTCCAGTGCCCCCATGCTCTGTCCCAGTTAATGTATAAATTTTCTTTTTCTGCCGTGCTTTTAATATTTTTTGTTACGTCCTCCCTTATCCAGTTATATGTTAAAGTTTCCTCTTTATTCCATAGTTCTTTTTTATCTCTATATTTTATTAGTAAATCTTTAATGTTTTTGAATTTTCTTGGAATTTCTAATTGTTTTATTAACTTATTATTTTTGTAAATATCGTCCCTATTTCTTATGGAGAATCCATAACGGTATATGTAAATACCTTCCCATGGACTCTTTGGTTCTAGTCTTAGCCTCTTAAATCTATTTAAAATATTGACGGCTTTAAGTAGTATAGGGCTGGGGAGTCCTACCCCTCCCCTTTCTTTAGCTTTATATAGTGTTTCTTTATTAATATAATGAAGTTTAAAATCCCAAATGTAGTCTATTATATTATTATCTATTGTGCTTAATGCTTTGTTACTAATATCTATAGATTTTAAGATATAATTAATATGGGCGTACATGTATGTTTTCGCTACTTGTACTCTCTCCATTAGGCATAGTGGCGTTAGTGCCCAGATTTTCACATTCTGTTCGATTGCTTCTCTTATTTGTCTGCAGTTTTCCTTCTCTTCATTTTCTCCAAAATTGACTCCCAAAACTTTGACCCTTTTCTTGATTAAATGTGGGGGTAAACCTGGGTGGTTACCTCTCCAGTTTCCTATTTTGAGTATTTCCGTTTTGTCGTGATTAATCTGTGATCCTGATGCTTTGCTAAATCTGTCAAATTCTTGGATCAGGTGTTTAAAGGAGTTATGATCCTTTATAAAGTTTGTACAATCGTCGGCGTGTTGTAACATTTTCACTTCTTCTTTTATATTCGGTATTTTAATACCTTCAATATCTTTATTTAGTTTAATGCTCATGCTTAGTATTTCAGTCGCTATTACATATAATAGCATAGATAGTGGGCAGCCTTGCCTCACCGATCTTTTAATATCAAATTTACCCGTCTTTGCTCCATTCAAAGGCTTTTTCTTGGTCAAAAAGTACCATGGCAGCTTTTTGTCCACTATCATTTATATGTTCAATAATTGTTTTTATACTTAATATATTATTTTGTATATCTCTGCCTTTGGGACCACATGTTTGATTTATATTTATTATTTTCCCCATTTCCTTTTTTATCCTATTCGCTAAAATTTTGCTTAGTATTTTATAGTCCGTATTTAGGAGGGAGATGGGCCTCCAATTTTTAAGATCTTCCCTATCCCCCTTTCCTTTATACAGTAGTGTTATTATCCCTTCCCTCATACTCTCTGTCATGACATCATTTCTAAGTAAAATATTATTATACAACCATTCTAAGATGAGCGACAAGATTAAAAGCCCTTAAGGGCATGCATTGGTATTATTCTAACCCAGTTAGAGAAATGAGAGTGTTCTTTGGTGCCAGTTATATAAAGCTGACTTGAGACAAATCACGGACTATTTGTTGGAAGAGGTTAGGATATTGGTGGGTATACATAATAAGTAATTTGAGATATGATTAATTAGTTGTGTTAGATGTTTGGGTCGCGTCATGTTGTGCATGGCGCGAACTATTAGAATTTGTATTCGAAAAGCTTACTAATGACTCAAGTAAACGTGAAACCACAACAAACCTATAAAGTGTGAAATTGGAGCTTTTTCTTATGTGGTCAGAATGTGTTAAAAGAAGAATTATTTCAAGTATCTGCGGGTTTAGAAAGCCTTCATTTGACATCGACTGTTGTCTTGAATTCCTTGAAACAGGGTAAACAAGCATACGGGCAGGCGTATGAAACACGCTAAGTGTGAATCAAATCTATCAATACGTTGTGCTAATTAAACCCGTACATAACGATTTTGATTGCCACTTATGATGAACAGTATTTATTCAGGAATCTGTTCCAACAGAAGCCAAAGTGTTGCAAAAATTCGTTTAACCGATTTTCAGAAACTGGGGCTACAGAAAGGGGGGGGGGGAAGAAGTACAACATATGTGGCAAGAAGATAATATCTTTTTTACACAGGTGCGCCAATACGTCTCCTCTTTAAAGAGTTTTGACATGGACATTTCTCTGACATTTTATCTCTAGGGAATAGTGTCGAGCCACGAAAAAGGTCCTGGTGAATCAGCGAAAAAGGGGCAACCTAAGGGTACCGGGTATGAAAAGACTCACAACTGGATCAATTGAACAGAGTGTAATTATTAAATATATCCATTTCAACGCCTCTCAGACAGTATCTAGATAGGGATCTCTTCCAACTTTAGGAAACGTTGTAATGATAGCTGTAACAAAGTCCATTAGCAGATTACCTCTTCAGCCCATATATGGTTCCTACAGTTCACCACTAAAATGATCTTGACATTTATTATTGTACGATATCTTCTAAACAGAGATATATTTGACTCTCGAAAGCATTTTTGACGCAGTTTGTTTAATGTAAGCGGAAAACTAAGAGGGTCTTTATGTATACCACCCGTATTTAAAACCGCTACAAAAACAATGAACAGATTGCAGCCAAACTTTGCGATGTTTGAACCCGTACTCGGTTTATTTTGATTTCAACCCTTTTTTGAAAGTCCGTAAAGAGTAACCGATCCCAACAGTAGGAAACCTTAGAAGACAATTAGTCGAGATGATTTCGACGAATTCGAGGTGAGATGAAAGAGGTCGGGCACAACACATGCGATCAGAAGGTTATACCTTACGTGTATAGTTGGGCACAACACATGCGATCAGAAGGTTATACCTTACGTGTATAGTTGGGCCTCTACGTCTCCTCTTTAGCGAGTTTTGACAATGGTCCTTCTTTGATATGTCATCTCTTTGCGACAGAGTCCGCCCACAAAGGAAGTCCTGACTAATATCGTCGATAGGAAAGAACGATGGGTACCGGGTATGAAAAACAGTAAAATGTTAACATATTGTATCAAACATTTGCGCTAATTGAACCTCTATTAAGAGGATTTTGATTATAACGCCTCTTGGGTATTATCTAAGTAACAGAAGGAAAAAGTGGAAGAAAACACTTCAAGCCAATATCGAGAAATCCTCGGCTAGATAAAGTTAGTAGAGCACAACACATGACGTAAGACTTTATATTACGTTTACATTTGAGCTAATACGTCGCCTCTTTATATAGTTTTTACATAGACCATCTTTGATATTGCAATAAATTTTGGAGTATCCGCCATTTGCATATAGCTCTCCGTTTTAAGGATTTCGTAGATTTTAGTGATCACTTGGTTGACTCTTGGAAGTCGGTGTCATCACCCCGACTAATTAGCCAGTTGCAAGTGGAAAACATCACAGATTGCAATGTTGTTGAGATTCCAGGATGGCATGGTTTAATCGTATAGTGAGTTCATGTCAGAGGCCCATAAGTGTCCCTGGCTGAATAGCCCCTATTAAAATCTAACTGTATGGAACGATTATGTGAGTCCATGTGCAGTATTCATGATGGGTGATTGGTAAATTGTACAACAGAGTAATTCAGAAGGGACAATTCCGTTGTCTAGAGACGCCTTGTGTTGTTGTTCTAATGGTAGATATGGTGCAAAGATACAGGTGAAATGAGGCTTACAAGAATGATTTCACTGGCCTGAGGTAGCGCAGGTAAAATAGTTCCCTGTATAGGATGTATGATTTGTATATTTTCAAGGCGTGAAATACTACCGCTACGTTACGGAAATGTAATAAGGAGAAACCGTGCAGTTGTGAAGTTGTCAAGACAAAACAGCAAAATCAGGTGCAACTTTTGAGGGTACCGGCTATGAAAAACACGCAAATGTCAATAAACTGTATCAATAGATTGTACTCATGGGATCATTACTTAGAGGATTTTAATTTCAACACCTCTTATAGTTTCGGAATAAGGTTCCTTTCTAAGAGAAGAAAAAGTAAAAAAGAAAATTCGTCGGGCCGATTTCGAGAAACTCACGACTAAATAAAGAAAGTCGAGCAGAACACATGCCGTACGATTTTTGACATGGACCCTTCTTTGACATTTTATCTCTAGGGGTCAGCGTCGACCCACGACACATTTCTTCGAGAGAAATCAGATAATTAAGGGACACCCTATGAGTGCCAGGTTTGAAAAACGCGCTCAATGTACATCTGTATCAATAATTTGAAGTAATTTGACCAATCCTTACATGATTTCGATTTCAATGCCTCTTGGACAGTATCTAGCTTGGGATATGTTGTAACAGTCGGAAAACATACAAAATTAATTGGTCGAGCCGCTTTCGAGAAATTCACGGTTAGGTAACTGTGGTCGAGTACTGCACATGCCGTGAGAATATTATATTTTACATATACAGTTGGGCCCTTACGTCCCCGCTTTAAGCATCTTTAACATTGGTCCTTCTTTGACATTTTATATGTATGGAATATAGTCTACCCACGAAGGATGTCCATGTGAATTTTCGAGCGGATTCAGAGAAATTAGTGCCCCATTTTCGGCACCAGATATGAAGAAAAAAAAGCATATTGAGCACAGATTATGTTAACATTTTGTACTAATTGTACCCCTACCTCGAGGATTTTGATTTCGGCGTCTCTTGGACAGCATAAAGTTAGGAGTCCGTTTTAATAGTAGAAAACTTTTAACGAGAATTATCTAGCCTATTTCGATAAATCCGGAGCTCAATACACGGTCGTTATAACGATGATTACTTGGAGAATGCCGCTTCTGTCCTTATCTGGACCCAACGGTTCTCGCCTAAATAACATCGTGATCGATCTTACTTTTGAAAAATTGTACATATGGATATGTTTGACACCTACAATATGTATTGACAGCATTATTCGAGAACAATGGGATAAATATGACAGTCGTTATGGATACCCGCAGTATTGAATTGTTACAGCCCTTTAGGAGATTTAAGTAAAACTTTGCAAAGCAGGAGTCGGGAAATTTGGGGGTAAATATATGATGGGGGGAGGGGATACATGCAGTACACGGATTAAATCGTATATATACACATGGACCCTTGAATACCTTTATGCAGTGTTTTACATTGGCCCTTCTTGAGACTTTATGTCTAGGACGGCATGTGTTCTGCTCGACTTTCTTTAGTCGCAAGTTTCTTGAAATCGGCTCGACGATTTTTTTAAAACTTTCTCTCTCTGCTGTTAGAAAAGGGCATTATTTCGATACTGCATAAAAAGCGTTGAAATCAAAATCCTCTAAGTAAGGGTTCCATGAATACAAACTATTGATGAAGTTTATCAACATTTGCATGTTTATCACAGCCGGTATCCCACAAGGCGCCCCTTATTTCGCTGTTTCGTCTCCACGAAATTCGTCAGGATTTCTTTCGTAGGTGAACTCTATCCAGGGCCGGCGCCAGACCCGGCCAGACTATCTGGCGCTCTGGGCAAAGTTTAATTCTGCCCCCCCACCCCGGAAAATATCAGTTTTAAAATTTATAAAGAATTTTTTTTTTAAATATGCGCCCCCTGAAATCAGCGCCCTAGGTGGCTGCCTAGTTTGCCTATATGGTAGCGCCGGCCCTGACTCTATCTCGTATAGATAAAATATCAATGGAGGGTTCATGTCAAGACTTTATAAAGAGTGGACGTAATGGCCCAAATATATTTAATCTTAAGGCATGTGTTCTGCTAGACTTCCTTTATTTATTCGCGGATTTCTTGAAATCGGCTCGACGAAGTTTCCCCAAACTTTGTCTACTGTTTGAACAGATACCTACCTAGAAAACGCCAAGGAGGCATTGAAATAAAAATCATCTAAGTAGGTTTTTAATTGGGTCAAATTAAAGTAGCGGAAACTGCATCGGCTATACTACACCGAGTCTAGCTACCTCGAGTTCTTTAGGGTAGATCTGAATCTCTCTGAAGACTGGTGCTCCAGAGTGTGACAGATTTTTACCCCAGCGGGATACCGTCTTATTTCGGGCTTCTTTTCGCAAACTGAGTCTCTGGGTCGCTGAGTCGCCGACCGACTGGGTGTCCTGTGGTCGGCGACTGCGTCGACAATTGAGTTGCTAGATCGTAGACTGGATCATCGTCTGGATCGCCAGGTGTACGACTGGGTCGTGGATTTGTCTACTGGGTCGCTGAGTCACTGACTGGGTCGCTGACAGGGTCGCTGGCTTGGTCGCCGAGTGAGTCGCATATCCGTCGACTGTGTTGCTGACTGCGTCGCAGATTCAACGACTGGGTTCCAGAGCCGTCAACTGTATCACTTACTGTCGCAGAGCCGCAGACTGGGTCGCTGGGTGAGTCGCAGAGTCGCCGACTGGGTCGTCTATGATCCGCAGAATCGTCGACTGGGTGTCCTGTGGTCGCCGGGTCGCCGACTGGGTCGCAGAATAGTCGAAATGTAAGGATGTGCTTCGTTTGTTGACTTTACATCCTAGAGCAAAAATATCAAAGAAGGGTCCATATAAAAACTGGATAAAGAGGGGACGTAATGGCTCAAATGGAAACGTATGACATAATATTACAGCATGCATGGAGCTCTAATTGCTTTATATAGTCGCGATTTTCTGGAAATAGGCTGGAAAAAGTTTCTTCTAATGTTTCCTACTGTTAGAACGGATCACTGTTTTCATAATGTCTAAGAGATGTTGAAATTAAAATCCGCTAAGTAGGAGTACAATTAATACAACCTATTGATACAATCTATTAACATTTGCCTGTTTTTCATACTCTGTACCCATAGCGCGCCCCTGTTTCGCTGATTACTGTCGACAAAGTTCGACTGGTCTTCCTTCGTGGGTGGAATCTATACACTAGAGATACAATATCAAAGAACTTTCTTTGTCAAACCTCTAGACTGGGTGGAGGCATTAGCCAAAATCTAAACGTAAGTTATAATCTTCTTACGACATGTTTGAACCAGACCTTCTTCAGCTAGCCGCTTATATCTTGAAATCGGCTACAGGAATTTTATGAACGTTTTCATATTGCTAGGACGGGTACCTATTTAGATATTGTTCAAGAGACGCTGAAATTAAAATCCTCTAAGTATGTGTACAATTAGTACAAACTATTGAAACAATATATTAACATGTTCATGTTGTTCATACTCGACACTCATTGGGCGTCCTTTTCATCGCTGTTTCTTCTCGACGAAATTCGTCCGGACTTCTTTCTTTGATTGACTCTATCCTCTAGAGACAACATATTCTGTCTCTAGCCGCGAAATCGGCTCAAAGACGTTTCTTCAAACATTTCATACTGTTAGACCGGGTTCCGATTTAGATACGGTACAAAAGACGTTGAAATAAAAATGCTCTAAATTGGAGTACAATTATTAGACTAATGATAAAATCAATTAATTTTTGCGTTTTTTCATATACGGTTCGTATGGCCTACACCCCTTATATCGCTGGCTCTTCTCGACGAAATTCGTCAGGACTTCCGTTGTAGATGTAGTCTATCCTCTAGAGATAGAATATTATAGAAAGGTCCATGTCAAAACTCTAAAGAGGACACGTAATGGCCCAGTTGTGTCAATAAGATATAATCTTCTTACGGTATGTGTTGTTTCCGACCTCCATCATCTAGCCGCGAATTCTAGAAATGGGCACAACGAATTTTCTTCAAATTTTTCGTAATGTAAGAACGAGTCCATAACCAGATAATGTCAAAGAGGCTTTGAAATCAAAGTCCTCTAAGTGCAAACTCAATTAGTACAAACTATTGATGCAAATATATTAAGATTTGAGTTTTTTCTTCTTCTTCATACCCAGTACTCAGAGGACGCCCCTTAGTTCCATGTTTCCTTCCGACGAAATTCGTCAGGACTTACATCGTGGATGGACTCTATCGCCTAGAGATAACATATCGAATAAATGGCCCATGTCAAAGCTCTTAAGAGGGGAAATAATAACCCAACTGAATACGTCAGATATCATCTTCTTACGGCATGTATTGTACTCGACCTCCTTCATCTAGTCGCGAATCTCTCAAAATTGGCTCGACGAAATTTCTTCTAATTTTTGCTGCTTTTAGAACGGATTACTATTTAGACGCTGTTCAAGAGCAGTTAACATCAGAATTCTCCAAGCTGGAGTAAATTTAGTAAAAACTAGAGATACCATCTATTAATATTTGCATGTTTTTCATATCCGGGACACGTAAGGCGCCATTTATTTCGCTGTTTCCTCTCGACGAAATTCGTCAAGATATCCTTCGTAGGTGGACTCTATCAACTAAAGATAGAATATGAAAGAAGGCTCCATGTGAAAACAGTACAAAGAGGTGACGTAATGGCCCAATAGTAAACGTAAGATATAATCTTAAGTCATGTGTTCTATTATTCTTTTATCTCGCCGCTAATTTCTCAAAATCGGCTAGACGAATTTTCTTCAAAACTTTCCAACTGTTAGAAAGGGTCATTAATTTGATACTGTCCAAGAGTTGTTGAAATCAAAATCCTCTAAGCTGGAGTACATTCAATACAAACTAGTGATACCATTTATTAACATTTGCGTGTTATCCCATGAAAGTAAAATATCAAAGAAGGGTCCATATCAAAACTCAATGAAAAGGTGACGTAATGGCCAAAAATCGAAAGTAGATATAATCTTACAGCATGTATTCTGCTCGACGTCTTTTATCTAGTCGGTAGTTTCTCGAAATTGGCTTTACGTATTTTCTTCAGATCTTGATTGCTGTTAGAAAAGGTCCCTAATTAGATACTGTCTGAGAGACGTTGAAATAAAAATCCTCTAAGCTGGAGAACAGTTAGTACAAACAAGTTATACAATCTATTAACACTTGCTTGGTTTTTATACCGATTCCCATCGGACACCCCTTATTTTACGAAATTCGTCAGGACCTCCATCGTGGATGGATCTATCCCTTAGAGATAAAACATCAAAGACTGGTCCATGTTAAAACTCTTAAGATGGAACGTAATGGCCCAACTGATTAGGTATGATGTCATCTTCTGACGGCATGTGTTGTAAGCCTACTCGACCATTTTGATTCAATTGGTAATTTTTCGAAATAACTCGACCATTTTGCTCCAACTGCGAATTTCTCGAAATTGGCTCGAACAAGTTTCTTTACACCTTTCCGACAGTAAGAACGGGTGCCTAATTAGATGCTGCCCAAGAGACGTTGAAATCAAAGTCCTCTAAGCTGGAGTACAATCAGTACGAACTATTGATACACTCTAATACCATTTGCGTGTTTTTCATACCCGGTATCCATAGGGCGCGCTTTATTTCGTTGTTCCTTTCGACGAAATTCATCAGGACTTCTTCTGTGTGTGGTCCTTATCCCCGAGATATAATATATATATATATATATATATATATATATATATATATATATATATATATATATATATATATATATATATATATATATATATATATATATATATATATATATATATATATATATATAAGTGTCTATGTCAAAACTTAGTGGAAACGTGACGTTGTGTCCCACATGTAACGTTAAAATGTAATCTTTCGGCATGTGTTGTACACGATCTCCATTATCTAGTCGCAAATTTCTCAAATTTAGATCGACATTTTTTTCTGTATTTTTCTGCTGTTAGAATGGGTCCCTAGCTAAATAATGTCAAAGAGGCGTATAAATCAAATTCCTGTAATGTATGAAGTCATCTTCTGACGGCATGTGTTGTAGGCCTACTCGACCATTAGTACAAGCTATTATTACAAGATATGAATATTTGAGTTTTTTTCACACCCGGTACCCGTCGAACACATCTTATTTCGATCTTACCACACGACAAAATTCGTCAGGAATATATTCGTGGAGGAAATCCATGCCTTAGAGATAAAATATTAAGGAAGGGTCCATATCAAAACACTAAAGAGGGGACTAATGGCTCAGCTAGACAACGATATATGTTGTACTCGACCTCCTTTCTCTAGCAGCGAATTTCTCGAAATCGACTTGTCGAATTTTCTTTAAACTTTTCCTGCTCTTACAACTGGGTCTTATGTAGATACTGTATGAGAGGTGTTGAAATCCTCTAAGTAAAGGGTAAATTGGTACAAACTATTCATACAATCTATTAACATTTGCGTGTTTTTCATACCCGGTACCCTTCTAGCGTCTCTTATTTCCCTGTTTCCTTTCGACGAAATTAGTCGTGACTTTTTTTCGTGGATGGACTCATTCCCCCTATATATAAAATGTCAAAGAAGGGTATATGTCAAACTCTGTGAAGAAGGGACCTAATGACCCAAATATATACATAAAATACAATTTTCATACGGAAATTTTTGTATCCGACCGCCTTTATGTGGCCGCGACTTTTTCGAAACCGATTTGACGTATTTATTTAATTTAAAAAAAAAATACTTTTAGCACGGGTGCTTAACCAGTTATTGTCCAACATGAGTTGAAATTAAAATCCTCTCATTAGAGGTTCAGTTAGTACAAAACTCTTGATTCAGTCTATTAATCTTTGCGCGTTTTTGATACCCTGTACCCATCTGACGCCCCTTATATCGCGGTTTGCTATTGATGAAATTCGTCAGAACTTCTTTCGAGAGGTGACTCTATCCCCTAGAGATAAAATATCAAACAAGGTTCCATGTCAAAACTGTATCAAGATATAATGTTCTTACGGCACGTGTCTTACGCGACCTCCATCTAGCCGTAGATTGATCGAAATCGCCTCGACGAATTAAAAAATTGTTTTTCTACTGTTAGACCCGTGTACCTAGTTAGATAATATGCAAGAGACGTTGAAATCAAAATCCTCTTAGCAGGTGTTCAATTAGCACAAACTATCTATACAATCTATTAATATCTGCGTGTTGTTGTTTTTGTTGGGAGTAGTGAAGTGGGACCGTTTAGCCTCAAGGGGAATTAGCATTAAAAACCATAATGGGACCGTTTAGCCTCAAGGGAAATTTAACATGGACAAAAACCCTGGGACTGTTTAGCCTCAAGGGAATTTAACATGGGAAAAAAAATCTTGGGACTGTTTAGCCTCAAGGGAATTTAACATGGGAAAAATCTTGGGACTGTTTAGCTTCAAGGGGAAATGGAACAGGGTCGGGACCCTATTTTAATACGGTCCCGACCTGATGGGTCTATGGAAATGGAACAGGGGAAAATTGAAACGGGGGGATCTCTATTTTTTATTTATTTTCTTTTTAAAAAAAAATTAAAAAGAAATGGGGTAAGCAATGAAAGTCAAGGTCTTTTCGAGACCTATGATTGGCCCTGAAAAGGGCCTTTGGTTTTCTTCTTCTTCTAATTTCTTCTATTCCTCCACCAGATTCTTATTTTCTGTCCTACACTTTTTTTAATTCTTTTCTTTCTTTTCTTCCTCCTTTTTCTTCTTTTTCTCCTCTTTCTGCTTCTCCTCCTCTTCTTTCTTCCTCTTCTCATTTTCTTCTTCCTTTACAATTTTTTCGTTCATGCTCTCATCCTTATCCTTTCCTTTTCATCCTCCTTCTCCTCCTTTATTTCTTTCAACAGATCACTGATGATTTCCTTTAGTTTTCTTAAATTGTTGATCTCCATCTTTATTCTATGTGGACTATAAGAATAGCGATCCTCGTTCAGTCTTATTAACATCTGCTCCAACATTCCTAAATTGTCCAAAACGTCTTGCAATTTTTTCATTTTGCCAAGGTGGTTCGAAGCCATCTTCTTTTTTATTCTTTGTAGAATGGTGCGAACGACGAACCTTGTGGGTTCTTATACGAAAAGCGCGGACGTGAAGGAAAACATCCCCCAAGACCCAAAACTTATTATACCTAGATCAGCACTTAAAACGCGCGGACGTGAAGGAAAACATCCCCTACTTTTCTCATCTCATATTATTTACTATCCACATAGGCTAAGCAGCAATAAACAAACCCAAAATCTACCATCCACACACGCAAAGCATTAAAATGAAACCCAAATCTACAATCCACACAAACTTACTTTATCACTTACAAAATCCAATAATATACTAGCCACACAAACGTACGTGAGCGCTTACAAACAAACACATACACTCACACTAGGAAAAAAGAGTCAGTGTTTATATTCACACTACTCTACATACACACATTGGCAAATCCATTACTATTTCTTTTCTAGAGATTGGGGTAGCCCTTAAAAAGGCTGTTTGTTTTGAACTCCAGGGCACCTGGTTAATGGTAGCACCTCCCCGGCCTGGCACCGCAAACGCATCTTCTACTCCAATCTCCTTTCACTCTTTTGAGTGGGAGCGCAGAGGGAGGATGATTGGCTTCAGCACCCCAATCCTCTGTTTCTGGTATCTTGTAAGTCATCCTTTCTCCTATTTTCTTTTCCTCCTCTTCCCTCTGTCTTCTCTCCTCCTCTTCCTTCTTTATCCTTCCCTCTTCCACTATGGCCTCTGCAGCCAGCTCATTTACGATACGCCTGGCATATTCCAGGTGCATCTGGCGTTCTAGAAGTTTTACAATCCTTGTATTCATTGTCTTGCTGTTAACAGGTCGACGATGGGTAGCCCAACTGACGATTCGTTTTCAATCTATACTAAAAGCGCGGACGTGAAGGAAAACATCCCCAAGACAAAACTTATATCACCTAGATCATGACCAAACAACGCGCGGACCTAAAAGAAACACTCACTTTTTTATACTACCCATCACTATTCTAAAAAATTTTCATTAAACAAATAATATACTATCCACATACGTAAATCAGTCAAATCAAACCCAAATCTACTATTCCCACATTTCAAACAACAAAAAAAAAAATTATCATAATCTACTATCCACACAAACGTACGTGAGCGCTTACAATGACACACACTTTCTAAGCAAGATAAATAATTCATGTGCTTATACACGCACTTCTATGTTTTAACTTATTATAGGCAATCGATTGTTATTTCTTTTCTATAGGTTGGGGTAGCCCTGAAAAGGGCTGCTTTTTTTGTTTGCTATGGCAATTTTTTTTAGGTTCTAAGATTGCGGTCTCCTTTGACGATATGCTTTCTCGCAGGATAAGGTCTGCTTCTTCGGAAAGAGAAGAAGAACTCTTTGGTATCGATACGACAATAGATAAAGCCTCTGTCAGGTTCAGGTTGCTGCTGCTGTTGCTGCTCTCTCTGCTGTTTCTGAAGTCTGTACTTGTCTGTCCATTCTTCTTTCTCCCTGTTAATTTCTTCTCTGAAGAGCTCTTCTATCAGGTCTTCAGTGACTTTTAACATTCTCACAGTCTCTATCTCTTCTGGCTTCGTTATCAGACTGTGTCTGACCCTATGCAAATTTACGTAGGCTTCGTTTAGCTTAGCTAGTCTGGAGCACATCTTCGTAGGAGGATGAGTCGACAATGGATGGTTAGACTGGAGGCTACCCCCAGTTTTAAAGTCAAAGCGCGGACGTGAAGGAAAACATCCCTACACGGTTTTCGAGTCGGAACGTTCAATGAGTGTCATGAGAGGGATAGTAAGAAGTCAAAGAGCATGAATCAAGATTCCTATAGCAAAACAAACCACAAAACAAACCACAAAGGCATTTTTTCTTCAAAACAACATTTTTTTATATTCAAAATCACTTAACACTAACAAACAACTATAACATTTTTAACAATAATCAAACAATATAACATCAAACATTTTATTTTCAAATGACAAACATTTTTTTCAACTAACACATTATTTTGGACAGGGCTGACAACGTTGTGAATGAAATTGTGATTTCCACTGTTGGAAGTAATTAGGCCATTGATGGACACTACGTTTCCTATGTTCTAAGGAATAGCCCAGGCTGCGATGATGCAGAAAATACACACAGTATTGTCCACACACCAAGGAATCTGTGCCTTGTAATTTCACATTATTGAATCGGGTGGTCTGAGCATTTCTTCTCATAAAGTCGATGATATCGTCTTCCAAAGGACGCAATCCATACAAATGGAAATATTCCACACATCCTTCTTGAGGAAAGTAGACGGTTACCCAGTGGGTTCCTGGGAGATGACTGTCGTCCGTGTTGATCACATAAGCTTGATGGTCTTTGAGTTTGCGATGAGGGAGTTCATCTTTACCACAGACAACAGGATTCCAAGAAGCAGTGTACGAGCTGTGGTTCAAAAGGTAATAAAGTTCCCAGGTATCCATTTATTTGTGTGGTTTTCTTTTTCTTCACAGGTAATGATAAGTGATCAATTCGATCCTGACTTTTTGCTTGAAAATGTCTGACAAGTGAAAGGCGTTTAGCTCCGACTTCTTACACTGGTCAAAGAGAGATTCGATGCGACGGCACTCCAGACACGTTAATGGAGGAGAAGAATGTTTATCCAAGCCTTTATACCACTCATTCAACACGAATTCTATCTCGATGAGACCCCAAGCTTTGTCCAGATATTCGTCCAACTTTTCTTCTTGACTCAACATCAGACATTTGTCGTGTTGAATTTGACTGAGATGATCGTTGTGACATCCATAACACTCTTCCTTGATCATTTCTTTCATTTCATCTGCCAGGACTGTAGCAAAACAGGAGACTAAATGGGCTTCTTGTTCTGGCCATCTTGACTTCATCATGATGGCTTCTTCGTCTTGGGATTCTTCTTCTTCTTCCACAGTCTCCTCACAATCCATCTCCAAAGTTTCTCCAGTAGGTAAAGAGGGATAACAGTCTTCCATAGCTTCTAATAGTCTAGAATGACTTCTCTTAAACTGTTGATTTCTATGGTATTATCAAATTCTGCATACAGGATGACGTTCATTGTGTTCTCTGGGGGCAGTGCACTCGCAAACTGGATCTGGCCAGATTTTATAGGGTGGAAATGTCCCTCGTCGCTGTCTTGGTCTGGAGTGAAATCAAAAGCCCACAAAGCGTAGCCTCCTGCATAATCCTCGTATGTAATACCGTGACTGGTGTTGGTTCCTAACTGTCAGGTAGCTTCGTACAGGGACGAGTACGATCTCAAATAATTCTTCGCGGCACCAAAGTTAGGCTCAAAGGGTCGGGTACACAAGGTCTTGCCATAGCGACTGACTTCAATCTTGGACACATTGTAATGTTGAATCTCAAAAGGATTTTCATGGTAGGCTCCGTTGAAGGCTGAATTCTTGACGATACCAAGGACTAAACGTTTGGGTAACTGTCTTGGAACAGATGATCTTCGATCATGGATCGCTGTCCAGCAGGAATGATGAACGTTTTCACTTCTACTCTTCGTATCGGATACTTGGCGACGTTCTGCTCAACGTGTGACTGACGTTGTTTCCCACTTTAGGTAACACTTCCACACGACGCACGTAGAGTCTGGCTTCTTCGATTTTGGTTTTGTAAGTGGAATTTTCTGTAGCCATCAAATGGAAAGCGGCACTGCTACGATTCAGTCTCAGACGGATATCCACACCGTTGAGCAAATACTTTTCTTGTAACCACATGTCTAGATGCAAGCGATCCATCAGTTCTAAACTACGACTTAGTGTAATTTTCGTTCGTCGTTCTACAAATCCCGCTGGATTTGAAGCATCCCCAGCAAGTGTAATGCCGTTGTACTTAGTCGCTTTGTCAGGTTTCCATACCACGCAAGCATCCAGATGAGTGTTCTTGGCTTCTTTTTCGTACGTCAAGAGATTTTCCAGGTACGCTCGGTAAGGGTAAGTATCCATGCTGCTGCTGTCCAGTTTGTTATTCAAGTACAAGTCCACTTCGCTGAACAAGGAATGCATGAAATTATTGACGGGAGCTACTACATCATCATTGTCTATGTTAGTGTTGGGTGGTTCGATCACTTTCACTTTCAAGTACAAGTAACTGCTATTCAGATCGATGTAATCTTCGGGCTGTCCTTTGATTTCAAACTCGATGGGAGCGGAATCCGTCAAAGAGGAGACGGGATGAAATTCCACCCACTGGGATACTTGCATCGTCATCATGGTGGGGGGCATAGCAAACAGATCCAGTTCCGACTTGGAACAAGCGCAAGACTCTCGGTGCATCATTTTTCTCTGTGTCTCAATAATAGAAAACGTCTAAGTCTCGGACGGTTCTTCTTTTCTTTGCCATTCTAGCTTTAGAAGTGTAAAGTCTGGTGAAAGGGTGTTTTCTTCGTCGTCTCTTTCTACCTTGTCCTTGCTGTGGCTTCAAGGAAGTAGGAATGCCTGACTCGGTAGCGTGCAGGGCATTTATAGGTGTTTCTCGTTGGCCGAAAAATGTCTTTACCCGTTTTCAGCAAGACATTTTTACCTGCCCCCATGAAAGCTTCTTTGGGGTTTTGTTTGTCGATGATGACATTTTGGAGAAATTCTTTGCCTTGCGTCAGTGCCGCATCTTTCAAGGCGTGCAATCCGCGTGTCACCATCGGTTTCAAGACTGGGGCCACCGAACGAAAAGCCGATTTTAGCATATCTCCTAAACCGTGTCCTCGCTGTCGAGCAACGCCTCGGTACACTGGATACATGACTTACAAGTCGTGAGAGAACCGTTTTCGAAAATGGAGTTTCACCGTGACTTTTCCTTTGGTGAATGCAATATGTTGTCCCAGATCTCCTTTTATAGCAATGTTGACCGTGTCCAAAAAAGACTTGTTGACAGGCAAATAGTGAGGATATACAAATTCGCGGTGAACGTGATAAGTGTTTCCACCTTCCTCGTAAGCGTTCGTGGTAGAATCCACTTTGAAAGGAATGACACGCAGTAATGGCATGGAGGTGTGTCCCACCACGTTATACTCCACCACATCGGAGTACACAAAGATCAAATTCAGTCCTTGGTTCAATTCTACCGGGGTACGAAAAAACTTGGCAAAAGTATCGTTGTCGGAAATGACTACTAATTGGTTTTGTTCTTCTACTTTCCTCCTCATCTCCATGTCCCCGCCCAACATGGCAAACAATTCAGGACAAAATAAAAAAGATATGATTTTACCCCCCTCAGGAAATTTCATTAGGAAGCGACGAACTACTTTATGGTATTCCAGGGTGACACTTTTTTTGACACTCTCCAAAGCTTTAAAAAAACATTAAACCTGGAAGCTATGGTGCTCACTAAATGTTGGCCACTAAAATAATAGCCTGGAGGAATGGACAAGAGATAGGTGGTCCACTTTTGATTTTTTATGATAGGGGATTTCTTGTCATATTTGCCATAGGTATCCAAGTACTGTTGCAATTGTTCGTCATGAACTTCCACCTCAAATTTGTTTTGATTGGGAAGGACATTGAAGACTTGGGTCGGGTGAATCATTTCCACTAAAGCCACTTCCCAATGGGCTTCGTGATCTAATTGGATGGCCTGAGGTAATTTGGCCGTGTAACAGCACAACGTGTTGTTGGGAAACACTCCATGGAACTGTCACTGGGTAAGGTTAAGTAAAATTGGTTTTGGTGACTCATAATTCCAGAGTTCTGTGGCTGTCCGAGGGGTTACTGGACGTCAGAGGAGTGTCTCTGCCCAAAATGGGGTTGTTGTTGTTTATAGTGGTGACTAACACTGGCACTGGACACAAGGTTCCCGTGGTTCCCGTTCAAGGAGAATTTCAGGAAGGGATTGGGAAGCAAGTAACCGATGCAACTGCTCAATAAAATGGTCCACAATTGTTTGTCTCCTTGTTGCAAACTCAAATTGGCAATGGCCGCCCCGATGACACAATACACCACGAAGATTTGGCAGAAAAAGACGATTTGCGTTTTAGGCACACGTTCACCACACCACACCCACAAGGGTTGTTTTGGAAATCTTGCAGAGAAGAACTGGGTGAAGGAGTGGTAGCAGTAGTAGCTGCGTCTGTGTGAAAGGGCATGATGGTCACTTCTTTTTATAGTCGATGACTTGCGAAGCGTCGATCCAAGAATCAAAACTGGGTGAATATCCTTTCCAACGTACTTTGACTTCTTTGATACATCGTTTGCCCACTTTACGGGTTCTGCGTTCGAGAATGCTTTCGATGTCGTACACGTCGTCTTCTTTTTTGATGACACGTTGTAACTCGGGCAAATAAAACGTTCCTTTGAGCACTTCTCCGTTTATGTCTTCCAATTTATAGACGCCAGGATGACGGCCATGTACTCGTCCAGTGACACGAAACAATTCGGTAGTCCAGTTAGGTAAGTAACCTTTGTCGAAAGTGCGTTTTGGTTTTGCCAATGCGTACCCAATCTCCTACGGCCAACACTCCACTTTTCTTGGGGACAGCCCTCGTCGGGGACGTACCAAAGAGGCTCTCAAACAGCAGCACTTCCTTCTCGGGAGTCACTTCTTGCGGGGCACGTCCAATGCTTCGATGGTAAGATTGGTTGTACGCTTGCACTAGGTGCGGTAAGATGTCGATGTACTTCAGAGTGTGGTGATGCGTAAAATATTTCCACATGCGTTCTTTCAAAGTGCGTTGAAAACGTTCCACGATGCTGGCTTTGGTTTCAGGATTCTCGGTGGTAAAAAGAAGTGAATGTCACGTTTCTTTAATTCTTTTTGGAAAGCTTGGTTTAGAAATTCGGTACCTTTGTCCGTTTGCCATCGAAGAGGGTGACGACCGCTTTGTTTCAACACTCGTTGCAGGGCTCGCACTAACTCACTGCTCGATTTGGAAGTCAAGGGTTCGACTCAGGCAAATTTGGAAAAGACGTCGATGACACAAAACAAATATTTGTAGCCACGATCGTAGCTGGCTAAATGAGAGACATCGGCTAAATCGGTTTGCCATTGATGATCGATGCCTTCCACTCGGGTGCGACTTCTGGAAAACTTGCGTCGAATGGGTTTGTGTAAAGTGTAGGTAGCTTGTTCTTGTAACCATCGTTGCACTTGAGGTAAACGGAGACGTTTCAGTCGAGTTTTGGCAGCACGATACAATATTTGAACCCCTGCGTAACCTGCAGGATGGGAGGGATTGTAGTAAATGCTGGCTAACACTTTTTCCATTTGTTTTTGTTTGTTAATAAGACACCCACTCTTGGAGGATGCTACTCTTTTTCTCTTGGGGTATTTTCTTGGATTGTAATGCTTTGCGTGTGCGACCGGGAATAGGTGTCGAGGAGGAGGATGTCTGAACAGGGGATATTTTTTCTTGTTTATCCTCTGTATTCACCTTCTTTTTCTCTTGTGATGAAGAAGGGGTGGTCATCAAGTTTTTAATCCATCCAATTCTGGAGGTAGGCGGTGTTGTTAACTTGCGTACTTTTTCTGGTGGAGTTTGAAACCCTTCTCTTCTTCTCCTTTTTCTGTCTTGGTCACTGGTAGTGGTGGTGGTGGTAGTGATGATGGTGCTGGACTTTTCATCAAGGTCTTAAAATCTTTCAGAGTGGGAAGAGCTGTTTCGTCTGATGCTTTCTGGTGAAAGAGTTGCAGTCGTTGCAAGAGTTGACCGTACTTTTGCGATTTTTCTGTTTCGGACAAATCTTGGCGATCCATCAAGGTTTGCAATTCGTGTTGTGACTGGGATATTTCACTCAAATTGGGATTGGGAGGTAAATGCGGGGTGCGTTGTTCTTGCCAACGATGGTATTCCATCCATCGTTTGTAAGGCACTAAAACTATTTTTCGTCCTTCCATGGGGCTGTCAAGGGTCAATTCTGAGATCTTGGGACTTCAGAGGGCCTTTTTATCTTGCTCCCACGAGTCTTCCCAACATGGTTCCCAAGACTCCTTTCAGCAATGGGCCTAGCAAGAGGGGTAAAATTCCTCCACGTTGGACCAGCATCTTCTTTTTTTGACGAATGGGGATTTTCTTTTGAACCATTTCGCGAAGAACGTGACGATGTTTGCCTAAGCATTGTTTCTGGTGTTTGGACAAAGGGATCGTGGCTTTCAAGACGTTCAAACAACATTCGCACACGGTATCGATGACCTCTTTGGAGGCCGATTGAATGAGTTTATTTCGCAGGGGTGGAGAAGCTTTGGACAGGACAGATAACATGTCCCCATGTTTGACTAAACGAGGAGGCAGTCCTTTCCTTTTCTTTCCTTGGGTTTTAGAGGAGGGATGTTTTTTGGAGGGTGACATCTTTGAGTCTTCAGGAGCACCAAAAACACTGATGCCCCTACTTGGTCACAGACCTTTTTTATACTGGAACGCCTCGCCACTGGATGTCTTTACGTCGTATCAACTTGAGGACAGGCATGACACGTCGTGCAGGGGTACGCAACGGACTAAATCGAGCCAGTTCTTGCTTGGACAAATCCAGTAAACTTTGTAACATGCCCGATCTTTCTTGGACTTTGATTTTGGGAGAAGGTACTTTGTGAGCAGCGACCACTGCCGCTAAACTGGAGGGTCCTGCCACTGGGGAAGTTCTTGGGGTCATCAACGGAGAAGTTCTTGGTGTGATCAACGTCTCCAAGTACTTTTCAGTTCTTGGTATCATCAACGGAGAAGTGAATGAACCTGAGGCTACTGGAGACGCGGTCACCGCCGTTGCAGGTCGTGGTTTGCGAGTGTAAGGTTGCGTCCTGGCCGAAGTGCCTCTCTTGCGACTAGTTTTTTGTGGGCTTGCGATTTATCTCGAGGGCTTTTAAACAAGACCACGTAATACGCATTGAGACTGATGGTGCGATGGGCTTTACTTTGTTGAAACAAATTTTGGGTGATGTAAACGACACTGGCATTACGGTGATGCCCTTTGCGCGTAAACCACAGTTTAATTTCTTCTTCGTCTTCTCCTAACATGTCGTCGAAAATGACCAAATGGGTTTGACGGGAGTCAGAGACGATGCCATCGTCTTCTTTAGGAATGCCTTCCACAAACACAATGGAATCGCCTTGACTTTCTCGCAAGAGGCTGTACGCCGATTGCCATTCTTTGTAACACCACACGATGCGTTGAGGTGGACGATCGATCAAATGATGTTTATGTTCGATCAAACGTTTGACGAATTCGGTTTTGCCTGAACCGCTAGGTCCAGCAATGAGCATGTTAAAGGGATGGCGAAGATACAAAGCCTCCCAACTGGCACGATCTAAGTGTTCGTCGATGACTTTGACAGTGGAGGAAGAAGGAGCAGAGACAGCAGAGGTAGCCATAGTGTCAGGAATGTCACTTGTGACACGAAGACAAGAGTTTATATACTTTTTCAGGACTCGTTTATTGAATGTTTTAAACATGAACACGAAAGACAAAAATACATAAAAGCCAAAGGCTTAAGTACAACGATAAAAGGCACATGAAAACCATCAACGTGGAATAAAAACAAGTGTCTGTACAACATGTTTTGGGTAATGTTCTGACCAGTTCTATAGGGGGTAAGGTCACACAAGTGTCCTCCCGAAAGGGTCTTTCAGGCATGTCCACGTCAGTCCTGTCCTGGGTGACGGGTTCTTCTTCTTCTGGTACAGTCACCAACACAGGTTGAAAAGTGACTTTTTTCTTTGGACGTTGAAAGGAAGGATCACAACTCTCGTGCATACTGGGCCACTTCTTGGGTCCAAGCCTCAAAACCCCCTTTTTTCCAGGCACGGACATCTGTCGAATGGGGGTGTAAGTCACAAGCTACACACACATCGTCATACAGGTCTTGGGTAGCTAAAAGTTGACGAATCTTTTTTTCCCGTAGAGGTCGAGAAGTATCCAGATGAAAACGTAAGCCTTAGAGCAAAAGGAGTCTCTCGTGAACATTTAAAGGCTCCACTTTCATGTTGAATGGGGTGGTAAATACTGTTCGTAAAGAGTCCACAAGGAATCGGCTGGTAAACGAAATCCCAGAAAACAAGTCACTAAGACACACACTATGCGTCGTCCCAAATTAAATGGATATAGTTCTTGCAATAATTGATGGTACTGATCCACGGTTTGAATATGGTCATTGAGTTCCTTCCACGGAATCTGTTCAATCACTTGTGACGTAAGCCGCGGAATGGATTCCTGTTTTTATAGTCTCTTTATTTCGGAAGCAATAAAGGTGCTTTCTAACTAGAGATCTTTCTTCTCCAGTTGGGAATCTAAATCTTGTATACTGTAACCTACACTTCAGAGTTCGTTTAGAAGAATCCTCTTCCGCTAAGCAGATTCCACGTAAAATATGTTGGTAATCCTTTAACTCGTCTTCCTCAATGAGTTGCTCTAGGTGAATCTCGAAGTAACCAAAATTATGAACATTTCGTTCATTCACTAACTCAAAGTGCTGAACAAGGTCTGACCACTGAAACAATTTCTGACGAATCAGTCCTCTTATACCATTCAGGTACCAGTGGTTAAACATTTGGTGACGTAACGGATGCAATTGTTCTTTACATTTGACTCGTATTTTGACCAGCTCTCGGTAAATGCGTTCTCTCAACTCCACAGGCAAAGCACGAATGTTCTCTTGTAAAGCATCCATGAATAGGTCATACTAAATCCTCTTTCTGACACAAGAAATGTACCGTAAGCACAGACATGGTTTTAATTCATTGTCGAATCTAAATCGTTTAATCACTAATTTACACATTAGAATTCGTTCAGAAGTTTCCTCTTTCACTAAGTTGACATTGTGTAAAAGATGTTGGTAATTCGTTAACTCTTCCTCTGGAATTCGATGTAGTAAGTTTACAATGTAGTAGATAGAATCATCAATAGCAAACCATTCCTTTTTAAAACCGGGGGTCGTTGATCAATGTCTGTCCAATGGAACACTTTCAACTGAATCAGTCCTTGTATAGCATTCAGGTACCAGTGGTTTAAACACCGGTGACGTAACGGATGCAATTGTTCTTTACGTTTCACTTGTATTTTGACCAGTTCTCGGTAAATGCGTTCTCTCAATTCCACAGGCAAAGCACGAATGTTCCCTTGTAAAGTATCTATGAATAGGTCAGTCCGTACAATTCACAATCTTCTCCTAGAGCAAAAGTAATCCACATAGTGAGTAATTTCTGACCACTGCCATTCAGGGTAACGTCCAAGAATCTCATTGAACTTTTTTGATGTAAATGGTCTAAAGCGATATAATAGGATCAATGCACCCTTGACCCAGAGAAATCTAACACACTGGTTAACTTTTTTCACTTTCCTCTTGTGAATTTCTCGACACAAAAGTTCTACAGTTACCTATTGAGATTTCACTCTGGCAAGTCCCTGCCAAACTTCCTTGTAAATCTTCTCTTGCAGTTCTTTAGGTAATGATTCAATATCGTTTTTGAAATGAAGTTTAAATACTGGTCTCGGTGATGTCCAACATTTGACTCCTAACCAATCTGGTTTCTTCTTCGACGATATGGTAAGTTACTTCAATGTCTCGGTCCCACTAAGGGTAAGTAATGACAATTTGGTGACCATCGAGCATGGGTAGGCCGAATTTTGTGGTTCCCAGTGGTGAAGCGACACACCGCAACTGAAGCACTTGACTTTATCCCCTTGGCCCAAGTAGAAAAATCCGGCTCCGGCTAATTCTTCGGGGGTTGGTCCTCCAAGATACTTAAGCCATTTTCCTTTGAACGATTGAAGACGATTTTCAAAGTCGCAGCATTCCGACAAACGCACAGGAAACGAATATTCGTCTTTCACAGGTTCGTTTCGATGAGGGTTGGGTGACATGGACAGGAGTTTGCTCAGGGCTGGATGACATCCATAGGGGGGTAGACGTGAAGGTGGACATCCACATTTAAAACGAAACCCAGTAAAGTGTCCAAGAAGACGAGCGGCATCGCTTTCGCGTCCCTTAGGTTTGACACGCACAGCATCACTTTCCATGATAGGGGTAGTGAGAATAAAGTTCCGATGATGCTTTACGGCATCGCTAAGGTCACAGCGTACAGCATCGTTCCCATCGCAAGGCTCACAATCGCATTCCACTTCAGAGACCCCAAACTTGAATTATGTCTGTCTGAACTTGTTTTGTGTTTCTCTGAAAGTATTCATCTTGTTTGCTTGGTCTTGGTAGTCGCAATGAACTATCGATCTTGACCATAGCCCCTTTTCATACTAGTCGCAATGCAGTTTCAAGCATGTACATCGTTCCTTTTTTATGTCTTGTTTTGGATGGTACCGTCTCTAAGGTACCGTCATAATTGTACCGTAGTGTAATGCGAGGAAAGACCATAGAAACGTAAGGGCAGTACGGAGACCATCGAGTATGTTCCAGAATAGCTGAATTTTTATAGATACATAGATCCATTCGTAACTTCAGTCCGCAAGCGAAACACTGTACTGCGTATCCCAATCCAGACTCAGGTCCCAAGTAGACAAATCCTGTTCTAGCTAAAACATGCGAAGAAGGTAATCCTTCCCTATCCGTAAGCCATTTTAAAAACGTGTCCAATCGACGGGCACAATCACAATAGTCAGGTAAGAAGACTGGAAAATGGTAGGGTTTGAACTTGGAGTTTTCATCGGGTTTCTCACTCGATTCTTGCTGTGGCGAAGTCATGCTTCTGGTGGGTGGCTATCCTCTTACAACCAATGTTTTATACCGACATGTCCATACGGCAACGTAAAGTGGTTGGGAAGCCGCACTCGCGTCTGGTACACGATTTGATAGACTTTTTCCAAGGGTCGACTGACGATGTGGTGAGTGGGTAAACGTACAGTCTTGTTGGGTTGATAGGTGGTCACTTTAAAGTGTTCATCTTCTCTAGACTGCAAGGCTTCTTTCAATACGTCAAAGTTCACCGCTCGACTGGTACGATAATTCAGAGTCAATCCTTTCACTTTACACTCTGTGTGCACTTCTTCTTGTTTGTCCCGGTATTCGTAGCCGTAATTTTTAGGACCGCCACTCGCGAAACTTAGAATCTTGTCGTCGGGGTGCTCGTCTGTCCAGGCACCTAAACGGTCTCCTTCGATGTCAGGGTGCTGTTGACTCGGGTAATGGATGTAAATGCAACTGTCCGTGTCAAAGTACAGGACGCGTTCCCCTAACAGTTCTAAAGCTTTGTACAGTTTTAAGCGAGCATGAGCTGTCACGTAAGCCGCAATGATGACATTTCCAAAGGGGTCGTCTTGTACAAAGTCCAGATCTTCTTCGTAATTGACTAAGATCAAATCCTCGCGAACGACGTCCACGTGTTTCATGAATTTGGTTTTGTCGTGAATCATCTGAAAGTAGCGGGAAGGTTCTGTCAAATATTCCGTCTTGGGTAAACACGGTCGTTGTGCCATTTTACCCCACAAGCAATTTAACATCACTTTGGCAAACGATCGCCTGCCTTCGTTTTTCTCGATGTGATCTAAAGTGATGCCTTCTTGTGCCCAGTATTTCTCTTTAAATGTCTTTTGGTCTTCGGGAGTGTGACACCAGGAAGGATAGCCGCTGGCTTCTTGCTTCAGTTTTAAAAAGGCATCCACGTAGTCTGCGAAAATGCCTTTCTGAGTGGGGTCACCCTTGTGGTATTGTTGTGTCTTGGGAAAGTGGCAAATTTCGTACACTTCTAACGGTTGGTATCCCATGTCCATAGCTTTGAACAATTCTACGCTGACCCACGTCCCCGTCAAGGCTCGTTCTTCTTGGGTGTGCTGGCAAGGTTGATCTTGGTTGCACGTTTCGGCACAAGTACGGCACAAAGGAAACATCAGTTTGCCTTGGCAATGGTGAGGTAAGACGGGATGGGACAAGTCGGTGGGAGGCAAAACTTTGCACTTGATCAAGCCTTCGTATTGTCGAATGTTTTTCAGGTCGAAGTGTTCCGTTAGCAATTGCGGGTGTCCTGCAGGAAAGTGACAATATTTGCACACGTAGGGATACAGCGAACACACGTCCAAGTATTTGATTTCTTCTCCTTTCTCTTCGTCGGCTTGGTACAGCAAACAGGTGGCATTGGTCCTTCCTCCGTACAAACTATCCCTCGAGTTCAGGGGGTCCACCCACTGGTAACTTTCCACGACACGTTTAAATTCGGGATCGGTTTTCAAACGGTGATCGTATTCGCATTCCCACATTTCCACCACTTGGTATCCTTCCTGTTCTAACTTTAGGCGTCGCTGACAAGTGGCCTGGTAAAAGTCTTCCATGGTTCGTTGTGAAAACTGATTTTTAGTGCCACGGTCAGGGTAACAGACGGGACATCCGTGAAATAAGCAACCGTTAAACTCGTACACTATCTTGGGGTTTTCTAAGTCTCAGCCATCGACCGAATGAGTTCCGATGGTCTTTTCGCCCCCTCCGTTGCGGGCATGCTGAATCCATTTGTCTTCCTTGTCGCACAAGTAATGTAACCAGCGTAGGACTTTGACCGAGTATTGACGTTTGACATAGTTGGTCGTTTGAGGACTGATGACAGCCACGGTTTTTTCAGGCATGAATCGTTGCCGGTACACTAAGGAACACGCTTTGGCAATGGTGCAAGCTTCTTTCAAAGGATCGACCCCTCCGTGTTCCATGAACAGTTCTCGAAATTTTCCACAGCAACGCCGTAAAATGTCCACGTCGGAACGACAACACTTTAGCATTTCTTCCTGAAAGTCGAAAGGGTCGGAGGCGTGAGCCTGGTACCAAGCGTAGAAAGCTTCTCGTTGTTCGGTAAGCATGTTGTCAGGGTCGTAATAGTGAGCCTCAGGCAAATGGGGTAGAACGGCATGTTGATTGGCTTCCGTATTGAAAAAGTGTGGAAAGTACCCTTTAGCCATTTCTGTCATTCCAAACGTTTTAGGCATTCGACTCAAAGGCATGGCCAAGTAACTCATCGAATCTTTAAACTGCACTTGTCCCACTTGCATGAAAATGATTTTGGCTCCGTTCAAAGTCACTTTAGGACGCTCGGTACCATGTTCCGTATAGTATCTCAAAAGAAACTGTCCATCGTATCCGGAGAAATTGTGAGCCATCACCGTGGCATGACGATGACAATCTCCGTAACGTTCGATGTCCTCTTGGCTCCACGTCTTGTCGATGGGATGTAAGACCCATTGGGCAAAATCGGCTAGCGTGTTCGGTCCCCGAAAGATTTTTTCACGCCCTCCAGGAATCTTGCTGCAGTGAGGGCAATAACTCAAGATAGGTTCTTGAATGCACTTCTTGCACGCCTCATAAGCCATGCAGAAATTAGGAATGTAATTGCCGGTCTCTTGCATGCATTCAAAATCGAAAAAGATGAAATTGCCTTTATTCTTGTGACCGTCCTCTTTCTCTGGTGGGGGTTGGTATTTTTGCACGTAGCATTCGTGTTCCAAGTCCACGATGTGGTGACAAATGTGACATATTTTCTTTCCTCGATATACGTGTGCCTTGACATTAATGGTACATAGACCTTGTCCACACGTAAGGCACAATCTCAGCAGTTGACAAGCGCATTTCTGCTGTGAACCTTGCGTCTTCAGATGTTGTTGGTAACAGGCAGGGCTGACAAATGTGCGCAGACAAGCTGGACAATGCACTTGTTCTTGCCCTTCGTTCAGACAGGGCTGAGAGGTCAAACATCCTGAGCATTTCGATCCGCAATGCTTGTGTTGCTATCGATTGTTATAGCCATAGTCACATTTCTCACAATAATAACCGTATCCCAGGAATGCGGTGATACTGGTAATGGTATCGAAATGTTCATAGTGATGATTGAGGTGAATGTATTTTCCGTCCTTATAGTCTTTCCCTCGAAACAACAGAGACCCGCGCACTTCTTGAGGGTGCACTTTCAAGGTGTAACATGGAGCTAGGACATCTTGCAATTTTTGCATTTCAGGAATGCCACAGGGTTTGTCTTTGGGCAAGCCGGCTTGTTGCAACAGGAGTTCTGCTTCGTTTCGTTATTTAGCTCGGTCCGATTGTCGAATAGTTTTCCAGGCTCTTTTCCATTCTGCCGTGTCGTTTTTGTCGACATAGGTTCGTCCCACCACGATAGCCCTGGCTAAACACATCTGGTCTTGAGAATTGTGAATTTGGACGAGGCTCTTTTTGGTGCTGCGAAGGTTGTTGACCAATAACACCTTATTGGGTTGTCCGGTCCCTTGAGGAGGAGAGACGTGGGTCATGTCCAGTGTGGCTTTTCCATCGGTGATATCAAACTGGTTATTAGATTGTTGCACGTGTTGAATCTTGTCCATGACTTTAGAAGCGGTCAATTCTGCAGGGCTGCTAAACTCGATCCAAACAGGGGATTTCAAACCGTCGTGTTGTATGGAAAGTCTCAGGCGATCGTCTTCTTTGGGTTGACATTGTCGCTTGAGTGTGGTGAGCAAAGAATCCCACATCTCGGTGATGAACCCTTCTGCTTTCTCTAACGGTACTTCGGACTTGAAATCTTTAAACTTCACCGTGTATTTGTAAGCCGTGGTTCTAAATTTTCTAGAGGGACGCTTTTCGGTCTCTTGAATGGAATAATACTTTCAGGGTTGACTAAGGGTGGTGAACTTTGTTTAGAGGAAAACTCTCTGAGTTTGGATTCTGGTTCACTCATGTCCTCTTCAAAATGACTGGCATGAATTTGTGCCAAGACTTCAGCCCTGGTACGAGGCGATAGATCACGTTTCTGCCTCTTACTTTCTTCTTCTTCTTTCTTCTTGAATGAATTGGATCGTTTCATCTTGATAGCAAAAACGTCAAATGACTAAAGTTTAAACACCATGGGTTACTTTATAGTCATGACAGACCAGCGTATATAAAGGGTGTGTGTCTTGTCCTTCCACTATTCATTTCACTCTCAAACCGAGCACAACGATGGAAGAGACTACCTAGATCGAACGTTTCATCAGAGCTTTGCGAGGGGTCATTAGAAAAGTCTCTTCAGATCAGTCGAGGGACTACTCATCCTCCTATCGAGATAAAAGTCAAGATACTTGCTATATCTGTCAGAAGAAAGGGCATTGGTCTTCAGAGTGTCCAGACCGTCAAAAAAGAAAAAAAGGGTATGGAAGAGACATAAGTCAGGATACCTGTTATTATTGTCAAGAAAAAGGACATTGGTCTCCAGATTGCCCTAAGAAACAAGAGGAGTCAGAAGAAGAGAGGGATTCTGAAGAGGAAGAAGAAGAAGAGGAAGAAAGCAGACAGGTGAAGAAAAAGAAACAGGAGAAGAAAAGAAGAAGGGAAGAAAGTGAGGATGAAGAGGAGGAAAAGACTGTGACAGTGAAGAAATTCAAAAAACAGAGAGAGTGAACAATGAGACAGAAGAAGTCTATGAACTTTTAAAAGTGCTCTATTGTGAATTGTGAATTGGATTGTTAATATTTATAAAAGAATAAATTTGGTATACAAGGTAAGTGTCTTTGGGTTTTGATTTTAAAATAAGAAGCTATACTCACGCACTCATAGACAGACACGTACTATAGGGGTAAAATGTTTTTTTTTTGAGTTATTGGCAATTGAAAGTCTATCTCTTTTCGAGAGACATGGGTGGCCCTGAAAAGGGCCTTTTTGGTGTAGGGGTGAGTTTAAGTAATCAACTTTAACTGCCTTAAGCCTTTGCCACGGCCAAGGCCTACTTATGGACTGCGTAATGTTGATGATGATGATGATTTGGTTGAAATCGCTAAGGGTGGTACGGTAGGCTTAGTCACAGAGTTGGAGTGTTTAGCTCGGGAAGGTCGTATGCTCTTCGGTCGTAATAAAGAAGTCTGATAACATTTGTTTCAGACTTCTTAACTCTGCTAAAATGTCTAACAGTACCGTGACCGTTTGACTTTCACACCCTCGTTTCTCTGCTGATGCTGCTTCTTCTTGTTGTTGTTGTTTTTTTCTTACCTTCTCTTCTTGCTGCTGTTGCTGTAGGAGAAAAGCTTGTTCCACTTCCTTTTGCTGTTGTATAAATTTCTCCAATTCTTCTTTCTGTCTCTGTCTAAAATTTTCCACGTGCGGTAATGAAGGAGAAGGTGGCGAAGGTTCCGAAACAAATTCTTGCGAGGTAAGAAAATCCACAAAATCCCAAGTTACCTCTTCTGGAAGTAAGTCCGCGTTCCCTTGGGTAGTCTCCACGGCTGGTGCACCCCAATTTATCGTTTTCTGAGTTTCCGTCATGTTGAAAAACTGTCGCATGGATTGACTGCACACAGGCGCTAGCGAATCTATATAGGACATGTGACGTCACGGACTACTCTCTTCGGATTGGACGTGGGCTGACTGAATTTTGTAACGCGTGTTTGGATTGGTCAATGAACTCAATCCGTTTCGATCCTTCCTCTCCCTATAAATAAGCGCAGTTCACTGCATTCCTTCACCTGTTCTCGGCACCCCAACATGTGGACCGACGTGCAATCTTCAACCCTTGTATCTTCCATGATGTTCCGGACGGACATACCGATGTATGTCCGATCCAAGTGGACAGTTGTCCACAGGACAGACACCAGCCTCTGGATCAGAAGAATATATGTGGAGCGTCAAGGATGCCTAAAAAGTGTACTCATTTACGGTCCTGCAGTCAGGCGCAGCTTAAGGACAAGAAGAAGACCAATGCGGTGCCATTTATGTTAACATACCCTTAATATTAACATAAACCCAAAGGCCCTTTTCAGGGCCACTCATAGGTCTCGATAAGATCTTGACTTTCATTGCCTACCCCCATTTTTTTTATTTTATTAAAAAAAAAAAATAGAGACCCCTCCCTGTATCAATTTTCCCCTGTTCCATTTCCATAGACCCATCAGGTCGGGACCCTATTAAAATAGGGTCCCGACCCTGTTCCATTTCCCCTTGAGGCTAAACAGTCCCAAGATTTTTCCCATGTTAAATTCCCTTGAGGCTAAACAGTCCCAAGATTTTTTTTTTCCCATGTTAAATTTCCCTTGAGGCTAAACAGTCCCATGATTTTTTTTCCCATGTTAAATTCCCTTGAGGCTAAACAGTCCCATGGTTTTTGTCCATGTTAAATTTCCCTTGATGCTAAACGGTTCCATGGTGGTTTTTAATGCTAATTCCCCTTGAAGCTAAACGGTTCCACTTCACTACTGTTGGTTTTTTTTTCTTCGGGGAGTAGAGGTTAATACCAGGTAGGGATAGGGCGTCCCTTATTTCGCTGTTTCCTCTCGACGAAATTCGGCAGGACATTTTTCGTGGATCGACCTCTATCCCCTAAAGATAAAATGTCAAAGAAGGGTCTAATCTTCTTAAGGCATGTGTAGTACGAGACCTCCGTCATCTAGCTGATTTCTCGAAATCGGTTAAACGAAATTCCTCAAGACTTCTTTCGTGACTATACTATCCTCCAGAGATAACATGTCAATAAGGGTCCTTGTCAAATCTCTTTAAAGGAATGTGATACTTAATGACCAAACCGTATGAGTAAGATATAATCTTCTTGCTGCATGTGATTTACCCACCCTCCACTCCCCCTTTGTGTAATCCCAATTTTTGGAAATTGGTTACAAGTATGTTAAGTTCCCCAGCTCCAAGGACATCAAGATAACATTCAAAGTTAACTGAAGGCTTCTTAAACTCGTAAATACTCCACATAATTCTCCGCAAAGGACATGACGACCACTCAAGAGAAATCTACAATTTCACGCTTGTATGTTTTTTGTTGTTGGTGGTTTCCCTTTTACTTGAGTCATTGGTAAGCTTTTCGAACCCGGATACTAATAGTTCATGCATCACAAGACATGACTCAGATGCCTAACACAACTAATTAATTCTATATCAAATTACTAAACACGTATTCCTATCAATATTCTAAACCATTCATACATATAGTCCGTGATCCGTCTATATTCAGCTTTATTTACCCACCCTCCACTCCCCTTTATGTAATCCCAATTCTGGAAATTGGTTACAAGTATGTTAAGTTCCCCAGCTCCAAGGACTTCAAGATAACATTCAAAGTTAACTGAAGGCACTCGTATTTCTCCATTCAGGTTAGAATTACACCAATCCATGCCCGAAAGAGCTTTCATCTGCATTAACTAAGTGGTAACCAATTACATACTGAATTGGGAATAAGGAATAAATTTAAAAAAAGCTCGGTGTGAATAAGGAATAAGTATTCAAATGTATGTAACTGGTTACTTATTCCTTATTGAATCGGGAATAAGGAATAAGTAACCAACTTGATTTCAGTCAGTTTGATTAAATACAGCACAAATATCAATTGCTACATCTCTTCTCTCTGAGTTATGTAGGCAATGAGTTGTAATTATACGTATCACGTATCTAAACTGTTATTCCGTCCAATAATCCCATGCTTATTTTTTATATAAAAAAGTTCTCTATATCCTGTCTCACTTCAGTGTAGAAATTTGGCATTTGAAGATTATGACCGTAAATGTTTCGAAGTGTAAGTCAGTACTTCTGCAGTATGTAGAACCATCTCGTTCCCATTTGCGTCATATTTTAAACTGAACGTAATTGTGCAGTATACTAACTACTCCTCTTTAGCTGTCTGTAAAAGAATGGAAGATACATTCATAACCCACAATATGATCTGATTTATCTCTCTCTTCCGTTTATAAAATGCATATATTGCACTAGATACATTCAATATTCTGTCTCATTTAAGTAATTCAAAACATGGCTTCTTTTGAATGGGTCCTGTAACCACATGAAAGCAGAACTCAATGAGTTATGCTATTTCCTTATTAGACAATTCATGACAGTTGACACTGATGAGTACATTATTTCTATCATTTGCAGAGACGATCTTATCCAACGCTGTAATAGCAAACGTTTTCATTTGTTATTCTTTGATTACATGTAAAAGAAAGTTCATAGTGTGTGTGTGTGTGTGTGTGTGTGTGTGTGTATGTGTGAGAGAGAGAGAGAGAGAGAGAGAGAGAAAGAAAGAAAGAAAGAAAGAAAGGAAGGAAGGAAGAGACATACAGAGAGAGAGAGAGAGAGAGAGAGAGATTTGGAACGACAAAAGGTAAACAAAGCGATAAGTGATATCTGAAAGAGAAGGGATTGGGTGTCATTTTACGGTTTTGTAAATCTACATTTCATTAGTCAAAGACTTGGAATTTGACCAATAACTTTTCTCCATACATTACATTAGTGGTGCCTGGAATCCCCATCATGAGCACATGGTTTTAAAGCACTGTAAATTGAATTTGTCATTTTCAGTTCCTGACATTTCAAAGTTCCAATCACTGCACCAACATATTTTAATAAAGTATATTATATTATAGTATTTTCTTACAAAATCATCAACAACCTATTATTGATATACATGTAATGTTGGTAAAATAGATTAATTTTACAGGGCAGTGCAACGACCCAGTTCAAACGAAAGTAGTAGAATCTGGCTGCCGTCATATGTTAAATTAAGTTATAAAAAAATATTGTTCAATTATTGCATTTCTTTTAGAATGACATGCTCAATATCAAATGATAAGAGGTAGAGAAACAGTTTGCAAGGGAAAACAGTTCTTTTCATTAACCCGGTGCAACGACCTATTTGACATGAAACGGCGGAATCGGATCGCCGCCATCTGTCAAATTATGTATTTAAAAAAAAAACGGGTTTCATTGAAAGTTGCATTTCTTTTACAATGACATGCTCAATATCAATGATAAGAGGGAACGAACACAGCGTAAAAAGGGAAAAACACAGCGTAAAAGGGAAAAGGGAAAAACACAGCGTAAAAGGGAAAAACACAGCGTGAAAAGGAAAAGCACAGCGTAAAAGGGAAAAACACAGTGTAAAAGGGAAAAACCTAAAAAAGAAACACACAGTGTAAAAGGAAAAATAAAAAATAAAAATAAAAAAAGCGTTAAAGGGAAAAACAGAGTAAAATGTGTCCAATACTTGAATATTACTTTTAATGCAATGTTAACTACTAACACTGAATCGTCTCAAACGGTGAAATTTAGAATATGTTTGTCAGAACTTTAATATTTTTACCATAGCCGCCTGTAAATTGAAATTTTGTTCTGTAAAAATTGGTGTGTAGCAAGATTCATGTGATTATCTCTCCATCTCATGATTAATTTTGAGTCTTATTAGCCCAATGCGAACAAAAAGTTGAATAATTTCTATAATTTTAACATATTAAAAACACAGAAAATCTATATTTTGCACCAAAAATAAAAAACTAAATCATGTTATAAACAGCTTAGCTATCTTTATGAATGTGTCAGTTTTGGTTCTGATACATATACAGATAAGAAAACAAGGGTACGATGCAACATTTTGATACAAAAATATGTAATTGCAATAACAGATACAATGTTTTGCTAAAAAAGTAATTGCAATAGCAGATACAACTGTTTGATACAAGAATAAGTAATTGCAACATACATATAGAACGTTTTGACACAAAAATAAGTAATTGCAATAACAGTAGTATCCTGACGTCATTAGAAAATAAACATAAAAATACAATTTTTGACATTCAGAATACAATAAGCATTTTATGATTTTATGTAGTAGTATTATATGCGTGTAGATTTTTTCGGTTGTCTTTTAAATTTAAAATAAAATCATTGGCTCGTGTTATCAGAGGTCATTTAAACTACAGAAATATATTTAAAATCTTAAAGCCACTGTTCAGTATGAATTTTTTGTGATTGTTGTTTCGCCTCGAAAATAGGTAATTTATCTTTTCAAGCCCTCAAAACGTTGCTTCTAGAATTTCTTTTTATTTTAAAAGTCTTGAGCAGTCATAGACTGTGCATTATGCATAGTTATTGGGCACTTGATATGGGTGGAAAAAGTTATTATTTTGGTTACTAACGGATAATCCAACCCATCTGAATGTATTAGGACCAGTTTTTGTTTTACACGGTCCACATACTAAAACTGGATTTTCCCATTCAGTCGTAAACTGTTTTGATGACTTACGGTGACAAAAGCAACATAGTTTTCTGCCTGTCATTTTAAGTAAGAAGGCTAGACCTATGTAGATACAGGAAGTTTTCTAATAGGTGCGCTTGGGAAATTTCCTTGTCAAGCAATAAAATTGCATTATGCCGTCCGATTTTACTTGGGAATGCAGTCATTTGGTTTTAAGTGGTCTTTTCACATCCAAATTTGAGTTTTTGCTTTCCATTATTCATTTTTTCCCAAGCTTTATTCCATGGAAAACCTACACAGATTGTACAAATTCATTATGTTTTACTTTTTCCATAAAGGTATATGTTGCGTTTATTATATCTTCATTTAAAACAAAGATTAAACCCTTTATAGTATTTCTTCTTTCAATGGCATGCTGTCTCTTCGTTCGGGAGATTAATATAATATATGGTGGGGTTGCATCGAGACAAGGAAGTTCCAGTCAAAGGGTTACATAATTTGTTTCTCCACGCGGCTCTGCCGATTGGGTGGGGGCAACATGTATTATCCTTCGACTGAGATGTCCTTGTCTCGTCTTGGTACACACATCTGCATAGATCATTTTTCTCACCCAGTTTTTTTCTCATTTAAATTAAAGTAACGATGCACATTTGCAATATAGCTAGAAGTTTCAAAACAGGGTATTCATCGTGTATTATAAATGCTCTCACTGTTTATTGAGGTCACCAGGTTTTGTACTCTTTTTTTTAAAATGAAAACCTGAATAATTATCTAAGTAGAATCTAGCTATAAAATCAAGAGAAAAGGTATCATTGTCACGTGTTGCAAGTATTACATCATGAGCGTCTGGAGCTACGTGCTTTTATTTTTGTAAACACGCATTAATATGTTAATGAGCGCATGGGAGTGCCCAGATGACTCTAAGTACACAAGTTCTACGCATGACACAATAGAAACATAACATTATTTTATATTGTTGCAGTATTATCATGTTTAATCGATGGATGTGGTTTAAAAAAAAACATAAGTATTTAACATCTTTTATGCAGATAATTTCTAACTTTCATCAATTTTATTTTGGACAATAATAAGTACACAGCTGTAACAAAGTGTGTTATGGTTGTGAGGACATTTCTAATTCGTGATATTCTTGGAATTTTATATTTTCTGTCCTGAAAATATGGCAAGTGTTGCCAGTACTGGTACAATGATACACTACATAAAAATCTTCTTATGGAACAGCGTGGACTGACGGATAGACCACTCTTAATTGGTATGTGCAGGAATTTTCATTTGTTTACAGTATTTGATTCAACTAGGGCAGGTCAGGGGTGTTTGACAATGTTTGAAGAGAACAGGGCTAACATAACACAATTATGGTTCTTTTTGTTTGTTGTGCCTGCATTTAGAACGTTTGTATTTTTATAGCTGGTGATGTGTATTGCCTGTGTGACTGGAACAGTGTTTTCTGTTATATTTCCATACAGCATGGCGAATTTTATTCTACCTGTAGCTCAGTAAATCTGCAGATCGGCTTCCTTAAATCTAACTAAAAGTACCTAATTCGTTTCACACGAAGTATTTAACCTAGCTAGATATTTTTAGCTACATTTAATGACGCTGTCTGAAAATTTGCTAAGTTACAGACAGGATAAAATTCGCCATGCAGTGAGTAGTTTCTAACATAATACCAAATTGGTCAACTTCGTGGGCATGAATGTGTCTGTCTCGCAAATTGTTTGTATGGTGTGTTATCAAAGTTACAGAGACCTTGTGTTGCTTTATGAGCGAATGTCTTGTATTCATATATATGTTGTTGTTGCTGTTGTTTTATTTTATTACAACTCCGTCAGGCACAGCAGACGACAACAGGGGTTTCTTTTTAAAAGTAGCGCGTGGAGACCACTGAGTCGACCGGACTGAGACAGCCAAAAGTAAAGGTAGCAAAACAGCGAGATTTCTCTGTCGCACCTAGTGACGACAAAAGATCTCAAGTAAGTCTGCCAAGTCATAGAAATGGTCCAGACGACGTGAGATTGTTATGTTCTCGACAGAGATCTTCGTTTCTAACTTGGTTTGAATAAGTCCCACTACCGAGCATGTGTCAGCCGATTCATTAATATCCATATCTTCTGTTCCACAGAAAACTGCACGTTTTCTTTAAACATCGTTACGAGTTTGTTCAGTTCGTTCTTAATTATTGCTCATTTCCAGACATTTGAATTTTCTGTATCAGGTTGTCAATTTCTTATGGAAACTCCGCTGACTCTCTTCTCGATCTTTTCACTTTTTTTTTTTTGGCTACAGATATCTTCGCTCATCATTGGGGACACTGCTTTGTCAAGGATGGATCTGAACATAGTTTTTGTTATCACTGACCTCAGCACATTCTCGATATACTCTTTGGACGCCATTTTGTGAACATTTAGAGTTAACCTGTCCAGTTTATTTGCGATGGTATCCGTTTTGTGTGACTCGGTTTCTAAGACCTCATCACCGACTGAATGTCTTTAAATCCGATCAGACTGGCGAAAGTCTGCTGAGGGCATATCCATCATTCAAACACACAGGATTGCGTTTCGTCTGTTCCTTCACCAACCCCAACGTACACGATATCCCGCACTTTTCTTTCTCCTTCTGTTCGTTCTTGATGTTCCTTGAATTTTTTCACGATCAGACATTTTAAAATTTACAAAATTACAAGTTCATTGCCGCTACGAGTCCATCTGGGACTCGGGGAGCCGAGTTGTCTGCAGTGCATTGCTTTACCGATCACAGCCATCTCACATCTGTGGATTTGAATCTCGGGCTCAGCCAATGTCGTGGTATGTGAGAAAGCTTGCATGTGGGTCGTTGGTTCTAACTGGGGTTTTCCTGGGTTCTTCCTTCTCCATGTAAAGCCTATAGCATGCTTAAAAATGGCTTCAAGCCCACAATAACAATATCGAGTCCACCCACTAAGAGATGTAGTGTATACTTTAAACTTAAAAATATGCTACAATGCACGAATTATACTGCACTGGCCGTTGTGTGTGCCGACGAATGAACACATGAGTATTTGTAAATTGTGAGTGTCTTGAAACATCAAACAACTATGCCAATTACACGCAAAAAAGTGCCATGTTGTGCAAAATTAATACTAGCATAGATCATTTACTATAATACTGTTTGTTTACAAGTGTGATTTTGTTAACAGCTGACATTTTTACTCTTGTGGCCTTTCTACTTAATCCGCCAAATTGTTCCATGTGAAGAAAAGTTGTTGAGAATATAGTTCTCAGTGGCGACGAATTACATCCGAGGTTCCTTTCTCGACTTGACAAAAAAGGCCGAGGACGTTCCGATTGAGCTGTCCTTGTGACCTCATACATTCGAGACTAATTTCATTACTAAACGCGGTCTACAAACTAGCACCAGTTTCAACAGGGAACAGACTTAACAAGGTACTTTCCTCTGTTATAAGTTATGATCAGAAAGGTTTTATGAAAGGAGATTTATTGGTAAAAACAAAAGCATTGTATATCCTATATGACTTTATGAACATATCGACGAAACAAATCAATCTTTCCTCTTCTTACTAATTGGTATTGAGAAAGTATTTGACTCTATCGAATGGGATTTTTTAGAAAAATACGCCGAAATCTGTTAAATTTAGTGATTCTTTTTATCAGTGATTCAAGGCATTTTGTAACAAGGCAAAAAGCAGCGTCATCATTAATGGTTATTTTTCTTAAGAGAGAGAGAGAGCATTAACTCCATACTTATTTATCATGCAAGATCAAACGTGGTCACTATTGTATATTTCCAATTTTGTTAATGCAGTCATCGATTCCTGGCACTGGAAATGAATTTCTTTTGGTCACACTGTTCACTTTTATATAGCCAGTGCACAAATAAAAATTATTTTATTCTGGTTCCAGTTACTTTTACTTGGTTCTGTGAAATCATTATCCATCAAGTATTTCATTTCTTTTTTCAAACATTCCTGTTTGAGAAGATTCATCGTGTAAGGATGCTGTTTACACATGTGTAGAATCTTCAATTTGAACGTCGTTGTAGATTTTATTTGGTCGTGTTGGAATATCTGGAAACAAGTGCTCATTTTTGCATAATAGCTGTTTACTTCACTCTTTTCTTGTGTTTGTAGATGTGAACGTTTCTGATGCAGATTGTTCAATATTTATGAATTCCGAAAATTGCTTAAAACAAAGTTACTACAGTTAGACTGCATTCCATCGTTACATCCTCACATTATAGGACAGCTACAACTGTGTTTGTTTCTTCCTCCCATGAGTGTTAGTAATGCAATTTAAGTCACTTAATTTCTTTTCAATTTATAAGAACCATACTATTTAGCTTGAAGAGGAATTTTTAGGTATGAGCTAAAGAACTATAACTCTATCACCAGGTTGACAACTCCTTTCTTTTATATTTCTGTCAAACCTTAACTTTCATTTGTGACTGAGTAGAGTGAAGATTAATTCATGCTGCTTTAAAATTATTCGACAAAATCATGTTTGAAATCAGAGATATAATCAAGAAGATTAATGTATAAATCGTCGGTTAAATAAGTCTTTTAATAACTTCAACGATCCACGGACACTATGTCCAAAACTAGTTTCTTGTTACGACTCCGTGGTCTTCAACAAGCTAAGCCAACTAGATTAGTAAAATTCAACAAATAATTTGATTCTCTTGGTTAGAAAATGAAAATTTAAAAGGAACGTACAGAGTTGTGAATTAACAAATAATCTAAAAAGTTCTATCACAATTCCAAAAGAAGAATGAGTTCCAAATGAATTCTAGGTTTTAAATGTGCTGCTGTAAAAAGAGCATTTAATATGAAAGTTTGCTAACAGTCTTGCTGTATCACAATGAAGCAGTCCAGAATGTCTTTAAATGAATTTACAGTAATCCCAAAACAGTGTATTTTAGTCTGAACAATAAAAAAACACTTTGTAAATCCAATGAATAATTTAACTAATTTAAATACATAATGCCTCTCAAATTATAAATGATCACAGCACAAATTGATTCCACAAAGACTGATGTTAAAATGGAATAAATAATTGTGAATAAAGAATCGTATATACATTCCCCTTGACCTATGTCTCAATAACCTTTTCTATCAAAAGAAATCCATCAGCTTAATAGAAAAATACTCCAAACTGTAGACAAGGTCAAGTTTGTTTACTTACATTTTAACGAATCAGCTTCAGAAACATCAGGTAGACCATGGTTGTTCCATGGGAAAACCAATGTCCTGAATTCAAAATCCAAGTAAAGACGTTGCTTATTTTAAAATATAATCTACAATCATGAACAAAATTTTTAGCCATGCAATATGTTGTTTACTGATGGTCATTATAATCTACATTCGTGGACAAAAGTTAAGCACATATATATATATATATATATATATATATATATATATATATATATATATATATATATATATATATATATATATATATATATATACATAACACTGAATATTCCTCAATCATTGTAAAAAATATCTGATCACTGGAAAAAAAACGTTGAATAATTATATTGACAAGTGAAACTCTTACGAATGTAAATTCAGAAATCATGTTTGGCGTTTAGCGAAATAAAATATATGTAAATGAAGTTTTAATTTATATAAGAAATAAAACCACTTTAATATTGGTTTGCAGGTGTACCAAAGATAATACATTAATTGCCTTTCAGTTTAGATTTATGCAAAGATTTATTGTAACAAATTAATTAATTTTGTTTTTTACTTTTATCGATGAGGATACATTTACTGTTTGTAAATAAGAAGGAGAAGGTACTGAACACTTCTTTTATAATTGTTCAGTTATTGGAGATTGAGAGAACCTTTCTTGTAGAGATTAAGAATTATATGGTAAATTTTAAGGTTTCCAAGAGTCATATCTTTCTTGCAAATAAGAAGTTTGGTGATATAGGTAATTTCTGCATTCTGATTGCAAAATATCTGATTTATAGGTCGCTCAGTGTATAAAAAAACAACAAAATGTTTTACAAGTTACAAAACAGATGATTTGTACCACAGAATAAATGTACAAATATTTATCAACTTGCATAATACGTTTACGTTGGAGAAAAAGTGACCTATTATAAAAACTCTAACGGCTTAATACAGCTAAACACTAACCGACTCTTGATTGTCATTTTATGTATCACGTCGAATGTGGGCAACACCCAATTTTTCTAGATACATGTTAAGACTTTTGTATATTCTTCAACTGAGTTTGACTCTTTATGCATGTGTGTGTGTGTGTGTGTGTGTGTTTGTTAGTTTGTGTGTGTGTGTGTGTACGTGTGCGTGTGAGAGCAAGAGAGTTTTTACAACATATTTATTTGCATTTGTATATCTATATTTATTAATATACTATGTATCAACAGTGTCAAGACTGCTCAACAGTTGTGCTTGACACTGTTTCAGTTGGTCTTCACACGAGTTTGTACAATCCTGATAGATAAATTTCAATATAAGAAGTATTTCGAATTAGATGAAACTGTCGTTGAAGATTAAGAGTAGACAGACAAATGGGCAATCCAATCATGTATGGGCAGATCACAAAATGAGGACGAGTTAAACAAACCTATATGGAAGTTCTTAAGAAGTTCAGTGAGTGTAACATTTCGCACTAACAAGCTATTTCAGCTGACCCAATAGATGAAAATGTAATTGGTACAAGAGAACTATTTAGTAAAATAATGTCATACAATTATTACAGGTGGGGAAGTCCCCACATTTTCCCACCTTCACCCTGAATTTCACCACAAAAGACTGTTGGTGGGGTAGATGGAGAGTAGCGCCTGTGATATCTGGCTGGAGCAAAGACGCTACCGATAACTGTCTATATGTGCTCTCATGCGATAAAGACAAGCTACCATAGGTATGTCATCTTGTTATTAGTATGATGCCTGCTGCTAAACAAAACTCTCTCTCTCTCTCTCTCTCTCTCTCTCTCTCACACACACACACACACACACACAAACACACACACACACACACACACATTGAGTCCAAAATGTTCAAGCAATGAGGTTTAACTTTTTTGTGCTATGCATTTTATGACATGCAAAATGTGAAAAGACTGCAGGCGAGATAAAAACAAATTCTTTATGTGAATATGATTTAAAATAAAGCTTTCATTGGATCAGCTCAAAGTCGTTAGCTGAATATGATTTAAAATAAAGCTTTCATTGGATCAGCTCAGGCCTTTTGCCTTATGTATCGTTATACTCGAGTAAAACAAAAAGTACTGAATTCCTCGAACAACTAGCTGTACTCTACAAAAAGAGTCACTTTTCACGATTAGAAACGAAAATATTCTGTGAAATGTTCTACATGTAATATTAAATCGATATCATATGAAAGATTCGTCTGCTTATACGCTACCTTCGAAACGTGGGCAGATGCAGTATAGAGTGTATACAGTCGAACAAAGCTAACTTGAGTCGCAGTGATAATGGATTTTAAAGCCGTAACATTTGGCCATTCGAGTTTTAAATAATAAAAAGGACTTATTGTTTGGTAGATATCTTTAGACCTGTGACAAATCTGTGCAAATATCTTGGTCACTTCTATCTTCGTTTACGTGGGACGCTTTTGATAATTCAAGAAATTGCATACATCTGTATAGACAGTGTGAATGAATGTAACTGCATAGACAGTGTGACTGAATGTAACTGTATAGACAGCGTGACAGCAATCGATCCGTGATACTGAATCATAAGATTATCACTATGTAACAGATTAAAATTGTGCTTTTAGCTTTGGTATTGTGTCTAGTTGTAGTAGTGATAGTATTCGTGGTAGTAGTATTCGTAGTGTTCGTAGTAGTAGTAGTAGTAGTAGTGGCGGTGGGGCTGGGCGGAGGAAAAAGAGAAAGTTTGCACACGACATGTTATCATTTATAGGACATTCTATTATGCCAGATACTTCACCGGGAAGGCGTGAGTTTTAAACCTGTCCGGATCAGATGGAATTGACTGCTGATGTGTTTCTCTTTTTACTAAATATTTCAATGGCCTCGGCACATTATAACCTTCTTCTTTAAAATACACATTAATTTAAGATGGATCTGTGTGTAATATGTATATTCAAAGAATATAAACATTATTGTTTTGTATTCATTAGACGTGTCACTTTTCTACCGAAAACTGAACACAGTTATGTTTGGCTCGCAAAAATAGTATCAGTACTATTGCAACAGTTACACGCAGTTTGTTTCTTCGCATTACTTACGTCTTAAATAACGGCTTTAGCAACAAAGGTACTGCTAATAGGGCACCTTATTGGAATTAAGCCTTTATTTTATGCAAGGGACGTAGACTAGTGTATAAGACACTTCCAAACCAACTTTTTATAAGTAGTTTTTACGAAATTGCAAGACCCTTACAGCGACGTTTCTATTCGCTCACACCGGTCCAATCAACAAATCACAATAATAAATATTATTATTCGCATGTCAGCTGACTGGAAAAGGAAGTTACGCGAATACAAACGAATCGGCAGGCGACACCAAGTATAATGCATTAATTTCCTCAATCGTTGTTATGCATTCAGTGATTTTGAATGTTGATACGAGTATAATTTTGTTGTATATTGTCCGAGAGGAAGAGTATGTTTTCGCCAGTGTAGTGACAAGACTAATGAATACAAAGTGGTAGTGAGACGTTACCTGTTCTGAATACACAACGTTGCTTGCTGTCAACGGTAGGACTCTCTCTCTCTCTCTCTCTCTCTCTCTCTCTCTCTCTCTATATATATATATATATATATATATATATATATATATATATATATGGCAGTTTGACAAGAAGCGTGACTCTATTTATATAGGTATTAAATAAGAAAGTATGATTTCAAGAAATGTATAATTAGGTGCTTATGTTATATAATACGTGCAATATGACTGGCTCAAATTAAATCCTTATACCTGCAACGTACTAGCATTCAGTTTCCGACCTACAAT
The DNA here is from genome assembly GCA_028554795.2 of Sinohyriopsis cumingii. Classification (NCBI taxonomy): domain Eukaryota; kingdom Metazoa; phylum Mollusca; class Bivalvia; order Unionida; family Unionidae; genus Sinohyriopsis; species Sinohyriopsis cumingii. The sequence continues at coordinate 149,789,920 of CM068829.1, read as the reverse complement.
ATGACTGGATATAGTCATAAATTGATAGATCGTAAATGTACTCCACCGATTAGCTGTGTAATCTGTATAGAGTTTCAAGATTTTCAAACCTTGTCCATGGGCTGTCATAGTTTTTTTAATACTGAAAGTTAGGCATTTGTCATTGGAACAGAAAAGTTTAACATACGGCTTCGCTGCTTGATAAAGCAGGGGACATTCAAAGCTACAATCTCATTTCTTGAAGAATGTTTTTAAAAATCGTGAGTGATAGATAAACCTATCGCATGTGACCTTGCCACGATTCATTTCAACGTGCAGAAGCTTCCGTAATTGTAATTTCCAGTACCATCTACTTTATTAAATAATAACTATGTCACATCGCCCGTCCGTGCAAGTGTGCGCGTGCTTGCATTTAGTCAGTCACAACTTATTTTCACCCTTTTATCACCATCGGGCCTCACAATATGTAGGAGTTTGCGTCATGCGGCCCGCGGGTCGCGGGTTGGACACGCCTGGTCGAAGTCTTTTAAGAGACTTCGCTGCTGCAACATGATCTGGTTTGTTTGTCGTTATGTGGATTAGTTGTGAAATAATTGACTAATTTTTAAACGAGAACAATGAAAATAGTTTGGGGTTTTTTGTTTTGTTTGACGGGAAATATGTTATGTTATCAATCAGTAACTGTATTCAAACAATACCCACATTTCGTCATTGTTTTGCACAGAAATACGCACAAGATCCCATACTGAGTTTCAATTTGCAAGTTAGTTGTCTTTCCGAGTATACTTTGCCATAGGACACACAACCCTTATTGATCTGACAAACAAGTCCGTATCTAGGTAGTTATAAAGCCCGCATAACATGTACTTTATTGTCTGAGACGAGGTCACGCTTTTAAAATAGCGTCGGGGATATTCCTTTCGTCTCTCCGTTGCCACATCTCCCTCAAACCTTTTTGTGGAAATTTGCGAAACTTTGTAGTTATGTTGCCACTGTGCGTATGTGATGTCATCCGTACCTCCACCTCCTGGGGTTCTTGGGATGGGGTTTAAGATCAGATGTGCAAACATTTCAATTACATTTTCGAATATTTTATGGTCGTACTTCAAAATATTCAGTCTTGGAAGGACATGTGATAAATGTTTCCTCTGGACGCCTGGGTCATTGGGGTGGGGGCGAATACGACTATGGAGGTGGGGTGTGATTGGTGTGGTACGCGTAGTTTGAACAATCGAATTAAAACTTTATAAAGGCAAGGCAATGTAGTTATTCTAATTAGTAGTTTTTATTAGCTGGTTTCCTATTTTAATCTGTGTAAAACAAGTGATCTGTAAAGTCATGAAAAAAGCTAAAAATAAATTTTTATATAAAAAAATGCATTAAAACATTGAATTACAGTGAACGCACGACAACATACGAATATCGCTTTGCCATTTCTGTGTTCATCTTCACTTTCGTTAAATATTCAAATTTCACTGACAAAAGTCGCAGATGAAAACTATCGAATTGGTCCAGACAAGCCAAAAGTGTATTGGGTAATTTTAGGTCAACAACCCAAAATGTATCGTTTCACAAAACGGCCCAAATAGTTAAAATTTGATGATACGTCATTGTTAGGCAAAGGGATATTGATAGAGAGATATCTACCAGAAATCTAATCAGATTGTATTTTTCCCTTAACTTCATAATAAATTAAGACCGAGAAGTTACCAATGATATGAGTTTATTCTACTTTGCATAAAATAAAAAAGAATGTACAAATACAAATTTTGTTATAGTATATTTATAAGTTAAATTCAATGACAATTATCTGATTCATTTAATAAATATTTCATAAAAGTTGGTAATCTAATACCCACCTCTCCAGCTTTTTTGGTAAACTGTATGCAATATTTCGTTAAAAATAAGCATGGTTTGTTTAATAGTTTCATTAAGTTGTTAATTATCCCGCCATGTCAGGGTTGGATCAGCTCAAGTGTTTGGGGGGATTGGAGAGGCGGTCCAAAATTTCAAAAGCGGCCTGACTTTCCTCGAAACGGCACCAAAGCAAAAGTCTATGTGCCTATTTACTGATGGGGTGCATAATACCCCCAAAACGTGAGCAAGAATAAAATGATGATCAAACTTCAAGTGATAAGTGACTGTACGTTTGTGTGTGTGTACGGTTTTTTATTATGGGGGGTGTGTGGAGTCCGGAAACGGGAAACCAACCCTGATAAGGCACTGCTCCTCGTAATTTGCTTTACTAATGCCTACATTCAGCCCAAAACGTATCGGAAAAGAAAATGCCTATTTGAAAGTCACCAATAAAAAAAAGAAAAGAACAATAGTAGCAACATAAAAATGTGACTCAAACCATAATTAGCTATGCAAGAGTAGTGTCCCTTATCACCATACTGTCTTCCTTTTATAACATGAATAGTATACGATGTACATAATTCAAGCAAAGATACGTCAAAACTGTTAAGAAATTTATCTGTTGATTTTCTTATCGGGCAAAATCACCTGTTTCATACATATAGTTATCTTCAGTAACACCATTTACGCTATTAGACAATATAAAGTCCTCCATTGCCTACATCGACTATTTAAATCACCAATCACAAATAAATATGCTTCTGTGAAGCGTGACATAGCCTGTGACAATTGTTCTTCTATCAATTCAATTTCATTTTCCTTTTTTGTTGAGATAGTGTATATTTACATGCAGTTAAAACGAATATGCAGAATCCATCAGCCATTTTATCCATCATATCAAGAAAAGGTCTAGTTTTCAGATTTCAAAAGACGACGGTTGCTTTTAAAAGATAATATATAGTATTGGGTATTTATTAGTCTTGGGAATAAGTTTAAACCGGTTCATCATAACAGATCCATCGTCGATTTTAATAGGATGGAGCTATTTTCTAAAGTGTCACTTTCGCATACTACGCTACGATAAAACTGCTTGCATATCATAACCTCAAACAGTCTACCGGCATATTTAGTCGTTTGCTTGCATATCATAACTTTGAACGTTCTACCGGCATATTTAGTCGTCTGCTTGCATATCATAACTTTGAACGTTCTACCGGCATATTTAGTCGTCTGCTTGCATATCATAACTTTGAACGTTCTACCGGCATATTTAGTCGTCTACTTGCATATCATAACTTTGAACGTTCTACCGGCATATTTAGTCGTCTGCTTGCATATCATAACTTTGAACGTTCTACCGGTACATTAGTCGTCTGCTATGATGTTGGCACATGATTTTTACTAAACAATTGAAGGTTATATTAGCTCGAAATAATTATTCAGATATTTTACATTTCCTGGAAGATTTCGTCACAACATAGTATAAAAAAATTGATAAAAATGTAACCATTTATATTCGGTATTGAAGATTATAATCGAACGTTGATATGTCCGACCAACCTTCAGTTATCTTCATTAATCGTCACATATTTAGTATTTATGTGAAATACATTTGTTGTCTATATATAAGCCACACTCAACAGCGAACAGCTTAGCCACCGATCTACTATTTCCTTCTTGCTCCTGCAGATAAGAATATTTGCTATCGCTATCTGGCCAGCGTCCTGGAGGAAGGTCCCCATGCCTGATCTGCTCTCTTCATTTTACTCATGATTTCATGAAACTGAAAATCTATGGACCGTTCAATTTTCAAAATTTTAATTCCACTGAGGTTTGGGGTTACCTTTCGTAAGATGTTTCTTCCAGTACGAGGAATTTTGTCAGAAATACAGGCAGTAGAAAGGATTGAAATAAAAATATGTATTCCTAAGATATTTAAATATTTTTTTGGGGTGGGTGGGGTGGGGGAGACAAATTATATATGTGGAGGGGAAAAAACTCGGACCTGGACAAACACTGTTATGAGGTGAATTCAGTTTATTCACGATTAAATACGGCACTCAATGACAACAAGATTAAGCATGATTTTATATTATTCAGCAGCCAACGGAAGAATTTACCCAGATATAAGCTTTTCACAAAAGCCCCATTGGCACCTGGTCTCTTTTGGGGCCCCGAGTGGCCGAGTGGTCTAAAGCGCTCACCGTTCCGGATCACTGCCATCTCACCTCTGTCTGCGTGGGTTCGAGTCCAAGGCTCGGCTTGCGTGGGTACGTGGGACAGCCTGCCAGTAGCTTCCCGTGGGTCGGTGGTTCTTCCCTGGGTTTTCCAGGGTTTTTTCTCCACCAGTTATACTGGTCGCCATGCATAGCCTATCTTGTGCTGAAAAATGGCGTTAAACCCTAGAACAACAATAAACCTGGTCTCTTTTAACGGCAGGAAACGGTCAAACCACTCACAAGACAATAATCACCGTCACAATACTTTTACTGCAGCGGCCCCGGGTATCCGAGTGGTCTAAAACGCTTGTCTTTACCAATCACTGCCATCTCACCTCTGCGTGGGTTCGAGTCTCGGTCTCGGTGAATATGGGTATGTAAGAAAAATGCCAGTAACCTCCCATGGGTCGGTGTTTCTTACCGGGCTTTACCCCGAGTTCTTCGTTCACCAGTTATGCTGCCCGCGATGTGAAGCCTATCATAGGTGGAAAAATGGCGTTAAATCCAAAACAAAAACAAACAAATTTTCTTGCATTTAATCCAAATGTGTGCTATATAACCAAACTGCACTCTGAATTATGTGCCAAGCAGTATACACGTCTTTTGGAATTCTTCTACTTATCTGATATAATGAGTTGCAGTGCGGTGATTTGAACGAAAAGGACACAGTCAAAACCAAAACATGGCGTCAAAGAAAAAAGTCCTTTCGTTTTTTCATAATAATAGATCTGAGAACGGATATGCAAGGCAAGAAACTCATGATAAATTTGTACAGGTTCTTTTTCACTGATTGATGTGTGGTCATGTATATATTTTCTCAGTCTCTGAAACAGTTTTGCGATTTATTTTCAGGTGACATGAATGCTAGCTACTGAACCCAGATGTAAAGAATGGCTGTGAACTCTTTGAAAACGGGAGGGTTAGTTGTGGTAAGTGTGCGCGTCGGGCAATTCTGAGCAACGATACGACATTCCTGTTTCCTGTAAATGTTGGATCACGTGCTCTGTTTGGTCGGTTATCCAGTTTATATCAAGAAAGAATAATCGTCCTTAATTAAGGAAGTAATATGCATAAAGTGTACAAAATGTCCCATATTTCTATTCTAAATATATATGAAAATGTGATTTCTAAATGTCAACATGAAGACTCGCTCCATGACCTTTCAGTACATGTAACCCAGAAAAACCTATTTGCTATTTAACTTTTAGAATTATACAAATAAATGCATTACATAAAGATGGAAATGTATACCTTAAAATAATCAACGAAGTTTCCAATTTTGCTAGTAGTTGCATATATATATATATATATATATATATATATATATATATATATATATATATATGCAAGCAAAAAAAACAAACAAACAAACTGAAAACAATGACAGACTGAGCTAAAGAGGAACGGAAATATTAGATGTTTGCGAAGAGTAATCGATTAAAATCTACTATTACAATATGTGAGCGTAAGCCGCATTGAATGCAACAGATCTTCCTAAAGAAAAATACATACTCAACTCAATATCGGATAAGTGTACTTACCGACCTTATACACCCTACCAGTCATCAACCAACCCTCGCACACTTACATGTCTACTTATCTAAAGATAGACACATATAAACACTGAATTTGTATACGCACATACATATATGAAACATAAACACAAACACGCATTGTGTATGTGTGCTTGTATCTATGGGATGTGCATATGTGGAAAGAGTTTTTATCTAATAATTCCTACTCATCTGTTTTGCAGTGTTGTCTCTTGACTCTGATTTTCAAAGTCTCACTGTCGAATGCTAACAAATACAAGCAAAGGAAGGGAGAGACTGGCAGATAGTAAGTTTTTTTTTCTCTCTCTCTCTCTCTCTCTTTCTCTCTCTGTGTGTGAACATACCAGTTTGCTTAACCTCCCCACTGCCTTTTCCAGTGAATACATGTTAAGTATGCAGCTATGTACTTATTTTGCTCATTCTGTGTATTGCTAGTTGGGAAATTAGCAAGGGAATACCTGTATATGAAAACACAGTTTAAATTATGTGAAGGACACCTTACACAGTAATGATATTGAAACACAGACATCCTATGAAATCTGTTCAACAGGTGTTCGTGTGTGTGCGCGTGTTTGTGTGTGTTTGAGTGCGTGTGTGTGAGAGAGAACAAAACTGATACCACACACACACACACACACACACACACACATATATATATATATATATATATATATATATATATATATATATATATATATATATATATATATATATATATATATATATATATAATGTCCGTCTTTCTTGCAGTACGTACTACTCCGACACTCAAGAACTTTACATGTACTGTCGGTACTGCCCCAAAATACCTATGCTCTTTGAAAGCGAAGACGTCAACAGAAAATACCTTGTGGGGAGCTGTGTGGAGAAGAATAGCCCTGTTAAGGACAAGCTAGACCAGGAAGAAAACGAGAATCATCTGTATCCTGTCTGCAACGAAGGAGAAATACCATGCAAGTATTGACACAATCTGTGAAGTTCAACTCAGATAACTCCACCATTAATAACTGACATGACTTGAATGACTCGATCAGTTCCACTGTATAACATTCTCTTGTATGTGCCCCGGTAATCTCGAAACTAACAAAAGCATTAGAGATCAATGTCTCGAGTGTTCCACTGCATTTACCTCTGTTTATTCTAACCGTGAACAGGTTTGAGTAAATCACTGACAAATTTTGAGGTTTGAGTAAATCAGTCTGACAAATTTTGAGGTTTGAGGAAATTACTCTGACAAATTTGGATATTAGCGTAAGATAGTATGAGATGGAACACAAATTGAAGCTACTGGAAGACAGCATTAGTAAAAAGCACAAAAATTAAACAAACAGGCATTGGAAGACTTTTAATTTGAACAGTAAAACCAAAGTATAAACTCAAAGAGTAAGTACAAAGGACACCATTGTACAGAGAACATCCGTGAGTCATAAGACACATTCAATGAAAAGGTGTCCAGTATTCGTAAGTTACCTGTTTATGTAGACATTTTCTACTGATATTTGCAGTCAATGTCTATTATCATAGCGTACAAAATAACAAATATTTCATCCAAAAATTACGACCACCACGCTTTCTAATGTGTAAGTATTCGTTTTGGAGTCTCTTTCCTCATGTACATTGAATTAATTATTGTAGATTAGAAGTCTGATCCGTTGCCATTAAATAATGTTGGGGAAATAAATGTATGTGCAGCAACACCCAGCAATTTTTTTAAATATCTGGATACATATAGCTGACATGGATAAAGGTCGAATTACCTTGCATCTTGACCAATGTTTATGAATATGTTTCAGGTCATTTATTTTTTCAATGATTGATTAATTGACAGGCCTACTTACTTATTTACCCTATATCAGGTTTGTATTGTCATACTTATCCATGTATTTCCGTTACTTGGTTTCTGTAAACTATCCCTGCTGTTACATAACTGAAAAGTGACTGTAATATTTTAATAATGAGACTAGCTAAGTATAGGGCTGAAGTTGCTGGGGAAAAACCCAGAAACATTTTCTCTTTTTTCTTTCTTCCAGCATGTGCTCTACCTGAAAACCCAATTGGCGGTTTTTGGAAATGTGAAGAGTCCGAAAAACCAGACAAAGTTCCTGTGTATAAGACCTGCCAACTACAGTGTGATTCCGGATATAAGAAAGTCGGAGAGGGAAACATTTATTGTAATGAAAGTCGCAAGTTCGATCCGCCATGGACAGAGACCACCTGCAGTAATGAACTTGGTATCAGTCTGTCTGTCTGTATGTCTGTCTGTCTGTCTCTCTCTCTCTTACACACACACACACACACACACACACACACACACGAAGATGGTGAATAGATCTCATAGCATGTATGCGCTTCAGTATCAGGACGCTTGAAGTGTAGATGGTATTATTCTTCTGAGTTTATGATTTTCATACAGAGCTATTCTACTGTTAAATTCCCAAGTAACAATACAGAATTAGCAAAATAAGTGCATAGTTGCATATTTAAAATATATTCACTGATAAATACAATGGGGAGATTAAGCAAACTGACATGTTTACAGAGAGAGAGAGAGAAAGAGAGAGAGAGAGAGAGAGAGAGAGAGAGAGAGAGAGAGAGAGAGAGATGGTCTTTATCAAACAGTTACTAGCTCAATTACTGTCATAGGATTAACTGTACTCGTTGCAGATAAAAGGAACTTGAATTAATAACTATACGAAGAGAAATCACAATTTTAATAATCAGCATATTTATTTATTTAATAACTAGACATTGAATTGTGTCAGTGGGATACAATTTATATCGCTACTTTATCAGTCCTTGATTACACAAATGAATATTGCAATCTTATCATTTTAAAATCATTTTATCTTGATGGAGCGAGAGAGAGAGAGAGAGAGAAGAACTAGAAGAAGAAGAAGAAGCCATAAATGTCATAATTATGGAAATACATACTTGAATAACATAAATAAATGTAGAGATATATTTTTTAAAAGGGAAAGTTGCTCAAAAAGCGATATCGACATTGTGGTGATACAAGTTCGTCGAGAGCAATTATTTTGTATTGTCACGAGAGCGAAGCTATGTGTCAATAAAATGTTTTAATTTCACGAGTGAATATTTCCTCACACACACACACACACACACACACACACACACACACACGTGAGTGTGAATTTGATTTAAAGATGTTATGTTCTTTATTATTTACCTGTATTTCATCATTTCAGTCATTTAAATGGTTATGTCCAACGTTTTCTTTGCATGACTGTTGTTGTTATTGTTGTTTCTAATAGGTGTTGTTGCCAGTAATAAAAGTATCACTATTATCTGCTACTTTTCAGAATCGACCGAGGATCCTTTTCAGGTGCATTATGATGGTAAGTCGTACATTGTGACTTTTAAAGTTGTGTCGATGTAAATTTTATCCCACTGATACGTTTTGCTATGCACGAAATGTATAATAAAAGGGAAATGTTTCGCTATCTAGTTATGAAATATATAATAAACTGAAAGTATTTCACTCGTGTAGTTAAGCATTTGGTATTGTCACGAGAGGCATGGCCATGTCTCAATATAATATTTTAACTTAACTAGCGAATATATTTTCACACACACACACACACACACACACGTGTGAATTTGAGTCAAAGATGTAATGTTCTTTACATGTATTTATCATTTCAATTATTAAAAAGTTGTTATTTCCAACTCATCCTTCTTCTTTGTATTACTGTTGTTGTTCCGGTTGTTTTTAATAGCTGTTGTTCTTATTGTTGATAGTTGTTGTTGCCAATATTAGCATTGATTATAACTACTATCTTCTACATTTCAGCACCAACGGGGTTTCCTTTTCAGGCGATTTGTGGTAAGTTGTATATTATACAATACTATATTAAAAACTGCTTATCAGACATCCCCGCCTCCAGTTTAGTTATGTTTAATAACAGGATCTGTTCCTTTCTCGTTTTGCCCTATGGAGAAACCGTTGAGGTATTTTGTGTGCAGCAAACATGAACGACCTTACATCGATCCACACGTGCATGAAATCCATACAAATATGATGTATTTTCTTTGAAATTGCGAGTATAATATTAGTTATGTCTTTAATCCACTGACAGACGAGACGAAAATTTTCGTTGATGAAATTTAACCAGGTAATCGACAGTTGCTTTGCTAGTCACATGACCACAAAACTCTCGCAACATACAGAGGTTCAATGGTCAAGTGATATCAACAATAAACCCCTTTCCAATGTACAACACTTTTGAAAATATTAAGTGAAACGCACGTGACGTTGGTTTAAAAAGCCCGAAAGCAAACATAATTCTCAACATTTTTATTCTGAGAACAACGACAAGAACCCATCGCTTTCGCAGCATAATAAAGCCCGATCCATCAAGCATAGAGTACGTGTCGATGCCGGTTTTTGTTGGTATCACGTTGCTACCACACTGACATATGTTTTACTTGATGAGTCTGGCTTTCTTCACGAAGCACAAAGTATATCGTTTGGAGTTCAATACCATACCAGAGAAATGTACTTTTTCCTGGTCTCTGCGACTAGAAGTAACATTAGTCAAAAACTTATCAGTTTTGGCAGGTTAACCTTCACTTACTAGCACTCCATATTCCTTTAAGGCCAAAACCTTATACTCAGTTAATAAATTTCCAAATTCCACCACTCTACCATCAGTGTCAGTCAATGATTTTCTTATTCCAAATTTCATTGGGGCGCTGGCCAGTCTTACATGCGGCAACGCTTGAACCGGTGTGTGATAACGCCTGTTGTGTTAATCTTGTTTGACAAAGAGGATACAAAGCTCCCCAATGGAAAGAGTCGAATACCACCGAATCATCTCCTTTCTACCCGAAAATAATCTCATTCAGTACACGTCCGCCATATATAGAATTATTTCTGGGAAATGTAACTATCATTCCTGCTACTAAAGTAACAAATAGCGCCACTTACTTTTATTTAAATCAGCGTAACTTCCAGCAAAATTTTACGTCTATTTGATGTCAATCACTCTGCAGAGCGCGGAATTTCTGTCAGCATGACGGAAGGGTCAGAGCACAGTGATTAGGAACCTTGCTCCACTTGTGGAAAACCTGGAGTGTACTAAATAATTTTAAAAAATCGTCCCTCTTTACAATAGATAAAGTCAAAACAACAGACAGAACATTAACTTGATGATTATAAACGAACACTTTGCTCCAAGACTTGGGTAAATTGCAATGATTTTTCTGTGATTTCCATATAAGGAGTCTTGAACATCTGAGCTGAATATGCACCCAAAGTTCGGACATTTTGTGAAAGCATGGACAGGACAGTTTGTATATTTTTGAATACAGATATACATTTAAAAAAAGTAACATCATTATTATTTTCAAATCACAATTTAAATGAATTTTCTGTATGAATCGAAACAAAATTTATCCTAAAAAGTGGTTAAATTTTCAAAAGAAAAGTAAACCATTGATTTAAGGAAATTATACGCTAATGAATAGGACTGCTTACTTAGGGTCTGGTGATTCTCAATCAAAACTGAGTCAGAAGAGTATTTCGGGTTAAGTACCTCGCTTTGGGACAAAACTTATATAACCAGATTTAGCGGCGAATGTATTACCTCCCGATTCAGATTATGAAGTACCAACCACTAATTCCTATATTATTATTCAGTCAGGCACTCGCGTGACTCTTGGAGATCACTTCTCGAAAGTCTGGTTGAACGAACCCACTTGACAATGCTTATCATGTTGATGTTTAAATACGAAATGCTGAGCTGACTCAACACAAATATTATCCTAATATTTAAAACCATACAAGAATCAGAGAACTAACCTTGTTTTCTTCTTATTTTGCTTTTGCAGTATCGGCGGTACTTTTACTGAAAGTTCTTGCTGAATTTTGTCTGTTTTATTTTCAGCGTCCGTTGCAGTTGTTGTACTGATCTGCGTTTTGGTGACGATTGTTTACTGCTGTAGGGAATATCCTCAACAATGCGAGAATGCTTTCTCCAGAATCAAAAGAGGTTCGTAACCTATTAAATCTTCCTATCCAACATGTAGATTGTTATAGTAGAAAGTGTTCTTTTATCACTGACGTCATCTCATTTACTGGCCAATCAAAAGTCAATAATTGTTGTTGCATCAGTTGATTAATGTAAGGAAGAATTACATTGGTCAGAACATAACCATGTGATCACGCCCAGTTGCATTTAATTCTGTATAAACTGTATGGAGGACTACTTTATACTAACTTCTGTAAATAGAGACACGTCCAAAGTAACAATTGAATCGGACGGCATATACACTGCATAACCTTAAAACGAATTAAAATGGTGGATTTATATTTTATTTAGAAACTTTAGTTAATTGATTTGACAGAATAAAATAACAAATCTTTGTATTTTTTTCTGAAGATAAATAATTCTTTCTATGAATAGATTTGAAAACTAAAAGCTTAGAAACTCAAAATCTTCCAAGAAGAACGTTGGGACATTGTTGTAAAACACCTTCAACTATAGGTGAATGGATATAGGAATTGGGAGGAGTGGGGTTCAAACACTAATATTATACCAATTGGACTCACAGTCAGACAATGTAAGACTAACCATTTATATTTTTAGTTGAAATATTTTTTACATTCTGATATGTAATTTACTTAGTTGTTATCCCTATTGCTAGCGCTGATCCAGTTGTTTTCTTCTACATGGCTTCGATTTAAAAAGGGGAATATTTTCTTTATTAAATGATCAAAATTTGTTTGTTTATTACTGAAAATCGTACTACTCGAAAAAGGCGGTTAGACCGAAACCCCAAACTCCCATTTATTCCGCCATTGCTGTATTTCCTCCCGTGTAATTTATAAATATACCAATAGCTTTTTTCTTGTAAGCTTATTATGTTTCTCGATTTCTGAAATTTATTTAAAATAATTCCGATATCAGTGATGTTGAGAATTTTAAGACAGCACCAGGATAAGGTCTGAGTCATAAACCAGGTTTTAATGAGCATGCTATACTTATGGATAGGACTACTGGACCGTGGTCAAACATGTATTCAACCAGTTTGTTTGAAATATGTAGAGAAGTATTGGTCAATTACCTTATTACACTTGGCTTTATCTCATGTATGCATATTAATTTCGGGACATTGCTTACTGATGGAAATTGATTTGTAACTCTCTAGTTTATATATATATATATATATATATATATATATATATATATATATATATATATATATATATATATATATATATATATATATAAATTGGTAATGATCAGAAATGGCAAAATGAACATCGCTAGGTCATATCGGTCAAGTTCGGATATAACATTGGATATAGCTGTACATTTTTTGGGTTGGTGTGATTCGCCACCGATGGAGTGCACCACCTATGTCGAGTCAGAAGAGTTCGACAATGTTCCAGTATTGATTTTGTCTTCTTCTACCGCCATATTGTATAATATAATAGTTCAAGGCAGCGAATTGCGTTGAGATTATATTACGACTTCACCGGAAAAGCCATGGTATCTCCGATTGCCAAAATGAAGGATGAATTTTCCGGTTGTTACTTTTGGGTCAAACAGAAGTGACCGAATGGTATTCCAGTTGATGCACTTGTTGAGGTAGCATATTATATTTAAAGGTGTTCGGTGTGATTGTAAATCATACAGCATAGTAATTTAGCCCCTCCCCAAACACTAATGCACGACCTATTTTGCTCCGTCATAAGACGTTAAAGTGTAGTATACCTTCTGATTTTTTTGGGGGAAAAGTGTCTATCATAAAACTTGTATTGCGCAAAAGTTATGTCCCAGACAATACTGATCTTAAACATGACACTTATTTCCTGTACTTTTTGCCATATTATCTGTGTATCTATTTTTTTTAAAAAGTTATACTTGTTTAAATACTCCTGATTTCTGGCGTGCATTCATTGTTCAACATTGCCATGCACTGAAGTATCTCACAAATAATTTATTCCTTCAGGATTTAAGAAACCAAAGAGTACCGTAGTATCAAGTAAGATACCAGAGTCGATAGTAGTAATAGAAATCACTGACAACGGGCAATCAACTTCCTTAAGAAAGGACGCACAAATGCCAAATATGAACACTTACATTGATCCATCGAGGGAGCCATTACTGAGAGTAGGAACCGAAAAGAATCCAACCGAAAACGAAGACCAACCCAGTTATACTGACGGAAGTGTTGATACTTTAGACTGCATCATTAACGAATTAGGTTTGTTTTTTCATTATGTTAGTTTTGAAAATTCACACACACACACACACACACACACACACACACACACACACACACACACGCACGCACGCACGCACGCACACACACAGAGTGATACTCTTGACATATTCAACTGTTCAGAAACAATGTTACAAGACTCTCATTGAATACATTGTTCGTAGCCGGAAGTGTACATTTTCATCTCATTTGACTACACTGGTTAATTAGTAACAAATTTTATATTCAATTGACTTACGAATGATGTATTATTCTTTTCAATCATTAGTTCTAAACTTAAATTCTCCTCTGTTTAAAACAATTAACATTACTTAATTTTTAATGCGCAAAGTGCTAGTTATGTTTTTTGTAGACATTTTCATTTTTGATGTCTTTAAACAAGCATTGCTATTTCGGCATATCTTGGACCTTACGCTTTATCAGTCCATTTGAAAGTCTGGCTCCATGCACTGTATACGCTCATTTGATAAGCCACTTCTGTACAGTACACAAAATATCAGTTATATTTTTTATGTTAACTGCGATGATATATTGACATTTTTTTTGTTGCCAATTCGACCCATGGTTTAAACGCAACCCAATTTCACATCTCCCACAATGTGTCTAAACGTGAGTCCTAACAACATTGCTGGCACATTAAATCTCTTGTTCATTTTCAAAATACGATCATTTCAGAAATTAATAAGGCTCGCAGAAAAGCATTTTCGGATTCTGAAGCATTCCTTGACACCTCTAAATGTGGTAAGTAATGAAGTAGGTACTGTAAATCACTTGTTTTTCCCCAATTAGACTTATCTTCGCATTAATTTAAAAAAGAGACCCCCGCACAGACAAAATTTTTTCATTGAAAATCTAATCTCGGGTGATTAATAATGTGAAGACATTTTTTGCTGTATAAACGTTTTTGTATTCTCTGTAAACGAGGATTTATATACTGCTGAGAGAGAGAGAGAGAGAGAGAGAGAGAGAGAGAGAGAGAGAGAGAGAGAGAGAGAGTAAAATATAAGTTCATTTATGCGGAATCCTATTGTTTGTATATGTGTAAGTTTCCGTTTATATTGAGGTGAGGATGTTGATTAAGCTGAGGCACCAGAAAGCTTCAGGTGAAAGAAATACCATCACATCTTGAATATGGTATCTTTATGACCACGTAAACGAGGGTCAAATACAGATTTGCAATCTTTGCATTCAACCGAGATAGTATTGTACCTGACTGATCGACAATATGCGCTATGCTGCATTTGACTGCATTTGGTCGAAAGGACACCATTAAGTCGAAACTGTAAATTTATTGAATACAATACTGCGTGTACGAACTCAGTCGAATTTGAACGTTTCAAATTTACAAATAACCCCTATACACGGAATAAAGGAATGATTTATAAATCCATTACACGTTCGCACACTTCACATATATGCACGCATGTTCAACCACACTAATATTGTAAATACACAACTGTCTAAAACCAACCATGGTTTAGTTTCACTGAACGTTCGTGGTCGAAATAAAGCCAAATACAGACAAAATCTCGGTCTTTCAAAATAATAAACTGCACTTCAAAATATAGCTTTACTCTGTCTCTGTACTTGTATGTTTGTGTGAATGTGTGCACGTTTTTATTTTACTCTGATTCATGAACTCTGTGTGGAGGGTGGGGTGGAGTCGGGCGATTTAAACATATAGGTCATTTTTTATAATTTCTAGCAATAATTACCGTAACTTACATATTTTACAGGTTTCATGACATTAAACCCAAACAGCATTCACAGAAAGTATTAATTAATTTTATATTTCAATTTGCTGATTGGAAGTATTTACATTTCATTATCGAGGCCCCGAGTGGCCGAGTGTTCTAAAGCGCTCTCCGTCACGGATCACTGCCATCTCACCTCTGTCTGTGTGGGTTCGAGTCTCGGGCTCGGCCAATGTGGATATGTGAGAAAGCTTGCCGGTAGCCTCTCCTGGGTCGGTGGTTCTTTCCGGGGTTTTCCCGGGTTCTTCCTCCACCATTAATACTGGCCGCCATGTATAGCCTATCTTGTGCTGAAAAATGTCGTTAAACCCTATAACAACAACAACAACAACATTTCATTATCGTTTTCTATGCCCTAATTAAAAAATTTCGACTTTATCCATCGAATCTAGTTTGATTATTTTGGTAGAAAGTCTCGAGATAGACTAAAAGCCCAACTTGAATTAATTTCTTTTTAAATTTTAAAAGTCACAAAAATTCCTCAATACAATACGGCATTTATACTTCTTAATTTACAAAACTATTTATTTCTGGTTATGACAAACAATTGTTCTGTCATTTTTTTTGGTCTAAACAAACGTTGTTTTTCTAATTTTCTAATTACCTATCCTCCATCCATTGTTATTTTTCTTTTGGTTCGATTGTTTGTGTACACAGCCAAAATATGTACATTTATTAATCTCGCCAATTTTCTATTTTAGTACTGAGTGTCATCTAAGATTTACATTTTTAATGAAAGGTCAAGGCAATGTGGATCGTCCAAGACCTGACGGGGAAAGCATTCCTATCACTGGCCGGAATGATCCACCCATATATCATGAAGGCTTAGCCCCTGAAGCACATAAGAAAAAGAAGATAGATTCCCAAGAGACTTTTTTAAAGGAGTTTGTGAGAGGTGGGGAATATTTGACTATTTAACTGTTATTACAACTATTGTGATTACTATTTTGTTTTTCTCCTTTCTCTCCCCATTATTACTATTTCTGCTGCTACTATTAACAGATTTTCATCATTAATTATTTCTAGTATTACTACTACTACTACTATCGCTAACTCTTCTTCTTCTACTACTACCACCACCACCACCACTACCACCATCGCCACACTAACTAGTACTACTATTGTTTACTGCAGCTGCTACTGCTAAAACTGTGACAGTGTCTTTGATTGTGTCCGAATTCCGGTTTAACGTTCTATGTTGCATTGTTTTTTATACAGTTTGTTAGATCAATAGAAAATATAGATTTCAAAATTTAGCTATGATGGATATCGCACTAAGTCCTTAGAACGGAATGGGTTGACGTATTATAGAAATGTATACCAACAGAAACAAAAAGTATCTGAAAAATTCACACACACACTTATTACGTAACTATGATATCCAACAAGTCTTTAAACGGATCTGGTCGATCGTCGCTGCGGGACAGAATAATGAAGCTTGAAAGAGTCATAAATAGGTTGACGTCCGATGGGAATATTCGAACTTCTGCAATGGATTGTTATTGGTCTGCTCTTAGATATGTCATTAAGAAACGAAAGCTACAAATAATAACTACATGTAGATGACTTTTCACTTGTATCTCCCGAATATATCGTCCTGTGATTCCATTGAGGTTTCTAACCATTAGTATAAAAATTAAACATTGTTGTTTTATAGACCCAAAATTCTGCGACACAAGAGCGCATAGAGATATTGTCATGGAATGGGAGAAACGTGGCAAAAACACGTATTGTGACGACATCGTAAAAGTCGTCGAGGAGATGGAGGGACTTGGGAGCGGTCATAGGTACGAGTCAAAATAATTGTTTGTCTTTTTAAACCTTTATTTTACGTTGACTGCACAATTTATTCCACTTTGTATACACGATGTGCTTTCTACGGTTAAGTTTCCAAAGTATGTACAGGAAACAACATAAATTAGATGGGCGATCACATTCCCGTATATGTCTCTGATCCACAGAATGAACCCGAGATCATAAAGTGAGTTCCTTATGTTTTATAGGTCTCTCACATTTCCGTAATCATATTCGCCAAATAAAAATTGATATGATGGTAGTAATTGAAATTCAAAAAAGAGAACGCTGTTGTTGAAGCAGATACTATATAACGTTGACAGCAAGCTTTTATAACTTTGGTCTTCCCCTCCTTCAATCAACGCCAGGTTGCACAGTAATTTCCAGTCGGATGGATTATGGAAATGTGCCACCTATTTGGGTCAAATTTCCAGGTTTAGAGGTTAAAAGCAGGTGAATTATTTTTAGATTCAAGATACAATGTTGGTTCATAATTTCATGTTACCAGTACACAAATAGGTCGATAATCCGAGGTAAGACGATTAAGGCATTGGTGTAAAGAGGTCTCCAGTGTACTTTATCAATCAAGCCTGCTTTAACAGCAGCCTTTATAAGTCACGTAACCACATGAGTCAAGACCCAACATCATATATTCCATATAAAATCAACCTGTATATAACAGCTTCATCTGTATTACGACCAGAATTTGCCATTTTTGAAGGTGGCTCTCTTACTTGGGTGTCAGTGTCACTGTGTGTCTCTGGGAAACCTGGGTGGTACGTCCCCATTAAGACATTTTAAGTTACTCGCTATTGCCATCCCATACTACCAAGGCAGTGGACATATATGCCGATTTCGAAATGTATGTTAAAATACCTTTACAAGCAGAATACAATAAAATGGGGGTAACGTTATGTAAAGACCGTTAAGACCAAATCTTTTGAAGCAACGGATATGCAGAAAAATTAAGAATGAAGTCATGCCAATTGGCAGTTTAACAAAAGCTGAAAAATATCATACCTTTGTATGAATACATTCTGACGAACTTGCATACACATAGGACATTTTCTCTTTGTGTATACGTATTCTATAAGAAAAGTTAGATACAAAAGTTTGATATGGTACAGAGGAATAACAACGTTTTCTTACGTTTCAACCTAAAGCAGGGTCATCATCAGAGGACAATGCAATTATAATTTAAGACAATCTACATTAACAGAGACATGCGCACATACAAAGTGATGAATGCGTAGAACAATACATGTTTACATTTTCTTCAGAGACGAAGAAAAATAATCGCGATTTATGACAAAGTCTGAACTAAATAAGAATGAAATAAGAAAATGATAATATGTCCGGAAAAGGATCTTTGTACGAATAAGGCTATATTTAATGCAAGTTGTCAGCAAAGTTTCAAAGACGTAATAAACTATGATATAACTATTGTAACCAAAAATTATTAATTCAAATCAGCACAGTGCGAAATCCAGGTTTAGCTTGTTTGAACATATTGCTTTCCTGCTCTTTGTACATCAATAAATCCGTCCCGAAATGCCGTTACATACATTGTTGACTTAGAGCCATGAAAGTTGAGACCCGTTATTAAGTTTATAAGTAGATGATGTGGAAAGACTTTAATGCCATTACATTAATTTTTAACACATTACCTTTTTGAACGAAAACCTTGTCGGTATAATTAAGCAGCGACCTCTTTTTGAAGAAAACAAAAGTTGGTATGCATATTTGTTTGAATACATAGATTTTCTAATTAGATTTTTGTGTCATTATAGAAATATTAAAATCGTTTTGAAGTTCGTAAATTTCTATTGTCTGGTGTGATTGCATTTGCAATAGTCATGTTTGATAAACACGAATATAGTTTATAAAGTTTATCCTTTCTGATAATATCCCCAGCACTAAAAGTGGGTGAACCCTATTGTAACTATATGTCTGTATGTCCGCCAACAGTTTGTACGCAGCTTCGTGTTGATGATACATCAAAGATTGTGATCCTTTCGTTCATTTAGAGGGACTATGGCTCCTGATTGTAAATCTCCCAAGTTATTCTCGTTTGATTTGACAAAATTTGGCATGCAGCTCTGTTTTGATGAGGCCTGAAATTAGTTTGATTTCTCGTCTAATACTAGAAGTATTCACCTTGAACGCATTTGATCCCCAGAATTCTACGTCTAATACTAGAAGTTTGCACCTTAAACGCATTTGATCCCCAGAATTCCACGTCTAATACTAGACGTATTCACCTTGAACGCATTTGATCCCCAGAATTCCACGTCTAATACTTGAAGTTTGCACCTTAAACGCATTTGATCCCCAGAATTCCATGTCTAATACTAGAAGTTTGCACCTTGAACGCATTTGATCCCCAGAATTCCACGTCTAATACTAGAAGTTTGCACCTTGAAAGCATTTGATTCCCAGAATTCCACGTCTAATACTAGAAGTTTTCACCTTGAACGCATTTGATCCCCAGAATTCCACGTCTAATACTAGAAGTTTTCACCTTGATTAAATGAGTTCCACCTCGTCTCGAGGAGTTTTTCGCCCTAACAGCTGTCTTGATGACTTTTGTTTCCACATCACAACTTTACCGTTACATTCCTTACACGAGTTATGCATCACGAATACCCTTCATCCAAATTTGTCCGGACCTGTTATATTGACGAGATAGAGTTTAATTGTCAGCGTTCCGCGGTATCATTTAATAGAGTTCTCTCTTTACTTCAGCACCTTGCTACTCGATGGCAAACCATTTTTGTATCATCCACAATAAGTGTCAAAAAGGTCATTTAGTATTAACGTCATTGACCTACCCAATTGCCTTTTCATCCTTCTCTCCATCACACCTTGAGCAAGGGGTCACTTTGAGTGTACAGTCACGTAACTTTGTATATGGATCCATTATAGTGTGCACTATGTCATCGCATAAATATGTCACTATAGCCAATGATCCATGCATGCTTGACTTTGAGTCACGCTTTAAGATCAGTTTCTTAAACATTCTAAATTAGAAAAATGTGGTCTTCATCAGATGTTAGTGCTTGTAGTTGCACATATGTTAAAATGGGACTTCATGAATATATTAGAACAATCATTTTTCGTGCCATATATAACAATTTAATGCCTGCAGTTAATCTACGTAAAATACCAAAAATTAAGTTTCTGGTAACTACATGTATATTGTTTGCAAAAGGAATTGATCTTGTTCAAATAAATTGTTTATTTCAGGTCCAATCAATACGAACCAAGAGACCATGTGTATGCACTCATGAGAGAAAAGGATTTAAGAATTGGACATATCGTGTATTATGTTTCACTGAACAGGAGACAGGATCATGCAAATATCTTGCATGAAATACAAAAGGTTCATCCAGATTGTAATTTTTGCAAAAGTCTGTATGGTGACATGGATATTCATTGAGCGAAAGTCTGACTAAAGAGAGAAAAAAAGAAATCTGTAACGGAAATTGAAAGAATGACGGATAAAAGACAATTGGGAAAAGAAAGAGAAATGAAAGAAGAAAAAAATATAAATGAAGAAAAAGAAAGAGAGAAACAAAATGGCAAATACGTAATGGGGTCTTTTTATGCTTAGAAAAATAGAGAACATTGTTGATCCTCTGTAAATCGCTGCATAAAATCTTGCATACTGAGAAAATTTTGTCCACATGATATAAAATGATCATCTGGAAATTTCAGGCAAAGAAAAAGAAAAACACTTGAGCACAGGTATGAATAAAAATGCGTATCCATAGGAGGGATGAATTATCAAATCAGTCAAATACTGAGGTCATAAATTGGTTCTACATTTATATACTGGGGAAAATAATTTGCTAAAGGTGGTTTTATTTCAATTTTGAAACATCGTTAATAATAATAATAATAATAATAATAATAATAATAATGACAATAATAATGATAATAATAATGATAACAATAAACTATTATTATTATTATTATTATTATTATTATTATTAACTTCTGGTATTTTCGTCGATGGAGGGGATACATTTTTATGGTAATCATCAGCTGTCGAAAAGTAGAAGAGACAAGTCGCATACATTTTCAAAAACGATAATGCAATCTCTTTCGGAAATCGAATATAAATTTAAGGTTATGTTTTCTTTGCAAAATTATCATTACCTTTGATATGTAGATGTCAATCAAAGTCAAAAGTGTGCAGGTGGCATGTTTCATCATCTTTTGTGTAACCTCTTACTGAGATTTGATTAGTTCTTACGTGTTCGATATACTGTAGGTGATTCAATACACATCATTTGATCATCTTCATTTTGGAGGCAAAAATAGTTACATTTATATTTATACTGTAATTAACTTCCATGTATAGTCTAATGTTAATCATCTGTTCAGTTTTTGTCTATCTGTTTATGTTTTGCTCAATAATTCATCAGGAACAAGATTGAATGTATGACCCAAATTTACTCTCACAGGGAATACACGCACTCTTGCATTATTTCCTTAATTGCTTCCAAAAAATGTAATTATTTCGACATAGAAACTTTAAGTGTATGTGTAAATTTGTACACTCAGTGTATATACTGTGATTAGAAAAACTTTCTTAGAAGGATTAGATAGACTTCCCCATCACTTTTTATTGTATTAATGGTTGATGTAGTTAATAATTATCATATCTTCTATGGTTTCCTTCACTTTTTATTGTATTAATGGTTGATGTAGTTAATAATTGTCACATTTTATATGGTTTCCTAAACTTTTGTCTCTTCTTAATTGTCAAAATTAGTACTTATTTTTTGAACGAGTGTTGATCGTAATCGGTTAAAGTTTTTATTCTCTCGTGCATGACTATTTCTTAGTCAATTAAAAGCACGTTTTATGAAGAAACAAAGGAAGCAAAAGAAACCATCATGCTCTCATAAAAATAGGATATATATATATATAATATTAATTCTTTCTTTTCTTCTTTCTTTCTTTTTTCTTTCTTCTTCTTGTTTTAAAAAAGAATGAAAGAAACTGCAATGGCACTCTTTAAAATAAATAATGGCGAAATTTAAAACATTTCTCAACATATACAGTCAAGTTCCCATTTTCATTTTAGATGTTTAATGCAGACAGATTCTTGTTCTAATCAACATTTGTTAAATGGCGATTTTCATTTGTGAGTGAAACTTTGTATATATTGTTTTGTTAACGAGAACACTCGCTAACGTAAACTCTTGATTTAACATGCTGAGTAGGTAGGTGAATGGATAGATGGATGGATGACTGGACGGATCAACTCTATTATTATCTTTTATGTCATATATATTGTTGTCATAATAAAGTTCAAAAGGAAACCATTGAACATATTAAAAGCAGGGTGTTATATAGTATGAGCTAACCGAATTGCTGCCAGATAAATATATATATATATATATATATATATATATATATATATATATATATATATATATATATATATATATATATATATATATATATATATATAAATTCACTCCATTACAGGACGACTGTTATTTGTCTTGAATATATTTTATCGACCTGCATATATCAATGTCAATGTTTTTGATGTTTCTAAAATGATTGACACCTTATACAATGAAAAATAATATCAGAATATAACTTGACTTAAAAAGAGCATTCCATTGGCTTGTAAAAAGAGTCAACGATATCAGGATATCAATAAGAATTGTCTATTTTTATTTTGTTGAAAATTTTGCAGAAAAAAAGAATTGCATCGTAATGGCTAACCAAATAATGAAGAAAAGTGAAGTTTAGGTTGGTAAAGTTACGCTTAGGAAACCATCATATATTTGTTTGAATCAGAAATTAACTCCTTTTGCTGTTAGTGTTCATATAAAATTAAATGCTTGTCGTCGCAGAAATGTCTTCGAGTATTGTTGGTATGAATGTGCGTCAATAGACTTGCAGATGTAATTGATGCAATGATGTTTATTTTCATATGTGATTTGTACTGTTTTTGTTTAATGTTGACTAAAACAAAATTGTCTCCGTTAATATACGGTTTGTTGTTGACTAATATATTGTCTCAATTCATATAGTCAGCTGAGGTTTTACGGCAGTGCGGGCCCGGTGCAAAATGGGGACAAAAGGCCCCCAAATCTAATTTCTATATCACTGAAGAAATTCTGTGAAATATACATAGAAAAACACGGTTGTTTTCAAAATCAAATTTATGTTTAAATAATCGGCTTTAATTCTAATCTGTTTTAAACGACCTCCAACATGTTTGGCCCCCACCCCTCACCCCACCCAGCTTGGGTCTCGGTGCAATCGCACCTTTACACCTCGCTAAGGCTGCTACTGAAATAGAGTTGTAGAAATTGAATTATTAAAGCTGTGTATTGCTCAGAAAGAAAAAAATATTGCGATATATTGCATTAGGTAATGTTTGTATTGCAATATATAGCAATACGTATTGGCAAAATTGAATTTTGCTTATTTTGTTCTTTTAGTGGTAAATTAATTTAATTCTTTTTTTCATAGAGTTTTTTAAAGAAATATATTACGATGTTGAAAATGCAGCTATGCGTGCTTAATTATGACAGATAAACGTAAAAGTCGACGCTGCTGACTTTTTAAAGGAAAAACTCACCAAAACAGAAACAGAAAAATACAACAACCCATAAACAAAGTAAAACAATCTATTCAGTATACAAACCTGTCATATCGCAAGATTAGTGACATATCAATAAAATTATCAGTATTCTATTAATGCATCAATTTCTAGACTGGTCCAAAAATTAAACTGCCTATAACTAATACCCTAAAAGGGGGGGTGGGGGGCATTTCTGTATTGTTACATTTTTGCAAAGTTATCATTTTTGAACTCTCTGCGTGTTTAGTTTGTGCAATTTCTCCAAATACGTTTTTATTTTTTACATCCAAGATTTTTAATGTGTAATAAAGACCACCGTCCATATTACAATACTATATACAAAGAAAAGATATATCACCTCGAAGCAATCATATATATATATATATATATATATATATATATATATATATATATATATATATATATATATATATATATATATATATATATATATATATATATATATATAGTATCTCCCGGGGACAAATTATTTCAGCTCGAATTAGGATATTTCAACTTGCACATTTTCTCTCTCTCTCTCTCTCTCTCTCTCAAAATACAAATAAACCAACACGTACAATTAACACACACATCATTGTCTATTCTAAGAATAATTTTATTTGTTCAATGTTCTTTTAGTTCAATGTCGTACTTTTAATAGTCTCCTTAGCTCTTTGCAGCATTATTATAGACCAACACATCACACATAAGCCAATACAAAGAGCCAAATAAATCTTTTTAACCAAATGGCAGTTAATTTACTGCCTGTCATAAAATGTGTACTATCATCGGTTTCGTTTTATTTCGTCCTAAAACACATTTATCTAAAAATCAAAGAGGCTAATGATTCATCTTCTCTTTATTAAGTTACACTTGAACTTTTAGATCTTTCTTTTATTCCAGCAAAGTTAAAAACCAACAAAATCTGCAATGACCCATTGACTTTGTAATCCAAATAACGCTTTTGTCTCTTCAAGTTTACCGATTTCTTTGTTGTGAAAATCTTGGGTAATAATGTGTTCTCAGATATCTTGTGGCAAACAAGGGCAGATTTTTTTACAATTCTTAAACCCTATCACGAAAGGATTATTCACTTTAGCAGTCTTCGCAATCACGCAATCAGAAGTCACACCGGTAATCCCAATGGATGGGCTGAATTCCAGTCAAGGGAATTATTT
This sequence comes from Sinohyriopsis cumingii, assembly GCA_028554795.2. Lineage (NCBI taxonomy): Eukaryota > Metazoa > Mollusca > Bivalvia > Unionida > Unionidae > Sinohyriopsis > Sinohyriopsis cumingii. Next base: position 149,764,720 of record CM068829.1, on the reverse strand, counting down.
TCTCCATTTTTCATTAAAGTCAGATCCACATTTACTCTTTTGTGTTCTGCTTCTTTCACTTTTTTGCTAATGATTCTTAGTGCATTTTAGTGCAATAAACTTCGAGGTTGAACATCTGGACGACGTCTTGCTGAGCTCGATGGAAATCGCGTGAGAGCTCGCGCGATTAGGGGAACCTACTCAGTCATAACAGTGCTTATGCTAGTCTGGTTCCCTGTTTCGTATGCCCCATATCGCGGAGTGCAACACAGGGATCATACAAAACAGGGAACCCGACTATACGTGTACTCGAAATATACATGATGCCATCCCTCATCCAAACCATTGGATATTAAATAAATACTTATCGCATTATGCAAATCCTTTGCGTCAAAAAAAAAAAAAAAACCAACAAACGGACGGCAACAAAATGCGTGCGTCAATTTTCTCCAGTGTGCGTCCCTGACGCAAAAATGTGCGTAAAACACACACACACACACACACACACACACACACACACACACACACACACACATATATAATGAAAGGATTTTGTGTTGACATAAGGCAGTAACTTTTTTTCAGAGAGAGAGAGAGATTAGTCAACCAATATTTGTTTAATGTTTTAAATGCTGACAATGGTTATGAATGCAAAATGCACTATTTAACACATGTAGATTAATAAGTAATACACTACTGCAGTCTGCCAAATTATCCAATGGCAACATACGTATTCAAATTACGTCAGATATACATATAGTACAGAAGCGACATGAACACTTTCAAAACATTCTGAATACACGTCCCCACATTTCAGAACCGTAACATGCTATAGGTTTTACCATGATAGAAAATGTTGTGACGGCATCTTCAGAACTAAAGTACCCAAATTTCCTTTGGTAATAAGAAATGAAAATTAACATATTTGATACGCTGTGCTATTAATGGTTTAGCTGCATCCAGGATACAATTGTCGCAAATACACGACCCATATATTTGTAAAATGAAACGTACCAATTTGTGCCCTTTAAAAATAAATAAACAACAACAAAACATTTCTTAAAAGTCTTCCATTGCGAAAATGTGTGTGTGTGTGTGTGTGTGTGTGTGTGTGTGTGTGTGTGTGTGATTTGGATTTTTAACGTAGCTTTAACAATTTTCAGTCATATCGCTACGATGTCTGCATTGTGGCAGTTTATAGTGATGTCTAACCCGGAAGGATCATGCCGCAGACATGTATCATGATGACCCACCCAGTCACATTATCCTGACAACAGGACGACCAGTCCTAACACTAACCCCTTAATGCTGAGCGCCAAGCAAGGAAGCTGTTAGTACCATTTTCTGTAAGTCTTTGGTATGACTCGGCCGGGGATCGAACCCACGACCTCACCCTATGTTTGTCTTATTCAGTTTAATCGTCGTTAAAGTAGTATTCCAAAAGCTTTCTATTATCTGTTGTTACTTTGCTCTCTGTCTGTCTGTCTCTCTCTCTCTCTCTCTGTGTCTCTGTCTCTCTCTCTCTCAGTATGCAAATACATGTATATTTGGAATACACCGACACCACCTACACAAATTCAGCTGATTTAATATTCAATTCATTTCGCATAGTATTTCACAATTAAAGAGGAAGTGTTGAATGCCAGACGCCTTCTGTGAAAATTTTAAGTAATATATATTTAAAGCGTGCCTACATACTATCAGGAAGTTCAGTTTCGTAACTGAAGCTCGCATCATTATTGTAGACGGGGAAATCCCACACATATCCTCTACCTTTACCGAGAATTCCACGACAGTGGAGTGTAAGCATATGATTGGTCGCTGAGAGGACGCATCGGTGATATCGAGTAGAGTGGATGGAGACGTAAATAGATTAAGAGTATGTTCCATCAATCTCTCTCTCTCTCTCTCTCTCTCTCTCCAGCTACTTTGTGCTAAGAAAGTTTTCTTTTTATAAGAAAGACTGCATTATTGGCATTGACAGATTGGTTAAGTTTGCTTGAATGAAAAGAAAAATTGCAGTCGATCAGCGCATACATTTTATAAAATGCAGATTAGAGTTAAATGATACTGTCACCTTTCACAGGAAGCTGTAATTTGAATACCTACTATCTGTAATGCAGTGTTCGGGATTGGGATTAGAGAAGTTGTTAAAATCCACCATAACAAAGACTTCGTTTTATTAAACTCTCTTGTGCGGGCTCTAATTACTATCAATTTTCATTTATTAACATCAATGTCGCAATATGGATGCATCTAAGAATAAATGCGTGTCGTGAACCCCACACCACCTACCCACCAACATAAAAAGTAACTATTATTCAGAACCATGTACTAGAATTAATTTAACGTTTATAAAAATACTGACTCGTTTTGCACAAGCGGAATGTATTTAGCGAAGCGAAACAACTTTAGCTAGGCTCCTGTCTCACGACCTATTAAATTTTAAAAAAAAGTTTTTAGATCACTCATTAATCAGAAAACAAAATACAAAGTTTGGTTTTGGCATTCTTCACTTAATTAAAATCGTTTAACGAATTTCATACATTTAAATTTGCAATGAGCACATATGGTCGGGTGTATTTACTACACGGCGAAAACTACTGATGGCCAGTATAAATGGTAGAGGAAGGACCCGGGAAAACCATTGGAAAGAACCACCGACCCACGAGAAGCTACCGGCAAGTTTTCTCACATACTCACATTGGTTGAGCCCCAGACTCGAATCCACGCAGACGAAGGTCTGATTATGTTTGACAAAACCGCATAATAGTGCAGTGAAAATTACATGAAAATGCATGTCGCTACTTCGTTCGTTGCACCTTTCCTTTGCATGATGCCATGGCGCAATCGGCAGCTACATAAACTTTAATTCTACGTGTTACCTATGCAGGTATATTAACTGAAACAAATAGAACCATGTGGCGAAAATGTTAGTTCTTACACTCAATAACATCTTAATCGTAATCCGTTTACTCCTCCTTCTCATCACAGTCTTAACCCAAACATATTCTAAGGTTCTCTTCAGTACTCTGACAACTACGGCACTAAAATGGGGCAGGGGGCAGGGGGCAGGGAGGAGGCGAGATGCGTCGTTTAGTCGTCGTTGTATTACAAGTAATAGTTATATACTATTGTCTGAAAATAAATAGGTTAGACCTACATTGTTCACGTTTAGGTTAGAGCTACGTTATTCACGTTTAGGTTAAAGCTACGTTATTTATGTTAGAGCTACATTATTTATGTTTAGGTTAGAGCTACGTTATTCACGTTTAGGTTAAAGCTACGTTATTTATGTTAGAGCTACATTATTCACGTTTAAGTTAGAGCTACGTTATTTATGTTAGAGCTACATTATTCACGTTTAGGTTAGAGCTACGTTATTTATGTTAGAGCTACATTATTCATATTTAGGTTAGAGCTACGTTATTTATGTTAGAGCTACATTATTCACGTTTAAGTTAGAGCTACGTTATTTATGTTAGAGCTACATTATTCACGTTTAGGTTAGAGCTACGTTATTTATGTTAGAGCTACTTTATTCATATTTAGGTTAGAGCTACGTTATTTATGTTTAGGTTAGAGCTACGTTATTTATGTTAGAGCTACATTATTCACGTTTAAGTTAGAGCTACGTTATTTATGTTAGAGCTACATTATTCACGTTTAGGTTAGAGCTAAGTTATTTATGTTAGAGCTACATTATTCATATTTAGGTTAGCGCTACGTTATTTATGTTTAGGTTAGAGCTACGTTATTTATGTTAGAGCTACATTATTCACGTTTAGGTTAGAGCTACGTTATTTATGTTAGAGCTACATTATTCACGTTTAGGTTAGAGCTACGTTATTTATGTTAGAGCTACTTTATTCATATTTATGTTAGAGCTACGTTATTCACGTTTAGGTTAGAGCTACGTTATTAATGTTTAGGTTAGAGCTACGTTATTCACGTTCATGTTAGAGCTGCGTTATTCATGTTTAGGTTAGAGCTGTTATTCATGTTTAGGTCAGAGCTACGTTATTCACGTTTAGGTTAGAGCTACGTTATTAATGTTTAGGTTAAAGATACGTTATTCACGTTTATGTTAGAGCTACGTTTTCATGTTTATGTTAGAGCTATGTTATTTATGTTTAGGTTAGTGCTACGTTATTTATGTTTAGGTTAGAGCTACGTTATTTATCTTTAGGTTAGAGCTACGTTATTTATGTCTTGTTTAGAGCTCCGTTATTTATGTTTAGGTTAGGCCACGTTATTTATATTTAGGATAGAGATACGTTATTTATGTTTAGGTTATTGCTACGTTATTTATGTTTAGGTTAGAGCTACGGTATTTATGTGTACGTTAGTGTTACGTTATTTATGTTATAGCTACGTTATTCATGTTTAGGTTAGTGTTACGTTATTTTTGTCTAGGTTCGAGCTACCTTATTTATGTTTACTTTAGAGCTACGTTATTTATGTTTAGTTTAGAGCTACTGTATTCACGTTTAGGTTAGTGCTACTTTATTGATGTTTAGATTAGTGCTACGTTATTTATGTTTAGGTTAGTGCTACGTTATTTAGGTTAGAGCTACTTTATTTATATTTAGGTTAGAACTACGTTATTTATGTTAGAGCTACTGTATTCACGTTTAGGTTAGAGTTACCTTATTCACGTTTAGGTTAGAGCTACGTTATTTATGTTTAGGTTAGTGCTACGTTATTTAGGTTAGAGCTACATTATTTATGTTTAGGTTAGTGCTACGTAACTTATGTTTAGGTTAGTGCTACGTTATTCACGTTTAGGTTAGAGCTACGTTATTCACGTTTAGGTTAGAGCTGCGTTATTAATGTTTAGGTTAGAGCTATGTTATTCATGTTTAGGTTAGAGCTACTTAGTTTAGTGCTACGTTATTCATGTTTAGGTTAGAGCTACTTTATCCATGTTTAGGTTAGTGCTACGTTATTTATGTTTAGGTTAGAGCTGCGTTATTAATGTTTAGGTTAGAGCTATGTTATTCATGTTTAGGTTAGAGCTACGTTATTCATGTTTAGGTTAGTGCTACGTTATTTATGTTTAGGTTAGAGCTACGTTATTCATGTTTAGGTTAGAGCTGCGTTATTAATGTTTAGGTTAGAGCTATGTTATTCATGTTTAGGTTAGAGCTACGTTATTAATGTTTAGGTTAGAGCTACGTTATTCATGTTTAGGTTAGAGCTACGTTATCCATGTTTAGGTTAGTGCTACGTTATTTATGTTTAGGTTAGAGCTGCGTTATTAATGTTTAGGTTAGAGCTATGTTATTCATGTTTAGGTTAGAGCTACTTAGTTTAGTGTTACGTTATTCATGTTTAGGTTAGAGCTACTTTATCCATGTTTAGGTTAGTGCTACGTTCTTCACGTTTAGGTTAGAGCTACGTTATTCATGTTTAGGTTAGTGCTACGTTATTCATGTTTAGGTTAGTGCTACGTTATTCATGTTTAGGTTATAGTTACTTTATCTATGTTTAGGTTAGAGCTACGTACGTTATTCATGTTTAGGTTAGTGCTACGTTATTCGTGTTTAGGTTAGTGCTACGTTATTTATGTTTAGGTTATTGCTACGCTATTTATCTTTATTTTTTTTATAGTCCTGACAGGAAATATGTATGAGAAGTTCGGAACTTGCTCACTTGGAGACAGCATAACGATGGGCAAACACTCCACCCGAAATCAATCCACCCATACGAAAATTTGGTTGATAAAACTGCATATTGTAGGTATTTATTATCATTTATATTTTGTATGGGACCAGTACAGACTGTATCTGGAATGAGGTGGGTTTGGGATCTTTAAAAAAAACTTTCGTTTTTTTCTCATTTGCACCAATATATTGAATACCAGGTCTAATTTAAATGTACTGTTAAAAAGACAAATATGGATGGATGAATTTTTTAAAATGCGTACATTGAACTCTCGGTGATATAACGTGTTGAAAAGACTAATTCTCCCGTATGCATCTTTTCTATGACAAGTTGTATAAGAATCAAGGTTAACGCTCTGAAGTAGTTTCAATAAGGCGTTTCACGTCGTTAAACTGTAGACTTGTGGGCAAACTGTTTGATAGTCATTGAGCTGAGCGAATAGTCAATCAGATTAATAAATAAACGTTGCGATAATGATGGTGACAATGACGGCGATGATGATAACCTTGGCGAAGAGGAGGATGATGATTTACATTTATAATGATAAGAATTTGAATAAAGGTACTTGCTTTGTTCACATACTATAGAGTCAGGCTGAGTCTAGCATCGGCCGCGCTTGTCCAACACGAAATCTACATTTCGTATGAGAGAGAGAGAGAGAGAGAGAGAGAGAGAGAGAGAGCAATTCTCGCAGCAAGGACGACTGGCAAACAACATGTGCATTTGGCGTAAATGCGGCACGTATTTGCTACTGCTGCTGAACTACAACAGACTGCAACTACATGAGGATAAATTGTTTGCTTATGGTACGGTTTTCATTGAAATAAGTAGGAACATATCACAGAAAGTTCTTATCACCAGGCAGCTGATTCGAAATATACTGTATTCATTTAAGCTTTTGTTTGAAACAGTAAATAGGGCACCAGCGTACTGTCATATTTATGGAAAGGAATTGCTTTGACTAAACGTTGTAGACGTAAGTGCTAACGTCAATCCGAATCGATGGTCATTAACAGAATATTAGTTCTCTTTATTCTGCTGTTATTCACGGTAATTCTCTTTGGAAGTGTTTTTCATATATAAAAAAATATTGTTGCCGTTTCTCTTCAAAACCAGTAGCTATTTTATAACTTTCGACGATCTCTGATGCAATCACGGTAATGTAGTAGCTTCATTTGTTTAAAACATAAACACGACTCGCCGTTTTAAAGGAATGCAGAAATGTTAATAAACTACAGAGTTGTAACCAGGTTTAAATTATGTGCTTTTAGAACATGGGACATAATCTTCCTACTCCCAAGCATACACTGAACAGTATCGTCCCTGTTCACATTACCTGCACGTTAGTTGGATGTCTAAGTTATATTTGTTTTTATTTATAGTGCTGCTGCATTTGTTCTAAAAAAAAGCCCCTTTGTCAGTTTGTCGAAGTATATCGCACACAAGTGAATTTATTGTGCGGAGTATGTTTTCTTCCAGTTACTGTGATCTTGAATTTTGACTTTTTAAGCCCGAAGTCATAGTTTGTTTTGAGGTTTTTTTTGCTGCCCCAAATGCAAACTGCCTATCTTTACTAGGTGTGTTTAGTAGTGAGATGCAAAGACCTATTTCTACAGACAAGGCGTGTTTAGTAGTGAGAGGAAAAAACCTCTTTCTACAGACACGTGTTTAATCTATGGCATACATACTATAAGCGACACACTTGTTAGACCTACGTCTGACTGCCTATACAACAACTTTATATCTGGTCTCTGGGTTGCTGATTCAGCAGAAGGACAGTTTGCATTATAATATGACACTGTTTCTAGAACACTGCAGAAAAAAGACAAAGAGCCAGTGATAATGTCATAATGGTCAGAACAAGAACAAGACCTAGTGTCATTGGTTGCTCGCCACTTAGCTAAAGAAAACCACCGCATCCAATCAAAGTCAAGTTGTTTAATTTTAACACTATTCCTACATGATCCAGCACACAACTTGAATGGACTGATGAATAAGCAATTTTACAGTGCCTGTCCGTGTTATATAAATACCTTTCACTCTAACACATCTGTAATGGCTTCCTTCTGGTACAGTGTCATACTTTCGATGTTAAAAGTCCAAAGTATAATTGTTAGGTCAATTGCCCCCATCATTTGCGACCGATATACAATGCACCAACTGTAGGTTAGTTGGCATTACATACTAATGGAGCCAACTCATGAAATCCAATAGATGTCACTAGGACAAAGCACCAATATATATGTTCGATCCTCCTAGGTGTAGATAGGGTTATCGTACCGGAACCTTGGCTAGCGAAGATGCTAAGAGTGACGGTTCTGTCAGTAAACTCTTGGTATCAGATTAGCATGGACTTCAGTCTTCCTCACATCTGGAGTCTACTTTTTCGTACTTGTTTATGACTATTTAGTGTATGCATCCATTAAAATTATTAACTCCTCGTCTTCAAAAGTTATTATTCCGGTTAGACAAGACATTTTCAGTGCTTGGACTATCAGAATTTATAAAACGCATAATGAACAAGCATTCATCGGATATGAGTCTACAAAGTTTGCAGAATGCACGGGATTCAAGCATAGAAAAATAATATTTTATGGTCTCATGCCAATGGCGAAGCAGAATGGTTTATAAGAAGAATTGGAAAAAACAATAAAAACAACTCCTGCAGAGCAATAAAGCTGGAAACAAGAAATATAAAGTTTTTGCTCAATTACAGAGCACCTCATGTAACAGCTAACAAAACTCCTGCCACGATGCATTGGTATGAAAGATGAATATCAGACTCACAAGCATACAAATCAAATCTCAGCTAGAAAGATTGATACTGAGAAATATGTAAAATGAATATCTATTCAGGTCGAACTAGAAAAGCGACGAAATCAAATTTAACAGTTGGAGACAACGGTCTGGTGCGACGAGAAAAGTGGGACAAATTATTAACACCATTCAACCCTAATCCAAGTGAAATTATCGACAGAAAGGGATCGATGATAACAGCGAGAAGAGACTTATCATATGACTAAAAATCATCCTTCTTTAAGACAGTACGAATACACCGAAAGTTACACTATCCGATGACTAAACACATGATTCGATAAGTCACATGAATGTTGGAGATGATGTGAAACAAATCCAACATCAGATTTGGCATTGAGAAGAAAACCGCCTGACAACCTAAATGATTATTTGTCCACAAAATAATGCAAAACTTTAGAATTACAAGGACTAAACCCAGGCAGCTGTAAATCAATTTCACCAATTGTAAGTTGACCAATTTGTACAAAACCAGAAAATTAAGACATGAAGTGAATTTTATTCTGCAAATTTTAATCGTTGGAAAATGAATACCGTCAATAATATACTGAACTCATGTTCCATTTAAATATATAGAAATTCAGTCTGAAGAAAAGGATTGTTAGTAACATAATAATATTATACAAATTTTCCTTCTGCTGAATTAGCAGCCTAGAGACCAGAGACAAGGCTGATAGTTTGGGAGCCAATGTAGGTTTGACAAGTCGGTAAGATGTAGTATATGTACCATGGAATAAATGTATCTGTAGAAACAGCTCTTTTGAGGTATTGGAACTAGAAAGGTTTACGCAATAATTCTGCAGTGGATATCATTGATGACGATCCTACTGAATAAACGTTTAGACAATTGACCTGAAAGACATGATTTTTAACATTGGATCGAAGTAAAAAGACAAAGGTGATGATTTGACTTCTTCGTGTCGTAGAGGATAGTTGGTTGTATTTCTGGACAGATTTTGGCTAATGTCACTTCTCACTTTGGTAACGCTTCCACGCGTCCCACGTATTGTCTGGATTCCTCGATGTTACTTGTCGAGTCGTTAGGATATACCATCAAATGCAACGCAGTACTACTTTAATTACCCTCAGATGCACGTCCACATGATTCAGCAAATACTTGTCCTCAAGAACATATCCAATAATAAATGAGCCATCGTTTCTAAACTACGCCTTTTGTTTTTGTTTTGTTTTGGGAATTGTTTGATTCTTATATTGTGAGGATTAGAATATTCTGTCATTTCTTTTAACGCGTCATTATTTAGCAAAAGAAATCTATAAATCTCTGAGAAATGTTCCAATCTTATTCTATAGCAGGACTTGCTTATGAAGTCTGAATGTCCTTTGACCTCTCTTTCTGTCTTGTTCTTGCTGTGGCATGGAGGGAAGATCAATAATATCTACAGGAGTTTGTAATTAATTATAGTGGTATACATCTCGGTGATCAAGGCATGCTTTTTCTGTCTGGATCAACAAACGTTTATATTGTTTTCATCAAGGCAACTTTAGGACTTTGTGGTGTTTTTCCAGGATCATTTTTCCACGTTGTCTTGTACTTGTTCGTTTAATATTTCTACGAAGAAAGTGGTGTGACCTGCGGAAACATTCAAAGGGGATGAATACTATTTATATCAAAGTCACTTCCTAATGAGCTTTGAAGTCTAATCGAATGGATTAGGGGTACTTCAGCAGTGAAAAGGCATATAATCATACCATCGCTACTTGAAGATAAATGAAACTGATTATTCACAGTTCGATAATTATTGACTCTTAGGTATTCGCCCTATGTCCAGGGACGATTTTCCACGGGTTCCAGAGGGTTGCTTTGACTAGACGAATTGTGATGCATCGGCGTGGCCATCACTGTTACTTCGGTTGGTAAAATCTAAAGAGGGACTGGGAAGACGATAGCCATTCATCTCTTCAGCAACATATTTCACAAATGTTTATCTCTTTCTTGCAAACATGTTTCCAATCGCTGCTCCAGTTGCACAATTTATCAGAAAGATCTGAAAGACAAAGATGAATTGTTGTTGTTGTTTATGTTTTGGGTGTTTTTGCAGGAATAAATTGAGAGAAGTGGATACCTTATATAATGACTGTTGGAGACTTCTATCTCATTTTATAGTCAATTAATTGTAAAGCTTCAATCCAAGAATCGAGACTGGGGGAGTGGCGGTATCATTTTCAACAGACGTAGAGTTGCTTTATACGATATTTTCACATTTTACGTACGCTTTGATCGAGATTGCTTTCGATATCGTTAATCTTATAGTATTTTTTGGTCTTAGCCAAAGTGCGTTTTGTTTTTCCAATGCGAAACAAAATATTGGTTAAGAAATTCAGTACCTTGGGTGTCAACAACTTTGTTTCAAAACCAGTTTTAAAGCTCTCACTAACTTGGAACTTATTTACAATGTCAACGGAACATCTTAAGTTGATTTCGAAAAAATATAATTTTTTTGATAGAAATATTTGTGTACGATGTTAAATGGGAAAAATCTGAAAAATGTATATGCCTTTGAGGATCGATTCCTGCCACTTCGGCACGAGTTCTTTGAACGTTTTGTCAAATGGGTTTATGTTACCTGTATATCGACTGTTGTTGTAACAATTGTACATCCCATTGTTCATGTGGTATTTGCGTTTACGAATAATAATGTTTTCTATTATTTGCCTTACATATTTTTTTCACGGCCGTCTTCACTTCTTTCTATTTTTTTTCTGCTGAAGAGGATGCTACCAAAATTTATTTAACAAGATTTCATTGTTTTCTCGTTTTAAAGTAGGATACGATGTCGCCAGGACTGCCACACTTGGGGACAACAATATTCGAACATAGGGAATACGAAAACATTCTACTTTCTTTTCGTTTTCTCTTCCATCCCGTAAGGCAGAGTCTTTGGAGATGCTGCAACCTGTGTCCTGTATTTATTCAAAATGAATCATCACTATCGAGATTTAAAGCGCAGTTATCACAAATGTTAAATGGTTTCTATATAAAGCAGGCATTTGTTTATGTGCAAAAATATTGTATCGGATTAAATTAGTTTCTGTATTAGCTTGCATGACACGCTTTAAATATTTTTTCATGAAGCTGAATTTCAGGACATGAACAATGTCCATGTTGGTTGATTTTTGCTATTTTTAAAAAAAGTCTGAAGGCCAATATTGTTTATATAAAATTTTTCATTGTTGTAAGGCTCTACAAAATATGCATTCACTGTATAGTGAATTTACAAATAATAAGATGGATTGGATACAATCTGACATTTTATCCTATGCCTTTTTGTGTATAGTACGTGTGGGTGGTATATGTTTATTTTCATAAATTTTAAATGGTCAGTCGTGGCTCAGGTTTTTAGTACAAATGTCAACAACCAGTGTCCCGAGGTTTTACTTCCGTTATCTTAGTTTTTTCTATTTCCAGAATTCTATTGCCGTTGTATATGGATGTCAAAGGTATTGTTTCCAGTCGTGATGAGATAACTTTTATATTCAAGTTCTCTTAAATTTTTTGGACTGTAGCCTTCAAAGGTATTTCTAATGGAATGTCAGATAGGTGTAACTCTCCAGTTTGCTTTTTATCTTTCGCAGAATTGGTGTAGGTTCTTTGATTAACGCTTTTTCTCCAGCAATCTGAAATTCTCCGTAGAGTAGTACTGGTTTTGTTCCCTTTGGGCGCACAATAAACCATTGATATCCTTTCTGGTTTATTGAGTAGATTTTGTTCAAGCAGTGTGGGGATTGGACTTTAATTGCTATCATAACTGAGGCTACTCCCTTTACTTTATCTCTCGATAATCCTAACATGTCTATCTCTGGGCTCCTTTTTTGTACGTACATTCCAAAAAAGATCCATCATTTGTTTCTATCCGTCTAGTGTTCAAGTAATTTTTCGAATTCCCTTATCTCTTTGTTCGCTCTGTGTGTCGCCATTTTTCCTCGTGCGTCTTGTGCTTGTGAAGATATTTCCATTGTATATGTACAATTATTTTCTTTTCAATTTGTACATTTTTTCATCAATGTGATTCTTGACTCTTCTGTTGGAGCATTTGTGCAATGATTTGCAGGTATCTGTCTTAAAGCAGTTGACCGTTCAACTCCAGCTTTCTCAGTTGTGAAGGTATTTAGATGCCTGGAAGCCACAAGCAACTAGAGGCTAAAATCCAAACAGTCATGAAAATAAAAAACTAGTCCAAAGCAGACAATCAGGACAAAACGATAGTTGTGTTATATATTTCGCTTGGATGTCTGTTAAGACCATGCCAATGTTGTTGTAGCTCGTCCAGCTCTGCAAGTTATCTGAAACGGTAGCTCAGAGAATTTTCATGTAAGCATCTCATAATGTGGCAAAATACCCAATACCGAAATGATTTCAACACCAGCTTCATCAATATTTCGAGCAACACTACTCGTTCGATTTATCATGAAAAAGTGTTGTCTGTATACATGTAATGAACCATGTTGCCTGTGGACTTATGGAAGAGCTCATTTGTGACTAAGCAGTTGGGCGAGCAGGCGTGAGTCACGTGTAAGCAAACATGGTAATTAGACACATTATATCACAAACATACATTAACAAAAAATGTAAATTAGTTTAAAGAAAAGAAGATGAAGTTCGATTTAGGTAAACTTACATTTCAAATTGTTTTTGTTTAAATTTACAGACACGGATATCATTCACGATGCTGGAACGAACGAACCATAATTGGTCAGCTGCACTCTCCTGATGTTGATTCATTTGATACAGTTCCAGTCCAAGCAATCACTCTCTGGAACTCGTCTTTCTGCAGATCTATTTTCATGTATACTGGATACCATAGCCTCATCTTTGGAGGCTGGGTTAATATAATGTCCGGCCTCGAGATAAATTATATACATGATGTATAAGTTTTGGATCAGCTGGACAGCAGATATCATTGTACCGGTCAGTAAATAGTGGCCGTGTTACGCTGAAATAACAATTAAAAAATCGCGATTGTTTTTTGTTTTTAAATTAAGACAGTCGCATTTAAATCAGATTTTTACGACATTTTCATTTTAATTAAATAATTAAATTTGTGAGACTATTGGATATGATTATATAGTGAATTCAATACCAGATTAAGGTTTAAAATTTACATGACGAATATATATATATATATATATATATATATATATATATATATATATATATATATATATATATATATATATATATATATATAACATAATGTTATGTATTAATGTATTTAAAATGCAAGATAAAGACAATCTTGAAAACATTCTTGAACCCACTTCATCATAATACAACATTTTCAATGTATATTTCTGATTTAAGATTGGTGCTTTGTGTTTAACAGTTTAACAAACTCATCATGTTCGATAGCTGAGAAAGCAGAACGGAAAGTGTTATCTCTGGAAGAATGCTATCATACACGTTAGATAATTTTTAATTCGTACTCTACTGAGATTCGAACCCAGATCCATGGGTAAACGGTACCCATCGCCATTGCCTGCACACACGAGCCCACACACCACCAAAATATGATGTTACTCAGTCGGTGTTATATGCACTCGTGTGTAGCAGACACACTCGCATGACGATCTAGTAATCAGTTCTCATGTATCTACACAGTCATCCCCGATTCATATGAAAAAAATAAAGGTATATAGAATTAATTAAAGAGAATTATAAATACATACCAGACAGAACGGAAAGTGCTATCCCTGGATTCCTATAGAACAATGCTTGATAATAGCAGGCAGAATTAATATTTGAATACAAATAATACTATCATACAAATTAAAGAATTTTTAATTCGTACTCTACGGAGACTCGAACCCAGGTTCTCGGGTAAACGGCACACACACACACACACACACACACACACACACACACACACACACACACACACACACATATATATATATATATATATATATATATATATATATATATATATATATATATATATATATATATATATATATATATATATATATATATATATATATATATATATATATATATATATATATATATATCTGTGTGAGTGTGTGTTGGAGTTTTAGCTCTAACAATTGTTCAGTCATATTGCTACGATGTCCGCAATGTGGCAGTTTAACGTGATATCTAGCACTGGGGCATCATGACGCAGACATGTAGCATGATGTTCCACCCAGTCACATTATCTTGACACCAGGCCGACCAGTCCTAACACTAGCCTCTTAATGTTGAGTGCCAACTTAGGCAACTTTTAGTACCATTTTTATAAGTATTTGGTATGAATTGGCCGGGGTTCGAACCCACGACCTCCCACATCCGAGGCGGACGAAGATGGTAATCCTGTTGATATTACAAGTCGATTCGATGTGTTCTCGTTGAACTTTTGTTGCAAGAGTTATTTATAAACATAATCATCGTGTCCCATTTGAGACGGTGATAATATAGAACGCTTGAAATGGGCTTGGTCGATAGGCTTAATTGTCTTTCATTCAAGTAAATACTGCTAAACAACAGCAGTTGAATAAAATCTTGGATTCTGTCAGAGATCTTATGACCGGACCGGCTCTAGTGTGACAACCATCTAGAATACCATTAAACAATCGAACAGAGTCCCTTTTAATGGATGTAATGTAGACAATACGTACAGAATATCGAAAATCGCCACAAGATACCGTGCCATATCGAATAATGATGATTACCGGAACTCCATAATTGATCTTCTGAGAAAGCTTGCCGGTAGCTTCTCGTAGGTCGGTGGTTCTTTCCGGGGTTTTCCCGGGTTCTTCCTCCACCATTAATACTGGCCGCCATGTATAGCCTATCTTGTGCTGAAAAATGGCGTTAAACCCTATAACAACAACAACAACAACAACAACAATAATTGATCTTCATTGTCAGGTAGATTTGCCGTGTAAGAAATATTCATGCGCTGCCCACCATTGAGTGGTTATTTGTTGATCTGACCTGATGTCACGACCTGGTCGATACATTTTATAAATCGTAGTAAACAGATAAATATATGATATCACATATCTTATTCAAACACACGTTTCTATTGTAACATTAAAGGTTTGCATTAGCTGCATGGTATTTGTAAGTGGTCATATTCAACTGTGGCCAGGTTTATTAATAATTACAGATAAACCGTATAAATGATACATTTCAGCTCATTGTAAATTAATGGAAATTGCAAAGTGTTAATAAAAATTATTTTTTAAAGCATTAAAATATATATAATTTTCTAAAGTTGCTAGTAAACGGGAAAAAATGGTATAAAAATTATAGACATTGTGCTATATGTGGTGCGATAAAAGGAGTTCTATATGGCTTGAAACATAAATAGTTTACGTGTTATTCATTTGATTCCCACGTCTAATTACGATATTTGTTTTCCTATTTACACGGTACATTTCATCTGCCACCACGATGACGACTCGGATGTTCGGGAACAAACAATAATCTTCATTTCAAGGTTTGTTTATATTCAGATATGACAACCGTGTGTACTCACTCATATATCGAATCCAACTGCAAGGTGCATATAACCAGATCTGCCCCCTGTTACACGGGGGGAGTGAATGTCCCTCCGTATTTGGTTTTCGTTATCTAGGGGTTGACCGCCTTCGATGTTATTGCCCGGTTCGAGTAAATAGAAATATAAGTGGTGAAACTTATAGGTGGAATAGATAGAGATCTGAGCAGGTATATAGAACAAACCAACACGAGCCCCCGTACATATAAACAAACAATTTAATCAATTACATACAAACACCGTGAAAATTCATTACATCAGGAGTGTACTCTGCTTTTAGAACTTTAACTTTCACCGAAATACAAAGAAAACGCAAATAGATCTAAATAAGATAGCCAATCTGTTACTGATAGATTTAGTTCATCATAAGATCGAGTGAACAATCGAAGTCAACGTCTTGTATGATTTCATAACCTGCTCGTACTCAGTCTGTTTTTGCTTCCTCTTTCGCTGTTCAGACCCCTTGGATCTCGGGATGATACTTTCTACCACCCGTCTCAGGACACTCTCAAAATACTTCTTCAGAGATTAACACGTCGCAGGGTTGCGTCACAGGATTATATGTCTCACTGCCCTCTTCTCTGTGCTTCTCCGTATAGGTCTCAGAATAACGTCCCTCATTCGTTCGTACGTCTTTGGAGCTATTTTCTCCCTTTTAAATAAATATAAATAGAGACAACCTAAATTTCCCGTTATTTACGAAACGGTTAATTCTTCATTATTCTCCCTCGTTATCAGATTTCACTATCAGTGCTAAACAGACGCTAAGGCTATCAATCGACTCCACATGTCCTATAATGACCCTAGTTAGTCAAATGGCTAATTCGTTACGCCTTGACCTTACACATTACCACATACACAGCGAATAAATAGGATCCATCACGTCAATCAATTACTAGATCATTTCCGTCAATACACACTTATTCTTAATCATACGTGAAATCTTCTAAATTCGGCGAATTCACACGGATTCTTGAAATCATATTAACTAATGTAATGCATTAAATTCTTAGAACATAATTCTTATGCAAACAAGAAGACAAATTCAAACAATTCGTCAAACTTATCTAAAGAAGATTAATGTACAACTTCCTATGCATAAACTCAACACAGTTATACTTCATAAAGCAAATTATTACACGAATGTAGAAAAAAGATTCATGCAGATACAAATAAATAACTTCAGCAACGTATTATATATGGCATCAACAAATTACATGGAATTGTCACATTACCTTTGCCGTCAACGTTTTTCCTCCCCCTAATCGGTAGATTAGTTCGTCGGTTCCTTTCGACAATCGTCCCTTTTTTGGACACAGTTTTACGGAAATTTCTTGCAAATTTCCGGAGTCATAACCTTTGGGTCTCCTCTTGTAGGAAAAGCTTAGACTGATTAAAATTCGATGCGGGCGATATTAAAACCTATGAAATTTTGTGTTGGAACACGCCCTCTCATTTAACGTACCAATCAGAATCAAATATCTCTGCCGCCTTTCTCCAGAGGCGCCAAAGTCAGGGTCAACTTGACCCTGGTAGCTTGAGTAACAGAGTCTCTGCATTCTCTCAGTTGTGACAACTTTACCATGAAAATGAAGTTTTCCTCGTCCTAAAGTGTCCGCCTGGCTGCTGTATAAACAAATGTTTAATTAGGAACAGAATTCTCCCTCTAAAGGACATTACCGTACACGGTAGTATGGCGATATGATACGCGCTTGTCTCCATAAATCTAATTAATGGTTGTCTGGTCTCAGCTAATGTTATCTTGTTAGATCGACATAAAATTTGCCCCTTCACACCCCCGCATTATGCTCCGGGAGACTGTTCGGAATAATCAGCGTAACAAACAAGACAGACCCCGATCCAATGGCGCTTTATGCGATGACAGATTAGAGGTTATGTTGTTTGCAGTTGGACTTGACTTCCATGCGAGTATATACGGTATCTACGAAATCAATGAATATCGGGAAAAAGTGTCTGCATGAGTAATTATTACGTTATTACTTGAAAAGCAATATATTGAAACATTTCTGGTCATAGTTACTAATAATATGGACTTGTATAAATTCCATCAAACTGATTAAAGACTGTAAAATAGCCACATTTTCCATAATAATATGGACTCGTATATCAAACTGACTAAAGACTGTAAAACAGCCACATTTTCCATAATAATGTGGACTCGTATAAATTCCATCAAACTGACTAAAGACTGTAAAATAGCCACCTTTTCCATAATAATATGGACTCGTATAAATTCCATCAAACTGACTAAAGACTGTAAAATAACTACATTTTCCAGGACTCACCATAAGGATGAAAAGATTCCACTGTTTGAGAAAATGCGTTATTGAATATTTAAAAAAAAATCATTAAAATTATGAGTGCAGACAAATATTTAAAGAAAACAACGATCAATACGTCATCATGAGCATCGGTCCCGTAGTATGGGAGACCGTTAGGGCACCTCACAAGACCTAACAACCAGCTTCCTCCATTCCTCTCGATTTTCTGCCTTTCTCAATGAGTCGCTCCGTGTCAAACCTGTCCACTCTCGAATGTTATCTTCCCACCTCTTTCTTTGTCTTCCTTGTACAGCGCCTTGTAGGACTGTCTTGGCAAGTCCTGATGATCGTGAGACATGCCCATACCACTGCAGCTTCTGTTTTTTCACTATGATCAGGAGGTCATCGTGAGGCCTAATGGCTTGTCTTATCCTTTGCCGTATTTCTTCATTGGTGATATGCTCTTTGTATGTGACGCCAAGGATCTTTCGGAAACATATCATCTCTGTAGCCTGTATCCTTTTCTCCAAGTCCGATATTGTGGTCCATGATTCGCAGGCGTAGAAAAATATGGATATCACCAGTGAGTGCATCAGTCTGACTTTTGAGCTGAGCGTGATGTTCTTGTCCTTCCAGATGGGTTTGAGTTTTGTCAGCTCTGCTGTTGTCTGTGCAATCCTGGAGAGTATTTCAGGTTTCGATCCTTCATCTGCTACAGTTGCCCCCAAATACTTGAAGCTGTGGACTGTTTCTAGCTTTGAACCTTGGACCCAGCTGTCAGTGCTGATGCCCTTGATGTTGTTAGTCATCATTTTGGTCTTCTCTGCACTACTTTCCATGCCATAGGCTGCCGAGGTTTTGTCAAGGCACTATACTAAGCTAGCAAATTCCTGGTCATTTCCTGCTAGTCCATCAATGTCATCAGCAAAACGTAATTTGGTGATTGTTCTGCCTCCGATGCTGAATGTCCCTGTATCAAGCGCGTCTGCCATGATTCTCTCCAGAAAGATGTTGAATAGTGTGGGAGAGAGCAGACAGCCTTGTCTGACTCCGACTGTCGTTCTGAACCAGTCCCCTATGCTGCCATTGAGGTATACTGCACTGGTGGCCTTGTCACAGAGGTGCTCTATTACTGTGATGAGGTTGGCATTGATGTTGTACAGTCTCATGGTTGCCCACCCTGTCAAATGCCTTTTTGAAATCTATGAAGACGTGGTACAGCTCTTACTGGTGTTGAGGTCACTTCTCACACAACATCCTGAGGTTGAAGATTTGCTCTGTTGTGCTGCGCCCTGCTCTAACACCGCCTGCTCATCGGCAATAATCTTTTCAGCCTGTGATTTTAGTCTGTTCAGCAGTATCCTTAACATGACGTTGCTTGGATGACTTATAAGACTGATTGTACGGTGGGTTTGGCACTGTTGCAAGTTGCCTTTCTTGGAGAGGGTGATGATCATTGATTGGGCCCATGGCGATGATCATACTCCTGTTTGCCAGATCTCGTTGCAGATGTTTGTGAGGGCGCTAATCATCGCTTCTCCCACAGCTTAGATTAGTTCTGCTGGGATGTTGTCCACTCCTGCTGACTTATATTTTATGTTTTCCACTCCTGCTGACTTACACTTTATGTTGTCCACTCCTGCTGACTTACATCTTTTCAGTGATCTCACTTCAGCTTCTACTTCTTGGCGTATGATAGGGTGGTTGTCGTTGTTAGTTGCTGCAGGGACGTTCAGTACCTCTGGATCTATTGTGGCTCGGTGGTTGTAAAGTTC
This sequence comes from Sinohyriopsis cumingii, assembly GCA_028554795.2. NCBI lineage: Eukaryota > Metazoa > Mollusca > Bivalvia > Unionida > Unionidae > Sinohyriopsis > Sinohyriopsis cumingii. Next base: position 149,744,683 of record CM068829.1, on the reverse strand, counting down.
TGCGCAGTACTCTGTCCAACTTTTTAGAATATCTTTTTCTACTGTGAGGCAGTTTCCTGCTTTGTCCCGCCGTTCTTTTGTGCTTGTTAGAACATGGCAAACACCTTCGGCCAGCACAAAGTGTCAAGAAGATGGACATGGCACAGCCCAAGCGGAGACTATCACAGTCAGATCGACTATATCATGGTGAAGAGACGCCTACAGTCAAGTATAAACATCTCCAAAACTAGAAGCTTTACCCGGAGCGGGCATAGGAAGTGACCATGATCTGGTGATGATGACCTTCAAGTTACATCTAAAGAAGGTCAAGAAAGAGAGCCACACCAGAATAAAATTTGATCTCGAGAAATTGAAAGATCCCGAAGTAGCAAAAGCCTTCCAGGCAATGACTGGTGGGAAATTTGCACCGCTCACTATCCTCGATGCTCACAATACTGACATGGACACGTTGATCACCACCTTCAATACAGAGCAACGACCGAAACAGCCAGCGATATAATCGGTATACATCGCTCAGTCAAAAAACCCTGGGTCACAGCTGACGTTCTGAACCTGTGTGACAAGAGGAGGGAACTGAAGAAGAAAAAGAACGATACAAAAGGGGCAAAGCAGTACAAGGCAGTCAACAGGGAAGTCAAGAAAAACTTGAACAAGCAAAAGAGAACTGGATAGAAGAAATGTCCAAAGACATTGGGGGAAACTTGAAATGGAACAACATCAGGAATCAATATGTAGACAAAGCAAATATTTCTAATTCTTATATATATTTATTTGTTAAAAGTTTTATATCAATAGTAATTATTTTCCACTATTGTCAGCTTAAATGTCCATGTGCCGTCTTTGCGAGTCTTTGAGCGTCTTTTCCGTCTTTGCGCGTCTTTGCGGTGCTTAGAAGAATCGCTTCCGGGAAACCGGTGTCTATATGGTTGTTTCCCATTCGTGTCGGTTTGAGCGAAACTAGCCTAGAAAGAGAAGAAAACCAACCAAACTTTTGCATTTGCAATATAGTTTCTTTCGGATATATTGCAGGAAGAATAGGTTTTAGACAAATTCAGTGATTTCAGTTAGTGACATTTATGCATAATTTGATAGGACGAGTACAGTTGTGACCTTTTAAAAACCCATTATGAACCGGTGTTGAATTGATATTTACCTAGTGTAATTTTATTTCTCCGCATGGCATTTTCAAATGAACGTGCAAATTGTTCTGTATTTTGTTCATTAAAATGCTGTTATTGTGTCATCTGAATGGTGATAAAGCACATCGACCTATAAATATTAGGCACATTGTGAAGTCTATCCATGGCAAAGTCGGCCTCGTACACATTAGGTTCATAACGGTAGCCGGATTGGTCTGAGTATGAAGGGACGAAAACGTACACTGACACACTTTTACTTATTTCTGCCTTTCCTATCATTACTCTTCTGACTGTCCTATCACTTCCATCTTTACTTTATCTTTGACCACGTACCACCCATTGCTTAATAGTCAAGTGTGACTGCATCAACGTATTTATAGAGATAGAGAGAGAGAGAGATAACAATTGCTAATTTGGTTCCGGTACATTATCAATCCTACCCTCCACTTCAGGTCTTCCAAAGCATTTACCTGACAATTTGCTATGTAGCTAAGGATTATTTAATACCTTTAAACCGTATATGGCCGAGTCATACCAGAGACTTAAAAAATGGTACTAACAGCTGCCTCGCTTGGCGTTCAGCATTAAGAGGTTAGTGTTAGGACTGGTCGACCTGGTATCAGGATAATGTGACTGGGTGGGACATCATGCTACATGTCTGCAGCATGATGCCCCTGTGCTAGACATCACTATAAACTGCCACATTGCAGACATCGTAGTGATATGACTGAAAAATTGTTAAAGCTACGTTAAAAATCAAAATCACATCACACACACATAAACCGTATAAATTTTGAACCATACTTTTGTTTCTGCGACAAAAAAATTATTTTGGAAAAATAAAAAGTTAATGGCGAGTAGGTTATAGAAATATGTTTATTCATATTTAAATGTGATTTTGCATGCCAGAAATTTGATTACAACTTTTAAAAAGGTAATGTAGACATTATTATTATTATTATTATTATTGTTATTGTTATTATTATTATTATTATTGTTGTTGTAGTTGGTATTGCAAATAGAATATAAATAATTTCTAAGTGTAAATGTAGCCTTTTTATTCAGACTTAATTTGGAATTTGTGGCATGTAATAAAAAATAAGAAATCTGTATTTCACTTATAGTACATATAAATGTAAATGTATGATTCAGTTAGAGTGGAGGTGTGGTATGGTTGATGATGTACTGGAGCCATACTATAGGACGGAAATGGTATTCTTGAGATACTAAATGTTAAATATACAAACAAAAAAATAATTTACCTGCTGATTAAAGTTGCCTTACTTGTTTCAGAGGTCTCGCTAGGATTTAAAAACTTGGAGTCCATGACTCCCATTTTGGTAAAAATAAGAGTCCCACCATCAAAAGTTGCAGTCCCTTCTTTCCTACAGAATAAACACAGATGTGAGTGCATCTATTTTTTGATGGAGAGGTTTTCTTAATGTAATCACTCAATTTAATATAGCTTCATTACAACAGTATATTGACAGGATTGCAGATTTATGGTTTATTTATTTGTCTACACCCTTGTAGTAATTTTAGGCAATTGTTAAATAGTATCAGATTTGCTGGGGTTTTTTCCCCGTATTTTCGCAAGTCAGAAAACAGCTTAGACCGTAAAGCGCATCTCGTGAATTCCACAACATAGCATTATCCCCATATGTTTCTGACCTACATAATTTGCATTTTAAAGTTAAATCTTCAATTAAAAAAATACCTTGGCTTTGCTTTCAATGATTTGTATATTTTTCTGAAAATATTTCCCTGATGATTCACGAAAACAGACAATCTAATAAACTGGTACATCCCAGACATAGTGAAGCCTGCCATTATTTCCCGTTAGGCCTACTGGTTCACTTACAGTTTCAAACTAATTTTATGAAGAAATAGTGTAGAAAAGGCAGTTAATATATATCCAGATCACCAAGTCTGATCTTAAAACACATGTTTGTATGTTTTATCATCAAAGGATATCATGCAGGAAATTGATAGTTGCTACCTAACTCGGAAAAGGGTTAATGGTCAATCAGCTATCAAAACATATGCTTGTGAATTTGCAAGAGTTTGTTTGTCAACATAATTGATATCAAAATTAGGCCTTGCTACTGTTGTATTGATGAATACATTTTGGTACAACACTAGAACTAACCGGGCTAAGGCAAAGGGCATTTAAAAAAAAAAGTATGTTCAGTCAATGTAGCTCTTAAATAGCTCTTGTTCATCCATCAGAGTGATACTGAATTTTGTCAATCGAAGTAAGGACTTATTCCAAACACTAAGCTAGGCATCACACACTTTCTTACACTTAGCTACTGTCCTGTCCAAACTATCAATTCTAGCAACTTTAGCACTTTTCTGAATCTCCTTACAGTCTTTGTAAGTTTCCCATTTAACTCCAAAATACTTGTCCAAATTTACAAATGGCATTTTGTCTGAGTCTCAACATGTCTTGATTCTTGTGCACTACTTATTCCGATACATTCGGAAATGAACACAATAACAAAAGCTAAAGTTGTTTATTTGATGTACTTTTGTAAATGACCACATGTACATCTCTGGGCCTTTTTGACTCTGAATTCAATCACTGTAAATATCAGTACATTATCCCACATGGTCGCCAGTCAAAACCTTTGAACTATTGCATCATGTTCTTTTTGATGTACTCTTATAATGGCAACATGTATGTACATCAAGGGGTCTTTCAGTCACTGAATTCTGTCATTGTAAATGTCAGCACAGCTAATTGATGAAAACATTTTCCCACAAAACAGGTGGCTAAAGCAGGACTGACAAGTCTTTGAATTCTGACGCACACCTATTACATGCGTATGGATGACTCCTGCCTCAGTGATTTTCTGTGTCCCAGATCGAAAATTGGCATCCAAATACGCTTAATTAAGCGTTTCTGAGATCTCTGTTGTTTATTTACTTTTTTCTCCAATCATATTTCGAGATATGTTGGAAATGATGCCTATTTTTCTATTAAAAATGTCCAGTAGAACATACTGTCTGCCGTTATATAAAACTAGATTCTCATATTCGTGCAACGAAACACATAATCACTGTATGGTGACCAAACCAGGATTAGAAATGAACATGATGTAATTAATCACACACAGCTTCATTGTTCATAACAGAAAACATAAAATTAATAGTTTAAAATATTACATTTTTAGAGTTATTATAAATCTTTAAAATTAGGTATCCATTTATTTTTTGAAGGGGTAATGTGGACACCTGATAAAACATTCTGTCATCAGTACTAAATTTAAAGGAGACTAGAAATCAAAATTTTCCTTCTACGTATGTAATTCTCTACAGATTTTAATTCGACTGACATGTTTATAAATTAAATATCGTAAGTGGGTAGTGATTTTATTGCATGGAAGATACCACGATTCCGTAAATTGCAGAGTTTTTCCGAGTTTTAATGAGACGACAGATCACGTGGTACCGTGACGCAATACTAGCCAGTCCTCGAATACAAACATAAACATTGGCGAGCGAGGCAGACGGAAGGAGACCACATTTGGGTTGCACATTCAAAACTTGAATCTGCAGTCTGATATAATAGTTTATGTACTGTACTGGTCAGTGTTAAAAGAATATTTTTAGGCACAGGCCCCGGGCAGGTGACTTAAATAAACTCATGCCCTGACTGAAATTCCACAAGCCCGGACAGTTCATACCTGTCAACTCTCAAGCCGGGAGAAAAACCTCCTGATTTTGGGGGTATTTCCTCATCTACATCTCGATCTCGTAATATCTCTAAATTTTTCGCAGCGAAGTCCCGATAATTACATTATGTCTGTCAATTTTCATTTGTCAGATGAAGAAAAAACCAACCCCAAACCGTTTATAAATAGACATAACGTATGCAATCCACAGTCTAAGCTGCCACACTGCAGACATCGTAGTGATATGACTGAAAAATTGTTAAAGCTACGTTAAAAATTCAAATCACACGCACACACGTCTAAATCCAGCACTGGACGAAATAATTAATATCACACAACATTTTTTTTTCTTTTTTTTTTTCTTCTTCAGTAAATAGAACGTGAAAATTAAACATTATTCAAGTAAATTTCAGATGTTTTTAAACAACTACAACAGTACTATACTATAACAAATTTAAAAGAATACAATTGTCACCAATTAGCTTAAATGAATGATCACTGTGAAATTTTCTCTGCAAACAAAAATCGCATCTCCATTTCTGCCAAAGAAACTCGGCCAGTTAACACCTGACATTCCTCGACCGTATATGTAAAGTTTAATTACCATAATTAAATTAAAAGGAATAAAACAAAATATACCATGCAGTATATGTGGCCCTAAAGAACTAATTGTGAATAAATATTTTGTTCAGCAAACAGTGTTACATGCATCAAGACTTAAACCTGAAGTCCATGGCATCGTAAGTAACAACAAAATAGGCATCGTTTATTTTGGCAATCAATTGCTGGTGCTTACACACACGCACACACACTGTCGAACAGGGTTTCTTTGAAGTATGTCCGAAGGGCAGTCCTTTTCACAAGATCAATGCAAGGATGGAATATGTTCATCAGTCACATCGGCTTTATTGTGATGTGATGTGATTTTGATTTTTAACGTAGCTTTAACAATTTTTCAGTCATATCGCTACGATGTCTACAATGTGGCAGTTTATAGTGATGTCTAGCATTGGGGCATCATGCCGCAGACATGTAGCATGATGTCCCACCCAGTCACATTATCCTGACACCAGGCCGACCAGTCCTAACACTAACCTCTTAATGCTGAACGCCAAGCGAGGCAGCTGTTAGTACCATTTTAAAAGTCTTTCGTATGACTCGGCCGGGGATCGAACCCACGACCTCCCGCATCCGAGGCGGACGCTCTAACCACTAGGCCACCGGAACGGTCACATCGGCTTTATTGTTTGCGTACTTAAATCAAAACTTTAGCTATTTTGCAATTTAGCCAGAGCTGACCAGAATATGCAAAATGGGCTTGTCCTGGGAGAATAATAAGGCGTATCACATGGAGAAAAGGTATGTCCCATGGGCGCTTGCACATTGGGGCAAGGGGTTGGGTCAATAGTCCCCCCCCCCAGTTTCTATTGTCAGCCATTTAATGTGAAACTTTGACCTCTTTTCTTTTAATCGCTGTTATTTAAACTGCCCAAGGAATAATTTTATATCAGTTCCAATCATTACAGATTACCGTTTATACATACTACATGTATACAATGATTTTTTTTTTAAATTTGTAATTTTTATAAGATTACTGAAAATTGTGTTTTCTCGAAACACGACAGGTTTAGAATATTATTTTTGGCAAAGCCTCCATTTGATTAAAATCAAATCTAAATTTCACCTTGGACAGTATTGATTTGATTTAGATTGTGCCGTGTTAAGGCATGCATGTCAACATCTTGAAAATACATTTACTAATTTCACCAGCGCGATCAAAGTTTCCTCAGGCAAACAATTTTTGTTTCGACAAGCCTGACGGGCACCTCATTTTGAATACAGGATGGGCCGGAACTAAAACCAGAGGGACCCAGGGTGTCGGGCTATCCGATTTATTTTTAGCACTGCTGGTGTAGATAAAAGATCTGTGAATTGATTGTTGCATTTTGTGGTCACTTACTCGGCCTTCTGCCTATTTTCGTAACTCGCACGTTCAACACTTTTCCCAGGATTTAAAATATTCAACGTTATGTCTGGAACAGAGCCAACCTTTTGTCTAAGCCTAGCATTTGCGTATCCTTGAGCTGCCATTTTTTCAGAATCCCTGTCGTAACAGTTCTTTGAGAAATGTAACGAGCACATAGGGCTGTATGGTGTTGCTTTGAAATCGACTCGTCTGTAATAATGTATCCATTCTTTCAGTATGCCTTTATCTTTCGGAAAAGAAAGAAAAATGTTGTCCACTGGGTTTTCTTAATGTTTTATTACACCCGTAAGCAATGCAAAACGGTATTGTCTTTTACTCTGGCAACTCCCACTTGGGCTGCTGGAGTCGCTACTATGACGTCACATCCCGAAAGTAACCGAATAGGCGCGGAAATTTTGCATACGAGGTCACGGAAATTCAGCTCCTGGAAGATAGGCCAATATTTTAATATTGGCATTTCGGTCGCAGATGATACTTCAGAATAAAGTTTAGTGCTATAGTACCTTTATTATTATCCAATATTTCCATTGGTTTCTGGTCTCCTTTAAGTAAAGTGATTCCACTGCATTTTCCCCAGATTTACTGTTATCAATTGGTTACAGTTATTAGGTTCCTTGGGATTGGTGACTTTTGACTATTTCAGACTTATTCATTGCTATTGTGCTTATCAAAAGTCAGCTGCTGTTCTATAGATGATTTCATGTTTTTTTTTTAATGATTATTTTTTTGTTGGTTTATTTACTGTTGACAGTGTCCATCTGCTAATATAGGAATACATTATGTACTTTCTTAATGTGATTTATTCTCGAAAGAAGCATAAGAGTTAATTGCATGTTACATATTCATTACAGATTTACTCATAATGTGATAACTAATATGAATTTCTGACATAATTTAATTCTTATATTTCGGCAACATCTTGGAATGAAGTTGACTCATTAAGCCCTGGAGGTTTTTGTCATTTTTGCCTGAAATGCGAGTAGGAAACACATTTTAGGGGCTATTTCTGAATACATTCTAATATTCAACTTCTGAGAGATTTCTGGCTAACCTAATGCCTAGTTGTGTTAGAAATGTCATTTTTTATGGCTATTTCACTTGTGCTTGAACAGAGGGATACAAGATTTTGCCTAGCGGACCCATCATTTTTATAACCAGAACACTTTTTATTCCAAACGCCCATCTTCTCCTACTTTTTGCAAAGGTTCACCTGTCTTTGTGCAGTTTAGCCTGGGGTGCCTTAGATCTGAGGCCAGAAAGTCTAAAATCCAGACACAAAATTGGATTCTGACCATGGGTGAATTTTTTGTGGAAAAAAAATCAGGTCCAAAAAAGTAGGTTTTTCCATCTGTTGTTGTTGTTGTTGTAGGGCTTAACGCCATTTTTTAGCACACGATAGGTTATACATGGCGGCCAGTATTAATGGTGGAGGAAGAATCTGGGAAAACCCCGGAAAGAACCACTGACCCACGAGAAGCTACTGGCAAGCTTTCTCACATACCCACATTAACTGAATCCAAGACTCGAACCCACGCAGAATTGAGATGGCAGTGATCTGTAATGGAGAGCACTTTAGACCACTCTGCCACTCAGGGCCCCTCTGTATTTTGTAGTGCAACTAGAAAGTCCAGATTATTTGGTATCATTGTAGAGCTACATCTGTCTACCTTTCTATAATACCACCCACTTAAGTGTGTTTTAAATGACCTTGATTGTACAGAGCTCAGAAGTAGGTTTCTAGCTCTTAATGCATAAATGAGGTGCAGAGGTTAATGAGTTGAGGCTTCCTATACAATGACCCTTTGCCCACCATGGTTTTGACTTGAGCCTTGTGTAAACAAGATCAATCATGAGACTGTAATTGCATCATTGTAAACCATTATCAAGTGGATGACTTTATTTAGCAAAGATGGATGTGATTCTACTTTTGTTATCAGACCCATATTTGCAGGGGGAGTAAAGGGAAAGTTGATCTTTGATATATTTTCTGTTGATTCACAATTTTCTTATTTATTTACAGCAAACTAAACATTGTTGAAAGAAGTTGTTATTAGCTAAGATCAAACACTTATGCATAACAAAATTACTGCTTTAAATGACCAACAGATGGTGCAGGAACCTATTTAGGAAAGAATTTGTCAATACTGCATGATTAAGGAAGTTGAACCCACAAAGAATTGGTCAATACCGCATGATTAAGGAACCCATAAAGAATTGGTCAATACCGCATGATTAAGGAACCCACAAAGAATTGGTCAATACTGCATGATTAAGGAACCCACAAAGAATTGGTCAATACCGCATGATTAAGGAACCCACAAAGAATTGGTCAATACCGCATGATTAAGGAACCCACAAAGAATTGGTCAATACCGTGTGATTAAGAAACCCACAAGATCAGGAAAAACAAGTATATAGTCTGCTTCTTGATATGAATCCAACCCTGCCTCAGTCTTAAAAAGTATTTAACTGGCAGTTACAGGCTAGCTGAGGATTGTTTAATCCCTTCAGATCTTACACATTGTAAACTAGACCTTCAGATCTTACACATTGTAAACTAGACCTTCAGATCTTACACATTGTAAACTAGACCTTCAGATCTTACACATTGTAAACTAGACCATCAGATCTTACACATTGTAAACTAGACCTTCAGATCTTACACATTGTAAACTAGACCTTCAGATCTTACACATTGTAAACTAGACCTTCAGATCTTACACATTGTAAACTAGACCATCAGATCTTACACATTGTAAACTAGACCTTCAGATCTTACACATTGTAAACTAGACCTTCAGATCTTACACATTGTAAACTAGACCTTCAGATCTTACACATTGTAAACTAGACCATCAGATCTTACACATTGTAAACTAGACCATCAGAACATTCTTGTTTAATTTGGAAAGTTGTCAACAGCAAGTGTCATGTCAACAAAATGCTATTTTTTGTAAATGGAACAGCCTAACACACCTCTTATGGTGCATGGTTGTTAAACAGATACTTGGCACTCATGCCTTTTGAAGCCTCATGTAGAATTAGATTTTCAAACTTCAATACGTATTTTAAAGTAGTTAGGGTGATCATATCATCGTTCACAGATCTATTTAGAAAATAAAAGTACATTTTTAGATTTTCAATAATTTAATGTTTTAAAACAATTTCAATTACTTGAGCAAATTCAACATGTGTTTAAACTCACATTTTGAATGTAAAACATTTTAATACTATGTTTTCAGTGATTTTGGTCATAAAATCTGTGCTGTTTATCATTGTTTGTAAAAATTTGGATTATTTTTTGTGTGGAATTATTTAATGATTTTAATTATTTAGTTTGAATCAAAGAACCCTGATTATTTGGTATTCATGTAAGGTTTATGACGATACTTTAAAACGTATAGAAAGTTTGTATATCATTATCACTGAATAACTACAATAGAAACATGCTGTATATACTTGCTTAAAAGTCAAGTCTCCCTGCTAACGATTCAGACCCAGATCCCTTGTCACATGTGTCAGTGGTCTGTTAGGAGTAATCATTAGAAAAAACAACAGGCCCTGGTCTGTTATCACATTATGTGCATTAAGTGACAGCAGTTTAGGGTCTATGTTGTTTGCTGTTAGACTAGTCTTGTAAGCGAGTGTATTATAAGTTTTAGACAACCAGTATCGATAAACAATTCTTTATTAAAGCAAATGTGTCTTGTGTCCCATTTTACTTGTGGTTAAGCTAGTAAATTTTATAAATCTTTAGCTATTTTGTTATTTGAAAAGCTATGGACCATTAGATTTTGGACATTATTGCCAATATTATTAGAAATAGGGAAATTAAAAATTTCATTCATATTTTTGACATTTAGTTATTAAAGAGTCAAAGCATGTTTCAGAAGCAGTAAAGATTCACATTATAATTGTACATAAAAAAAACTTGTCTGGTACATGTATATTTTTTCCAACAGGTATGTGGAGATACAGATGATATCTAAAACATTATGGGAGTACAGATCATCCACCTTCCAAGTGAGGTGCAGGCATACATTCTGAGCAAACTTGATGGTGTGTCGTCAGCCCTGGCAAAACGAGTGTGTCGCACATGGTATGAGATTATCAGTGAGCTAGAAAGAGGACTGCATTACTGGTTCTGCCGATGTGTGAAGGAGATTAGTCGTTACTCTCTTATCGAAATAACCCAACTTGCACAGCTTTCCAGGCAAAGGGAGATAACCCTTGTAGAATACTCTCAGGAATGGACAGTCAACAAATGCAAAATTTTGCCTTGGAGTTTTTGGAGAGAGGTTTATGTAGAATTTTACAGGTGTGTCTATGAATTAACTCTGATTCTATACGTGTGTTTATGAATTAACTCCAATTTTTGCTTTGACATCACTCTTTGACAAAGATGGAATGTTGAATGGTGGAGAATGATAACATTTTGATACAGATATGAAATCAGATTGAGGTAGTCAGGGCTTCTAGTTAACAAAGCAAACAAGACCAGCTTCTCAAGGACATACAGAATTGTAACAATAGACATTCATGAGACTATTTTTGTCTCCCATATTATATGCTGAATTAATCAGCCTCTGTTATCCCTATTGTTTTAAAATGCAAGATATCTCAGCTGCCAGAACCAGTAAATTGTGTCTGTGACATGATTTAAAATACTGTGTTACCTTGTCATCCTGATACAGGTGAGAAATGTGTCACTTATTGTTAGTCATTGGTTTAGGCATTATTGTAGGGTGTTAGTCATTGATTTAGGCATATATTAGCAACTTGTGCATACAAATTGTGTTCATTTGCAGTTAGTCTGTCTATTGCCACTAGCATTTAAAGAATTACTGCTAACATAATGAAAAATGAACATGTACTTGGCCTCAAAGTTTTAGAGTCATTGACACAAAGTGCTGGCAACTGAAAATGTAAACTGTTAACCCTGGTGGGTGGCAGATTTCAGGAAGTACACTAGTCTCTCTTGTATCAGCTGGGACTGATTAGTCAGGCTGAATATAGCCAGCTGGGACTGATAGCCAGCCTGAATAACTAACTGGGACTGATTAGCCAGGCTGAATATAACCAGCTGGGACTGATTAGCCAGGCTGAATAACTGACTGGGACTGATTAGCCAGGCTGAATAGCCAGCTGGGACTGATTAGCCAACAAAATATATCACATTGTACTTCCTGATGATGCAGAAGACTGCTGCAACCACAGGTACTTATGTTTGAGCCATTTAAAATCTGGCCCCTTGCTGATTCTCTGCTTATTTTATTTACTCCATCACCACCTTCATTTGCTGGTTAAATATCTCTGCAATATGAGACATTCCAGATTTCTTCCTCTTGTACAAGTTAGTGAGAGATGCTACCAGGATTTTATCTTACAGGTGACTTCACCTATGGTACCGAAAGAAGTGGGGTAGTAGGTAAGAAGAAGCGGGAGGAGGAAACAGTCATACTTCAGTATTTACCTAACACTTCAGTATATGTCTCTCTTTCTTCCAGCTATACTTTCTTTAGAACTCTACTGAAACCAAAATCTTTAAAAGATGTCACCTAGTTGTATAAGTATTAATCTGTTAATTATTTCTGAGCATACTCTGTTCCTTATCTGTGTATGAATATTTTTCTTTGCTTCTTTCTGAAGGGGCATATCCCTTGCTTTCTCAGCTCGAAGATGTTGGGGAACTGATCTTTGTGGCTGTTGTTTACAATTTTCCAGAGCTTATTTATTCAGTTTATCTTAACCCTGATATGGATATATGGTTTTTGTAGCATATGATCTGCAGGGCTAAAGTGATTGGTAAAAAAAATGAAAATTGCATTCTGCTTTTAAATTAGCTGTATTTTAAATATGCTCAGTATTCTGCCCTTTCTACATTTAACTTTGAAATACCACTGCAAGGGAGATTGGCCATCATGCTGTCTCTTTTTGTCCCCCCAACATGTACATCTAACTTGTAATTATAACCATTTTCAGTCTCAAAATCACTCAGTGGTATCTCCATTAACAATGTCCTGACTCCAATAATCCAGTTTACTTCATAACTTAAACAATTGTTGTCATCTTCACTATCACTAGTCAGTGTTTGAGAATGAGAAAATAATGAACCACACCTAGAATCAGACATTTTGGGTTTTCTAGGTAGCCCCTCGGATGCAGGTTTGAACCCAGCCGAGTCATACCAAAGACTTACAAGAATGGTACTAACAACTGTCTCGCTTGACACTCAGTATTAAGAGGTTAGTGTTAGAACTAGTCAGCCTGGTGTCAGGATAATGTGACTGGGTGGGACATCATGCTACATGTCTGTGGCATGATGCCCAGTGCTAGACATCACTATAAATTGCCACACTGCAGACATCGTAGCGATATGACTGAAAAATTGTTAAAGCTATGTTAAAAATCCAAATCACACACACACACACATTTGCCAGGTAGTCCTTATATTAAACGTGCATTTGTAAAACATCCTTTATGGTAGGTTCAAACTATGCTATAATGCTTTATTCCAGGGCACAATGTGCCAGTCAAATTTAGTTTAAGAACCATTCATGTCATGTTTACAGAACCCAGATGTATAAACAGTTGCCTACCTGAAAAATACTTTGTGACAAGAACAGTTGAATAAAAATTGTATACTTTGCTCTGTTCATTTCCATGTGTGGGAGTTGTCGCACATCATTGTTCTCCAGGTGTGCATATTCATACAAATTGTGTACAATTCACATGTTTGCAACCCTGACAACATCTTTGTCTAGGCAGTACATATCAATGACTTTTGTGCAGCGTTTCTCTGTTGCTTTGCTAGTACTTCATGTTTGTCATGCAGGGAATCAGCTACAATAATTCCTGATTGGTAGTTACTATTTTACTAGAACTGGAACAAGCAATAATCACCAATGAGATTAGAGTGTAACAAATTTCACTGTGTGACACATCGGTAGTGTAGCTTTCAAATTGACCGAAATAGATCAGATAAACTTGAACTTAATTTTTTTTGCATAAAAGTGGTTATTAAATGATGAGTAAAGTTATTCATTATACATGTGGAACAAATTTGGAACATTTCCTATATGCTGAAAATGCTGCTGGGCTAAGATAATTAGCATCAAAGAATGTGTGTGTGCAGATTATGAACCATGACACTTTGTTTTTTAATTTGCAGGTGGTGAGAGAGTATTCCACAATATTCTTTTTTGTTTTTCTGATTATAATAATGAGTCCCTAGGAATGCAAATGCCGTTTCAGATGAATTCTGTATGTAAAGAATAACAAGGCAAACTAATAATAATTATTCATGACTAATGCAGACTGAAATAACTTAGTATCATTTTGTATCAATTCTCCATCACTTATATCAATATGTGTATCATTACAGCAAAAGTATCAATGCATCAATATATGGATGAATCATTTCACCCCTAATGGATAATGCAGCTATTTATATTATTATTATTATTATTATTATTATTACTATTATTATTATTATTATTATCTTTTGTTCAGGATTTCATAACATATTATTTCTTTACAGGGTTTTACCATCATTGAAAGTTATTGAGAAATGTATACCTCATTTCAATGAAGGCTTTTAAAGGCATTGATTTTTCACCTAGGTCATTGTCAGTCTTTGAATTTTAAAGATTGCTTAAAAATAAATTATGATGGAAAAGTTTGCTTTTGAGTCATTTATTTAATGTTATGCAAGGGTAGATAGTACAGTTTGATTTTACCATCGTATGCTAGCCATTACTAAAGTTAATGGAATTACATTTTTTTTCAATGAAAATTAAATGCAGTGAAGCAAATAAATTTGAGCATTGTGACCACTCTAGGGAAAACAACTATCATGTAAGTCAGGGGTTAGCTATATATTGCATTATCATCACTGAGAAGATGCAGATTTCATCACATGGTTTTAGTCCTTTGCCCTCGACCAGGAAGTAATTTAAGAAAATTCAGTTTCTTGTATGATTAATACCTATTCAGACATTCAATTCATCTTTGATAATTGTTTTAAAAGTTTGCTACCTTGACAAGAACACAAAATGGATATTGTGTGCTCATTTTAAGACCATTTTTCATTTGTTTCCTTTTTATATACCATTACTAAACTCTTGGTTGTAGATTGCCCCCACTCCTTTAAATGTGTATAAATCAAGATTTTCCCTCAGCTTTTGTTCTGTGTCTGTTCTGTGGATGTAATTTGTTTCTTCACCTAAAGAACTCGATTGCCTAGAAACATTTGGAAATCTATTGCATTGTTAAATATTTTTTGTGTCTATATACATGTAGGTATGCTTAAAATTTTAATATCTACAAGTTTTTGGCTAAGTGCAATGGTTGGAACTTCCAGGCTTGAAGTGTGTGACTTCCAGATTTTTAACCACTGAAGTCTAAGACCTTTAAACATGACACATTAATGGCACCCCAGGAAAAATTGAGTTCTTTTTCAGTAGTGATATTTTAGGGCAGTTTATTTTGAATAGCATTCTAATCATTGGTATTGGAATATCTAATGTAAATACGATCAGGGGTTGAACGGTTGTGGCTCATATCAAACAGTTACAATTAGTTTATATGATTGGTTTGGTTTGGTTTCGTGCTGAAGCAATTGAAGTAAAGTCCATTGGACAAGGATACATCACAATATCTGATCCAGGCTGGACTGATGCTAGGATTCTAACTCGCATCCTTTTGGTCAGGAGTCCGGCATGCTACCCAATGAGCTACTGCAGCTCCCTAGTCTGGATGAATTTGATAAATGATGTAATTATTTTAGTTCCTGCCCAGTGGTAATCTAAGTATTCATTCATTAAGCCATCATTTTTTATTCTTGCTAATCTTGCTTTATGACATCATTTCTAATTGCATTATTCTATGAGAAATGCAGACACCACTAAATGCCACTTATTTACTTATAGAAATAAGTATTATATGTATATTTTATTTCCATTCTAGATGTCAGTTTATCAGAACAGGTGAAGAGAAAAGAACACAACTTTTCTTTTTCTTCCTGCATGGTGAAGTCACTGCCTTACACTTTCAAGGTAACATATCTTTTGCAAAATTGTCATTTTCTATGGACTGAACATGAATAAAAAGATGATCATTTCAAAAATGAAAACATCCGTTGATGGCAAACATGTTTCTGTATTTTCTCACATGTATTGTTGTTTGTTGGGCCTTCATTTTTGTGTCAGTAGTGACCGTAAATTCATGAAAATGTATGTCTCCATACATGGTGAGATCAATACAGTGTCAGTGAGGCTGGATTTAAGGTCCTGCCTACATAACTGTGACAAGACCTAAGTATAACCTTTTTCTTGGTGACAGTGTTGTCATTATCCTCATAATTTCTAAAATTCTGGTTAAAGTTTGATGTTAACTTTCTTACAAATCAAATATAAAAAGGTTGGTTAACAGCATGAGTTACAGGTAAGATACTGCATTCGCATTCTGTGGAAGTCTTGTACACCTCTCCCTCAATAACTCGTGCATATCAGGGTCCAAAAACACAGACTGCACTGTAAGTGAGGGCGCAAGTTACCGAGAGGGCCTTCCAAACATTCGCTAGACAAAAGACATCCGGAGAACCGTGGGCTGTTTAATGACTGAATTCTCATTTTATAATCGTGTTGAGAATAATTGTCAATAAAGCACTTTTTCTGAGAAAGTTGTTCGTTATTCTGTATAAATCACATTTATTTTTAAAATGTTCAACATCTGAAAGATTGATAACATGATTCCAACTGGTTTCAACAACCAACATGGTACCCAAAAACGATCATGTATTATGGGGGGCGCTTACCAGATAATATGTACTTTTGAGAGAGTGACGTATGTAAGGTGAATTAGTTCGCATTTAAAACATGCACAATGGAGAGAATGTTGGCATACCTCTATGCTACATTAATGTAATATGGATGATATTTCTTTTGGATATTGTACTTTTGGAAATTTTACATGATTTAAGCACATGTTAACTAAAATGACTGCTCCCTTGTGTTAAAAAATCAGCCTGAATTAGTCTAAAGTACACTATACATAGCAGCTATTAAAATAGGGAAAATGAATTTTGCCAGACTAGACAATACCAGCTTCTGAAAGTGCAATGAATGAATTACCAAATATATAAAATGTAAAAAAAGTTATCGGCTCTTTTTTTATACAATTTACCTCTGAAGTTCAGGAAGTGAAAATGACCAAGTAGAGCTAGCACTTTTTTTGCAAGGTGCACATCTGAAGTAAGGCCAAGCTGTATACTCTATAACCCATATTACACACATCAATCATACACCAAAATAAAGGGAATTAAAGGTTCTTTGCATTATACCTAAGATATACAAGGTCTTTTTTAAATAGCCAGTATAACCAGTGAGGAAAGCCGGGGAAATTCTTTTTCTTTAAAATCCTAGTACTATGCAAAATGCAAAACTGTATAGCGCCACCTATGTCACGTCTTTTGGTTTTTGTTGGTTAGTCTGGTTCCTGGACTGGTATTTAATAGTTTTTGCGAAACAAGGAGTCTGTGAAGCAGGGAACCAGACAAACTGTTGATACACTACCAAACAAGATTCCTTTTTATCAAAAAAGCAACATTTTAGGAGACAAATGTCTTTGTCGATACTTGAGTTTTGAATTCATCACTTAGATAAAATATTGATGCCGTGATTTCATTGCAAGTGACACTGAAACTTCTTATCATCCTTGAGATTATCTCGATGTGCAAATTCAGGAATTCTCTGGAGCTCATTTTCTCTATAATGGGCCATATCTATGAAACAAAGCTCTTTTTTTTAATGAAGTACTCATTTTGCTTGGTTGCCATGCTGTCTTTAATCACAGTTATGATTGAGTAGGTTAATCTAAGGTAATTTAATTAGATTGTGTACACAATAACATTTACTATGGTGTTTGATTGATCAACCGAAACAATTTATGCAACATATGACCAGAGATGCAGGATCTTAAGCATGTAGGAAATGTATTCCTTTTAACTTTTTTGTTTATTCCACCTCCTTTATTTGATTCAAAAGACATAAATAATGTGATAATAGAAATGGAGGCCCGCTTTGTGTTTAGTGCAACAATACAACAAATGTTTACGCTAGTCCAATATCAAAACACAGTCGGCACCTAATTTGGTTCTCAGAGAAATGCTTGTGTACATAGCGGTTATGGTAGATCAACACATTTTATTTTTAATTACAAGAGGACACATTGCATTTATGATGATTATACTTAAAAGGAACTAAAAGATAAAAGTAAAACACAAATTTGAATTTATAAAAAATTGGTATTTAAGTATTATGGTACTGCCTCCACTAGGAGTAAGTGACATTTTCATTGATCAAAATTTCCTTGAGTATCGTTAATTACAGTGTACTGAGATTGTTGATTGGAAAGAAAATGTAACAGATTTTATGACTTCTTTTTAAAGTTTTTATTTCGTAATGTTAATTAAAATATCCAGGCCCTATCTACCGTTTTCCACAATAAAACGAGTAGTATATGTTTCCATTACCAATTTTGATCATGATTTTCTTCAAGTTCAACAAATAGGAATACATTTTTTTGGTATTTTCTGGTTTAAAAAATGGGATCCACACCTGACCCCATGTTATAAGTAGGTTTGCAAGTTATAAGGGCGCATGCTATCGAGGGAGTGGTGTATCAGACTCATAGACCTTCATTGTTTGTAACTGGGACATCGTTTTGATTATAAGTAGCAAGTAACTAATGGTCCACCTAAATTTTCACTTTGCTATCAGCAATAGATGTCAGTAGTAAAAATTTGGTACTAAGAAAACTTTGATCCTCCAGAGATCAGATTTTGAGCATGAAAATTTTTAAATGTTGCTGCTCTCTAATTATTAAAACTGTTTATACATATTGTAAGATTGTTGGATGTTATTAAAAAAATAGTTTTTAAAAGTTTTAACAATTTAGACTATTGTCATATAAATTACATTGGTTAATTTTTTGAAAGCAGGTTCTGATTTTTGAAGGTGTTTTTACTCTTTCAGATAATATGATATTCTCTGGTCATGCAAGTGGTAGTGTGATATGCTGGAAGAACCTGGAATCTCAGATGGAGTGTGATGTCATCATCAAACACCAGAGGCCTATTACCAGTATTACAGGACTAAACATGTGTAGGTATTTGGGTAACTCAGCAATGTGATTAACATGGCACAATGTATCAAACACCAGAGGCCTATTACCAGCATTACAGGACTAAACATGTGTAGGTATTGGGGTAACTCAACAATGTGATTAACATGGCACAATGTATCAAACACCAGAGGCCTATTACCAGCATTACAGGACTAAACATGTGTAGGTATTGGGTAACTCAACAATGTGATTAACATGGCACAATGTATCAAACACCAGAGGCCTATTACCAGCATTACAGGACTAAACATGTGTAGGTATTGGGTAAGTCATCAATGTGATTAACAAAGCACAATGTATCAAACACCAGAGGTCTATTACCAGCATTACAGGACTAAACATGTGTAGGTATTGGGTAACTCAACAATGTGATTAACATGGCACAATGTATCAAACACCAGAGGCCTATTACCAGCATTACAGGACTAAACATGTGTAGGTATTGGGGTAACTCAACAATGTGATTAACATGGCACAATGTATCAAACACCAGAGGCCTATTACCAGCATTACAGGACTAAACATGTGTAGGTATTGGGTAAGTCATCAATGTGATTAACAAAGCACAATGTATCAAACACCAGAGGTCTATTACCAGCATTACAGGACTAAACATGTGTAGGTATTGGGTAACTCAATAATGTGATTAACATGGCACAATGTATCAAACACCAGAGGCCTATTACCAGCATTACAGGACTAAACATGTGTAGGTATTGGGGTAACTCAACAATGTGATTAACATGGCACAATGTATCAAACACCAGAGGCCTAATACCAGCATTACAGGACTAAACATGTGTAGGTATTGGGTAACTCAACAATGTGATTAACATGGCACAATGTATCAAACACCAGAGGCCTATTACCAGCATTACAGGACTAAACATGTGTAGGTATTGGGGTAACTCAACAATGTGATTAACATGGCACAATGTATCAAACACCAGAGGCCTATTACCAGCATTACAGGACTAAACATGTGTAGGTATTGGGTAAGTCATCAATGTGATTAACATGGCACAATGTATCAAACACCAGAGGTCTATTACCAGCATTACAGGACTAAACATGTGTAGGTATTGGGTAACTCAACAATGTGATTAACATGGCACAATGTATCAAACACCAGAGGCCTATTACCAGCATTACAGGACTAAACATGTGTAGGTATTGGGGTAACTCAACAATGTGATTAACATGGCACAATGTATCAAACACCAGAGGCCTATTACCAGCATTACAGGACTAAACATGTGTAGGTATTGGGTAAGTCATCAATGTGATTAACAAAGCACAATGTATCAAACACCAGAGGTCTATTACCAGCATTACAGGACTAAACATGTGTAGGTATTGGGTAACTCAATAATGTGATTAACATGGCACAATGTATCAAACACCAGAGGCCTATTACCAGCATTACAGGACTAAACATGTGTAGGTATTGGGGTAACTCAACAATGTGATTAACATGGCACAATGTATCAAACACCAGAGGCCTAATACCAGCATTACAGGACTAAACATGTGTAGGTATTGGGGTAACTCAACAATGTGATTAACATGGCACAATGTATCAAACACCAGAGGCCTATTACCAGCATTACAGGACTAAACATGTGTAGGTATTGGGTAAGTCATCAATGTGATTAACAAAGCACAATGTATCAAACACCAGAGGTCTATTACCAGCATTACAGGACTAAACATGTGTAGGTATTGGGTAACTCAACAATGTGATTAACATGGCACAATGTATCAAACACCAGAGGCCTATTACCAGCATTACAGGACTAAACATGTGTAGGTATTGGGGTAACTCAACAATGTGAT
The DNA here is from genome assembly GCA_028554795.2 of Sinohyriopsis cumingii. Taxonomy (NCBI): domain Eukaryota; kingdom Metazoa; phylum Mollusca; class Bivalvia; order Unionida; family Unionidae; genus Sinohyriopsis; species Sinohyriopsis cumingii. The sequence continues at coordinate 149,723,858 of CM068829.1, read as the reverse complement.
TAACATGGCACAATGTATCAAACACCAGAGGCCTATTACCAGCATTACAGGACTAAACATGTGTAGGTATTGGGTAAGTCATCAATGTGATTAACAAAGCACAATGTATCAAACACCAGAGGTCTATTACCAGCATTACAGGACTAAACATGTGTAGGTATTGGGTAACTCAATAATGTGATTAACATGGCACAATGTATCAAACACCAGAGGCCTATTACCAGCATTACAGGACTAAACATGTGTAGGTATTGGGGTAACTCAACAATGTGATTAACATGGCACAATGTATCAAACACCAGAGGCCTAATACCAGCATTACAGGACTAAACATGTGTAGGTATTGGGTAACTCAACAATGTGATTAACATGGCACAATGTATCAAACACCAGAGGCCTATTACCAGCATTACAGGACTAAACATGTGTAGGTATTGGGGTAACTCAACAATGTGATTAACATGGCACAATGTATCAAACACCAGAGGCCTATTACCAGCATTACAGGACTAAACATGTGTAGGTATTGGGTAAGTCATCAATGTGATTAACATGGCACAATGTATCAAACACCAGAGGTCTATTACCAGCATTACAGGACTAAACATGTGTAGGTATTGGGTAACTCAACAATGTGATTAACATGGCACAATGTATCAAACACCAGAGGCCTATTACCAGCATTACAGGACTAAACATGTGTAGGTATTGGGGTAACTCAACAATGTGATTAACATGGCACAATGTATCAAACACCAGAGGCCTATTACCAGCATAACAGGACTAAACATGTGTAGGTATTGGGTAAGTCATCAATGTGATTAACAAAGCACAATGTATCAAACACCAGAGGTCTATTACCAGCATTACAGGACTAAACATGTGTAGGTATTGGGTAACTCAATAATGTGATTAACATGGCACAATGTATCAAACACCAGAGGCCTATTACCAGCATTACAGGACTAAACATGTGTAGGTATTGGGGTAACTCAACAATGTGATTAACATGGCACAATGTATCAAACACCAGAGGCCTAATACCAGCATTACAGGACTAAACATGTGTAGGTATTGGGGTAACTCAACAATGTGATTAACATGGCACAATGTATCAAACACCAGAGGCCTATTACCAGCATTACAGGACTAAACATGTGTAGGTATTGGGGTAACTCAACAATGTGATTAACATGGCACAATGTATCAAACACCAGAGGCCTATTACCAGCATTACAGGACTAAACGTGTAGGTATTGGGTAAGTCATCAATGTGATTAACATGGCACAATGTATCAAACACCAGAGGTCTATTACCAGCATTACAGGACTAAACATGTGTAGGTATTGGGGTAACTCAACAATGTGATTAACATGGCACAATGTATCAAACACCAGAGGCCTATTACCAGCATTACAGGACTAAACATGTGTAGGTATTGGGGTAACTCAACAATGTGATTAACAAAGCACAATGTATCAAACACCAGAGGCCTATTACCAGCATTACAGGACTAAACATGTGTAGGTATTGGGTAACTCAACAATGTGATTAACATGGCACAATGTATCAAACACCAGAGGCCTATTACCAGCATTACAGGACTAAACATGTGTAGGTATTGGGTAACTCAACAATGTGATTAACATGGCACAATGTATCAAACACCAGAGGCCTATTACCAGCATTACAGGACTAAACAAGTGTAGGTATTGGGTAACTCAACAATATGATTAACAAAGCACAATGTATCAAACACCAGAGGCCTATTACCAGCATTACAGGACTAAACATGTGTAGATATTGGGTAACTCAACAATGTGATTAACATGGCACAATGTATCAAACACCAGAGGTCTATTACCAGCATTACAGGACTAAACATGTGTTGGTATTGGATAAGTCATCAGTATGATTAACATGGCACAGTGTATTGTCATTTCTTTCAGATCTTTGTAGTCCCTAGATTCACATCATGTGTTCCGAGATTAGAAATGGTACTTTGTGTCAAAGTGTTTTTTGATGTGAAAAGATGAACATGAAATTTTGTGAAAACAGATAAATTAACATAATTAAATTTCTTTTATTTTGATGGTGATATTTATCCTTATTGTGTGAGACCAAAAGAGCTTATGGTCTGGTCGATTGTGCATTGTCTGATTGATGTCCACCCGACTGTTAGCACAAGTCTATTATTACTACTTCCCCTGAACTAATAGAAGGATTGTGATGAATTTCACATTTCTCCTTAATGAAGATGGTACTGGTCGGACATCCCTAATGGCTATCTTGTTGCTATTCCTACTCAGTGGATGGTCATATTGACATGCATTTTACACTGAAAGACTTCTTATGATGTCTAGTTGATCCTAAATGAAGGTAGTGCCAGTCCAATGTCCAGTACTGCCACCATGGCAGCCGTCTTCAAAATCTTTGTTTGATTCTAATCTTGGAACAGATATGATGTGAATCTCTGGACTACATAGTAGCGAAGGGTTTTCACCAGAAGAGTTCTTGTGATGTTTAGTTTGTTAATATGAAAATGGTTCCACTTGGATGTACAAAATGGCCACCACAGGAACATTTTGAAAATCTTTTAAATAATTTTCTCGAATGAATGGTCATATCATTGGGTATTGACCAGTAGCCTTTTGATGGTGTCTAGGTTGTCCTACTTGAAAATGGTGCCAATCTTGTATTCAGTATGGCTGCTACATTGGCTGATTTTAAAATATTGTTGCTTAGGAATATCATAGATGGTTTCAGTATGCCACATTTTAAAAGAAGAAATGTGTTTTAGGCAGATTTTCTTGAAATTCTTTTCTTAGATCATCAGTCCCTTCAATAGACTATTGTTTTCACAAGTAATCTCGCCAGAAACTAAGTTACACAGCTGGAAAAAATATTGTATATGTAGTAAGAGAATGGAAGTTTTACTTCTTTATTCCAGCTTTTCATAGGGAAATAGCTGATGAAACGCAGTGATAAATAGCCACTGAAGACTTAATGTGTTTATATTGAGGTACTGTTGTTTACTTTTAGTGATGAAATACAAAACCAAAGATATTATAAGGCGGCACGTGAGCAGATGTCTTAATATACCAGTAATACTGCAATGCAAAACATTTTAGCAACAACATTTAGAATGGCTTGAAAACCCTTGTTTTTGAGAGAATTTCATTGTATGTATTGGAACAATATTAGGAATTGTTCTTGTGTATTAATCCATGGAGACAATGAAAAAAAGGCTTAGGTGACCTAGGGACAAAAATATTGTTACAGCAGTCATATATTCTGATATAAATTGGTTTTTAACAGGAATCTGAGCACATTGTTTGGGTTTATGATGCCTATGAAATGGAAGCTATCTGCCTTGCTCCAGGACACACTGAAGCAGCCATCCATGTCACATATTGGTGGGTATTGAACCTGCGACCGTTGGATTATGGATTACAAGTTTAAAGCTGTACCAACTGAGCTACCATGGCTTCTAGCAATATTTTGTGAACAAGCATGAGCTGTGAGGAGTCTACTCTATTCACTCAATAAATAGAATGAACAGCATAGACCCTGTTCTTGTGACTGTGATTGTGGCTGCTGATTGAAGTCCACATTATACACAGTATGGCACATGCTTGAACACAATAAAATATGGTAGTACAGTGTTAAAATTGTCTCGTTTCAGATGACAATGTCGATGATATTATGTGTGGAAAGCATCTGAATATGATAATTTCTGCCTCTATTGATAGTAAACTCATCTGTCATCACCTGGTTACTGATAGTAAAGATGATGATGAAGAAGAGGAGGAGGAGGAGAGGGAAGATAACATTGAGATTCAGCATTTTAATAAACGAGTTAATGTTGTAAGGTAATTTTCGGTCATTATATTTTGCCTAAGGTTGAAAATTTCACTTGATAATTCTTTTTGGCTTTTGATATTGCTGTCAGTAGTAACTTAAAGATGGAAACATAATGAAAACAAGACACATTCCAGAAAGAAATTAGTATTGAGGCAATTTTGGATCAAGATTGTATAGAAATATAAGTCAGGAACATCAACAGTACATTTATGTACAGAGTGGTACCATTTTGTTTGTAATTATCATCTTTTTGTCTTCTTAGCATTACATGGGTATATGAATATGAGGAAGATAATGCAAGTCTTAATGCATTACATGGGTATATGAATATGAAGAAGATAATGCAAGTCTTAATGCATTACATGGGTATATGAATATGAGGAAGATAATGCAAGTCTTAATGCATTGCATGGGTATATGAATATGAGGAAGATAATGCAAGTCTTAATGCATTGCATGGGTATATGAATATGAGGAAGATAATGCAAGTCTTAATGCATTACATGGGTATATGAATATGAGGAAGATAATGCAAGTCTTAATGCATTACATGGGTATATGAATATGAGGAAGATAATGCAAGTCTTAATGCATTGCATGGGTATATGAATATGAGGAAGATAATGCAAGTCTTAATGCATTACATGGGTATATGAATATGAGGAAGATAATGCAAGTCTTAATGCATTACAAAAATGTACATTCTTCTGATTTTTAAAACTGGAGGTTGCCAGCAAGGTGATCCAGTTTTACCCAATTTGTTTCTTTGTGCTGAAAGTTTTGGAAAACTGCTTGAAAAAATAAAAGTATAAAAGTAGAAAGAATTTTAAAGTAAGTTAGTATGTTGTTGATATGAAAATACTTTCAGATGGATCAGAAAAATCACAAAATGTATGTTTTGAAAATATTTGGTTGATTTTGTTGAAGTTCTGGCTAAAAAATGAATGCTCACAAGTTAAAACAATATGGATAGGGTCATTATCAACATCAGATATGAAATTACTGGAAAATTTAACGCTAGAATGGTAGAAAGGACCCTTTAGAATTATGTGAGTGTTTTTCACGAATCTAACATTGCTTGGTAAAATAATAGCAATAAAATCTGTAGGTCTTTGTAAATTTTCTCATTTATTTATTTCTTTACTTAATCTGTCATTACATTTACTGGTTTGTTTATCTTTTTGCCTAATCCACCATTAAATTTACTTTTATTTATCTCTTTACCTAATTTACCATTTCGTTTACTAATTTATTTTCCAGTCCACTATTACATTTCAGAGAGAATAAAATAAAGCAAAATCATTTAAAATATATATGCAGAGAATGATTACAACTGTTTAATCCGAGATTTTATAAAATAGTTTGTGATGGAGGACTAAAAGGCATAGAAATGGAACCATGTTATGGATTTGGATGTTTCAGAATTATTATTTTGAATACAAAAATTTATTTCACAGGTTAGCCATGCCCAAAAAATCCATTGGAAGAGGTTTTGTAATCCATGTCCAGTTTTATAGAAAAAGTTGAAATTGATTCCACAAGTGAAATTTTATTTTGTCCACTATCACTACAAGCAAAATACATACATAAAGAGAATATTTTTTAATAATTGGTACTTTGTGTTCAGATATTTAAAAAATTGAATTAATGAGTTTTTGTCCTTTAGTAGCCTGAAAAAAATATATGTGAATGGAACTGTTATAGATTTATTTACTCTTTTAGGAGAATACTGGACAACTGAAAACAAGTAGTCAGTTGAAATAAGCAAATATTATTCATTGATGTGGGGTATTTATTTTCATCACGCATCTCCAGCACATTGGAATTCTTTAAAAAAAATATAGATATAAAACTTTTTTCCCCCAAAATTTGCATCATATTTTAGTTCAAAAAATTCATCTAAATAGGTAAAATTTATTCAGACAAGTGTAACTACAAACAAAGGAATCTGAATTTACTAAAATATATTTAAAGAATCCTATCCTTATGAGCAGTGAGTTATACTGTTACTATCGAACTCTGGATTGCAAAATATTTTAGTTCTAAAAATAAATGTAGTCAAAATATTTAAGAATCAGATCATTTGTTGCCACCTTAAGGATGAAACAGGATTCTTGCTGGCTACAATAAGCAGTAAATGAGGCAGTGAAATATTTTCTCATAAGATGGCCCCACTTTACAGTTATTTCCATATCAGTTTGGTATCCCAGGCTTCAGATTAAAGTATTATTTAGATGTAAATGTGATTACAGTGCAGAAACTAGTGAATCCTAAAGTTCTGCATGCGATCTCACTGTCTGTCTTTCTCTCTCTCTCTCTCTCTCTCTCTGTCTTTCTCTCTCTCTCTCTCTCTCTCTTTGTGCCTATCTCTCATTACACCTCAGACAATAGTATTTATATCTGAGGTCATAGACTTAATAGACAACCCAGAAAATAACTATCACTGGATTTGTTGCTGTTGAAACTGCTATACTTATTCATTGTACCACTCTGTTACATATATATGTAAAGCAACCATCCTAGTGTGTCATGTTGGGTTTCTTATGCTGTCACTGTGGTAGGTGTGGGGTGGGGTGCTTCCAATATTTTATTTAAATTATTATAGAAGTCCCACCCTGTCTCGATTTTGGTTGGAAGTTAAATTAGTGAAAGATAGATGTATAGCTCTGAGCCCCCAGTCAGCAATGCTGACAGTAAAATGATTGAATATACAAAAAGTGAATGTCTACGAATATAAATTTAATAATAATTCAATAGTCAAATGATAAAAATTTCCCAATTACTCTCCTTCCACTCAACCATGTAATAGCCTATTGCATCATTTGATTAATACTGTGAAATAGCTTTCCACCTGTTCTTGTATTCTACTTATCTGTGTATTCTTCTCTCCTGTTTCTACAATTCCTTCTCCTCTTCCTCCTGACTTTCTCCAAATTCCTTCTCTGTGACTTCTCTATACTCCTCCTCTTTCTCCACATTCTCCTCCTCAACTTCTTTCCTCCTCCTCTTCTTCAACTCTCTCCACCGACTAGACTTGTCGACTCCAACTGCTCTTCTAGTCTCACTTCCGTCTCTCTCTTAGAGACTCGGGACTTAACTGAACTGGAAGTTCAGTCCCCCAAAAAGCTTCCTCTGAAAACACAAGGACGGTACAATATTTTCCTTAGCTCTCTCGTCTCACACTACACTCAGCCTATCATCAAATAATGGCTATTAAATTTCTTTGGTCATGCATTCATTCATATTGAAACACTCATACATTTTTGTTTGGTAAAACAAAGTTGTAATAAAAGCACTGTATAAGCTACTTCTCATACATGCATCAGTAGACTGCATCACATCAGTACATACGCATTTCTTTACATTACAACTCATACAAAGTACACAAATACTCAAATATCCATTCTCTAATATACATCGATATTAACTAATCTTACACACCATTTTCCAAATTCACAATTCAAGCATGTGTAAATTCTAACATTTCATGTGAATAAGTGCACTAGTTTGCTACGAACTCACCTAATAGCAAATTACAACATGAATTCAGACCACAAGCTAACAACAGACCTGCCAACTCTTGCGATTTTGCCATAAGTCTTAAACAAATTACCCTTAAAATATGGACTTACGGCATACAAGCAAAAACTACAGAAAAATTATAGTTGCCAAAAATTCCGGATAATCGGTTCATCCGTGTTTGAAATGGATCCGGGTTTCGTATTAGGATTAGTGAAATAAAGGAACCAGACTAACTTTACAGCAGCAGCCCGGATGCTTTAAACTGCACATATTTATTCATGCAAAGCGTCTGCATGATCAAACTGTTGATTAAAAAGAATTTTAAAATTGCATCCATTAAGCAGTGCATGTTTAAGACAAAAGGGAAAATAAGATTTTTAAAAAGTGTTAATAATTATCGCAGAAGAATGAAAAGGAGTATTCAGATTATTGTTAATAGAAGCTGGACACAATTATGTTAATTGGACATAATGTAACAATTTGAGCATGTCTCATGGTGGGAGGTATAATTGCCATCATCATGTGAAATGGAAAAAGAATTTCCAAAAATTACATCAAGTTGAGATAATAGCAACAAGCCATTGAGTTGCGTTGGGTTTGGAACTAAAGTTTGTGCAACTGTACTTAGTGGTAAATAAAGTCCACGCATACTTTACAAACATTTCAGTTGAACATAATGTTTATTATTAATGCATCAAACTTTTAATTACTTTTTCCAGCTTTACAATAGCAGTTATTGATATTTTGTTACACCTACTGAAAACTGGTCAATCTTACGGAAACAAATCGACTGCTTTACTGAGACAGACTCATCAGGGTTGGCAGGTTTGTAACAGTCAACATAATTCTCTACATAATACTCAGATACGCATGTAAATGAACTCTACAATGGTAATTCTACCTACTAAAATATCCTATAATTAAGTATACATACTACACATAATTACAGTGCCATAATATTCTGCAAAATGGAGCAAATAACTTACTGACCTTTACAAAGCTTTGTCTTTACATAGAATCTCCTCTCTAAATTTACTGCCAAATTTATGAGTGGCTCTCTCGGAGTAAGGCTCTCTTGGAGTAACCCTATATTGCTCAGCAATCTTCCTAGATGAGACTAAAATTTCACTTCCTAGAAATTATAATTTGGATTGAAATTGTTACCACACCCTCCATCTCATTTTTGATTGGATGTTGCTTTAATATGAGCCAATCAAACTCGGCAGACAGTGTCCTTGTTGCTGTCTATGCATGTCGGAATGGATTTAGAACACGTCCTGTTCCCTCGTGGGTTCCTCTGATCTTAGGACAAAGCTGTAACACAGGTGGCAAGTCGCTCGATCTAATGCCTGTGCCGATCCAAGATGCCAGATCTTCTCTCTGGTCATGGTAACTTTGCGTAAGAGATTAACTTTAGCCTGCAGCAATGTTCAGACATCAAACTTAGCTTGTAATAATGCCTTACATGACTTACGAACTGGAGCTGAGCAAACGTGACACTTAGCTGTAACATTGGTTGTCTTGTCTGGAGTAATAAAGTCTTAAAAAAGCAAAACAACAACAAACCTACAAAAACTTCAATCTCAGTGAATTGGATTTCTGATTATTTTAATATGGCTTAAGTTTTAGTATCTTGTTTCGAAATAATTATCCAGAACTCATTAATAACCAGTTTTGTTGATATGACAGTCTCTTCCCTCTTCTGGTTTCAATCGTTTCTTTCTTTAGTGCGGAGTTTATTTGAAACTAGTTTGACCAGTCAGATGACTGCATTTGTATAAATTTCAAATAAGATTTTAAAGTTTAGGATATTTACATTTTTGAAATGTTGAGTAAACTTGTATGGTTGAGAGCCCAGGTTAATCTGGTAACTTTAATGTTCTGTGTGAACCATGATAATTGGAAATTTCCTACACTTGTGGATTTTTTATATTTGATGGGTAGCAAGGACAAAACCACAAAACTAGTCTGGATTGATGGCCAATAAGGTTAATAACCTCTTACATCACGTGTTTAGGCTCGAATGAACAGTAACACAAGAAGGAGTGAAAACAATAAGCTTTGAAAAATACAATAATTTATTTCCCTGGACAATTCTGCACAAAAAAAAATTTGAACTTAAGGTTATAAGAATAAAATCCAAAAATAATATTCTCTGAATTCCTAATTAGAAAATGTTCTGCTGATTTCAAGTTTGAATCCCGAGGAATAATCCAAGATGGAAGACGATAACTTATGCAGTAACCTGTAGTTTTGAAGTTTATAGTTCCTTGTAGAAACAAGAATTATAACTCTGGTTTTGGAAATTTAAATAAATTTCTTATAAGAACTGTCTTTGATTAAGAATCTCACATGAGCACATGTATTTTCCAGAAGAAAAAAAAAATAATCCTTTTAAATCCAAATAATTTGAAATAACTCCAAACAGCACAACATACAACTTCCAGTGTAACAGCCCAGCTTCTGCTGAGAATAATTTTCCCAAACAGAGGTTATATCTTCTTCTAAACATAAACAGGGGGTCACGTGATCATGTTCTGGAAGCTTGTATAAATTGGGTACTTGTTAAAGGTCATGTACACCCAGCATGGCCCTGACAAAAACCAATCATTTTACTCTAAGAAATAAAAAAATAAAAAAATTGTTTACATCTTAAACACGAAGTCCCATCATGACCTCGACAACAACAAATCATTTTAAAATAAAAATAGAACTTGTTTCCGTGGTTGCTACAAATTTTGAAACAAGGTCAGGGTTTAGATCAACACCTTGTGTTTATAAAACGAACAGTCGTGGACAAACTATTTTCTGAAAAAAGTATCATCTTGTGAATAAATTTACATTACAATATTATGTAATGAAAAATATAAAAAAAACTTAAAACTGATAAACAAATTGAAATAAAATATATTAAATTAGATATACATAACAAACCTCTTGGTTAATGAGGCTAGGCTGAAAATTGATTTTGCAGCTTACGTTTCATTGAAATGGATAGGTTTGTGTTTTAGTGCAAGTTGAATGCAACCGAGAAAGATTTTTCTGATTATATAGAAGTTTGCAAAGATTGATTTTTTAACATTAGCATCTAAATTACATTTTGAGCTGCCCATTTTGGTCCCTTTGGGAAATGACATGTTGCATACTTGTTACTATCAAGGTCCCTTGGCAAAGGACATGTTGCATACTTATCACTATCAATGTCCCTTGAGAAATGACATGTTGCATACTTGTCACTATCAAGGTCCCTTGGCAAATGACATGTTGCATACTTATCACTATCAAGGTCCCTTGAGAAATGACATGTTGCATACTTGTCACTATCAGGGTCGCTTGGCAAAGGACGTGGTGCATACTTGTCACTATCAAATTTCTTTACAGATCCTGGGGTAGTTGTTTTGTAGCAGCTGCTAATGGAAGTCTGGTGCAAGGTCAACCTGTATGGAATGTTGATTCTGAACAAGGACGTCCCACCCAATCCATTGTACGCCACCTGTTTGGACAGACTGCTTCAAACATGACTGCAGTTGCATTCTGGGATGATACAGTAAATATTTTTATTTTTGTATAAAATATGTACTCCTCATTAAGTAACTGTACAAATGAGTATCCATCCAGTTCATTTCCTGTGAGAAATTATTGCTGGATTGCAAAGAACATTCGGTCTCGCAGAACCATTAGTAAGGATGATGTAGTCATAGCATAAATTAGAATTGGTCCACTCCTACATATGAAAGATCCACCTGAATATATTCCTTGCAATGAACCCTTTACCATGATGTACTTTCTGATAGATTGTTTGATCTACAACCTACAAATGATCGTTACTACAATTTTCAGTACGTGAAGGAGCTTTTTGATACTGTAAATGTGTCTTGTTTTTTAAATTTCTTGAAAGAAGTAAAAATTTATTGTAAAATATAGCTTGTGTGCAACCTGTTTCCTTGGAGTATTTTTAACCAACGTGTACTGTTTATCATTCTAAATTATCTTTTATTGTCTAATTACGATTTATACACACCATTTACATTCCCCGTTGAACAGGAACCTTGTATCATCCTCACTATCTCATCCTTTTGTCCTTTTATTGTTCATTGATAATGGTACACTTTTCATATGGAAATCAAATATAATTCAACCATTTTTGGGGTGCTATATAGCTTTACAGTGCTTGTGCACAGTAAAACTGAAATCAGTCAAAGCAGATTCAGCTTCTGGCTTGCCGATGTCTATGGGATCATCTGTCTGACAACAATGAGGTTAGGGTTTGCACTTAGGTAATTTTGTCACTTGCTTATAGAGTCACACAATTTGGCATGTAATTCATTTTGTGGGGAGTTCCACAGCCATCAGTGAAACTGGGTCACTACGACCTTTGTTACATGGTTTGCAATATGGACATACCACCAGTGGCAGTGTTCTCAATATTCAGGTTCATTTGTTTTTGTGTTATAAAAGAAGTTACGAGGTTAGGCAGTGTTTCAAGTCTTCAGTTCAGAAAATACACGAAAATGAATGTATATATATATATATCTATTAAAATCAAGCCTGTTTTAGAAGGTGTTGAATTAATAAATTTACTTACATAATATGATCATTCAAAATTTATCTGATTGCCAGGCAAGGTTCAGAAGATAGTCTTGTTGTCAATCTTAAATAATTCATAGCTCTACTAGTCATAGATCAAAAGAGCTTATGGTCTGTCACCCATTGTCTGTACATTATCACAAACTTGTCATTACAACTTGCAAATTACTTAGAGCTTGCCTTGAAACATTTCACTCAAATCCATCTCAGTCAAGTGGCCATCTTGAAAATGTTATCTTCTGCACTTCTAAATGCTAGCAAAGGGTTTGCACAGAAAGACTTCTTGTAATGTTTAGTCACCCCTGAATGAAAATTGTGCTGATTTGATGTCCAATACGGCCACCATGGCAGACATTTTGAAAATCTTGATCTTAATCTTATGATGAATGAAAAGCTATATCAGCTAGAAGGTTTCTTTTATTGTCTTGTGGGTGCTAAACATAAATGGTTCCACATATACTTCCAATATGGCCACCACAGTATCTATCTAGAAAAATCTTGTTTTTGCTACTTTCTGAGTGGATGGTCACATCAGCAATAGGGGTTTAACAGAAAGAACTGTTGTAATGTCTAGTTGGTCCTAAGTGAAGGTATTGCTAATCTGACATACAGTTTGACAGCCAAGTTGAACATTTTATCAAGTCTCCTGAACAGAAAGTGGTATCTACATGGGGTTTAAAATACAAGGCTTCTTATGATGTAGAATTGATCCTAAATGAAAATGGTTCAACTTGAATATCAACTACAGCTACTACATTGGCCATCCTGAAAATGTTGTTATTTCTAATCCAGCTGAATGGATGGTAGGATCAACATGGGGTTTCACTAAAAGACTTTGTGCAATGTCTAGTTGGTCATAATAAAAATGATACTAATCTGATGTCAAATGAAGGTTATGCTAAGCATCTTGAACATCCAGTCAATATAGGGTTTTCATTAAAAGACTTCTTATAATGTGTAGTAGGTCCAAAATGAAAATGGTGCTGATCTAAAAGCCTGTGTGGCTACCATAAAAAGTTTTGTTATTGCTTTTTCTCCAGACCAGAAAAGGGGGCCCCAAGTGGCGGAGTGGTATAAAGTGCTCACGATTACGGATCATTGCCATCTCACTTCTGTCTGCGTGGGTTCAAGTCTTTGGTTCGGCCAATGTTGGTATGTGAGAAAGCTTGCCAGTAACTTCTTGTGGGTCGGTGGTTCTTTCTGGGGTTTTCTCGGGTTCTTCCTCCACCATTCATAATGGCTGCCATGTATAGCCTATTGTGTGCTGAAAAGTGACTGGGAGATATAATGCCACATGTCTGCAACATGATGCTTCTGTGCTTGACATCACTATAAACTGCTTCACTGCAGACATATGTTAAGGCTACATTAAAAATCCAAAAACACAAACACATGCTTTTCCTTCCAAACATAAAGTCATATCGACATGGTGTTTTCACAGGAAGACAAATTATGATACGTGTATCTAGCTAGTCCTAAATGATAATGGTTACAATCTGACCTCAAGTTTGGCTGCCCTAACTGAACATATTGAAAATCTTGTCCCAAATTTTCCAGAATGAGTGGTAACATCAACATGGTGTTTTCACCAAAAGTCTTATAATTGTATCTTGTTTGTTATACTTGACAATGGTGCCAGTATTACATCCAGTATGACTGCCACAGTATCAAATTTGAAAATCTAGGACAGTTCCTTTGAAGACTCTTCTTAGCCATATAGTGCTTTGATTTGGTAAGGTCTAGGTATTGGGTACAAACTGCAAATGGTTTTGAAAAGAACTCAAATCTGTTGAAAAATGGAATGAAATCTGGCACATTGGAGATATCTATAAAGTCTAAATATAAAATTGGATGGCGCTGAACTCCACAATCAAGCCTTTGTCGAGCTTTTGAAATCATTATCATCCTAAATGACTTGCAAACATAATTGATGCCCAAGAATTTATTGACAAAACTCCATAATTTGTTAGAATGAGATAACAGTCTTGTAATGCATATATCATTATTTTAGGACAATAATTGTGGTTTACTTTAGCATTGTAGTCCGCCATAATCAATAATCATAAAATAATTTGAATAAAACATCTTTAAATCTTCAAATATAAAATTGTTTTTGTTTGCTTGGAAATGGACAGAGGATTTGCTGTGAGTATTTGTCCCTAAGTTTCAGTCCAACTGCAGCCAAGACATCTGTTCTTGACTGAACCTGCAATTATCAGTTAAAGATGATTATTTTATTCTACAGGTGCTGTCAGGAGATGAAATGGGGAATGTATTCAAATGGTCTGGTAATGTTTTGGACAACAAGAACAAGTACACAGCAGAAGATATGATATTTTTACAGAATTTTCGAAGCCCTGTCAAGAAATTGTTTATATTGGAGGACATCATTATCTGTTTTACAGGTACCGTTTGAGCTTGTAATGTGTTCTGCCAAAAGTGGTTTTATGTTAAGGGAAGTAACCTAGCCAATATGGTTTAGTATTTATTTAGTCTGTCTTTGTGTAAGCTGCACACAGTGATCAGTTTAGTGTCCATTTGCATGACCTTCTGTGCCTCCATATGTCCACACGTTTTTACTTAGCTAATAAAATGCAGGCTGGACCAAAGAGGGTCTTTTAGCATTTTTGAATTTTGAAATAAAATAGTTATGGGGACACTCTTCAGATATTATGGACTTCTGAGAGAGTGACAGGTGTAACGTGAAGCTGTTTGTATTCACATCATGCACAACATAGAGAATGTTGGCTTACCTTTAATTTACTTTCATGTACTGTGGCTGAAATTTCTATGGATAGTGTTTTTGTGGAAATTGTACATGATGTAAGCACACAGCTAAATAAAATGACTGCTTCCATGTTCTTGAAAAATCAGCCAGAATTAGTCTAAGATACACTATCTTTAGCAGTTATTGAAATCAGGAATATGAGTTTTGCCAGATAAGGCCATACCAGGTTCTGAAAGTGCAATGAATGATTGATAAAATGTATAGAAAGTTTTCAAAAAAATTATTGGCTCTTTTCTTTTGTACAATTTACCTTTGAAGTCCAGGAAGTGAAAATGATCAAATGAAGCCAGCAGTTTTCTGATAGTTGCACAGATGAAGTAAGAAGCTGTATACTCTATAACCCAAATCACACCCATAAATCTTACACCAAATAAATGGTATTCAAATTTCTTTTAACATTACCTAAGATATACAAGATCTTTTTTAAATGGCCAGGATAACCAATGAGGAGTACCTCGGAAATTCTTGTTTCTAAAAAGATTGAACCCAGTGCAAAATATGAAGCTATAGCGCCACCTTTAATGAAACTATGCATCATACTGCCAATACGAAGTGTAATAACAAGGTTGATGTTGTCAGAGGGATATTTGTATCTTTGATGACTTTTATAACTTCAGGCTATGAAAGTATGGTGGTTTTAGAACTTTTAATTACACAACCAGTTCTTAGAAGGCAAATGTATGTTGAGTCTCCTTTGGAATATAACATTTAAATTGCATATTTCAGGTGGAAAAGGTTCCCATTTAAGTTGTATATTTCAGATGGATAATTTTAACATTTAAATCAGATATGACATGCTTTTTACATTTAAATTGCACATGTTTCATTTTATTTGCATGTCCTTTGATGATCATCAGGCAACATTATTTATTTTTGTTAAATTGCTTCTTAATAACATATAAAGATTGTGAATGATTAACACTGCTGAGGAATTTGAGATCAGTAAAACATTGATTATAGACGATTTTAGGTACAATTTATAATATTGTTTCAGGTGATGGGAAGATACACATTAGTGAAGATCAGGAAAACTTTGCAGTTCATGATGTGTTTAATGGTGTCCACATGTACCCGGAAGAAATCAGCATCAGGGGACCTGTTATGGCTATAGGATTCAGAGGAGGTATGGCTTTAGAATCTTTTACATTCATACTTGTGGTTAACGGTTCATGTCTTCCCAAAGTGAACTAATAAGGGTGAAGCCGACTTTGGTTCATTTTCTCTTGGCGGTATCAACTATCTACCCTCCACATTCACCCCACCCCATCCCTGAATAATTGCATTACTTAGTCATAGCTGGATTTATGAGAAAGTGATGGCAACTCATTAACCCCGGCACCATGTTTATGTGTCAGGAGGTAGTACATTATTTCTGAGCTCTGTAGCATCAAGGTCATTTAAGATACACCAACGTAGTTGGTAATACAGAAAAGTAGAAAGATGTAGTGCTACAATGATACCAAATAATCTCAACATTCTATTCAAATTACAAAATATGGAGGCAAAAATGTATTTTGGATACCTGATTTTTTATACACCAAAACACGTTGGAATTGGATTGTGTCTTGATTTTAGACTTTTTAGCCTGAGATCTAAGGCAGACCTGTCTGAACTGTGCACAGACAGGTGAACCTTTGCAGATAAGTTGGGGATTTGGAGTAAAAAGAGGCCAGGACACAAAAATGATTGGTCCAATATAAAAAAGAGAACTACACCTTTTACCTGTCTGCACATGCAGTGAAATAAGGACATTTCTTACACAACTAGTCTTCAGGCTAAACAAATATCTCATGGAAGCAGATGTTTTTGAATGTATTCACAAGTATCGCCAGATGTGTTTCCTACTCCCATTTCAGGCAAAAATGACAAAACCTCCTGGGGTTAATGGTTAAACACTTTGCTTACTGCAAGACTTGAATCCACAACCTCCTGATTTCTCCTTCCAATACGTTCCCCGATCACATTAACGTTAGGGATATAAGCCTGCTACCTCTCAAATCCAGCCCTACTAAAAGACGAAAATTTGTCTTTTCGGTCTATCTCATATAGTCCAAAGGGCAATAACTCTTGCCCCTTACCTCCCCTTGCCACCGCCAGGTGTCACTAGTTTTTAAGCTTCGCTTGTATGGATAACATGTACATTATACCTCCAAACAATCCAAGCCATCTTAGCTTTGAATTGGACCATCCGAAGTTAAATTTGGATTTATTGCGTTGGACGATAATTTTTCTACAGGTTGTATACATTATTTTAACAATTTTTTTTTCAAAATTGAGTGACTTTGTCACCCTTACGGATTTTGTCTACTGAAGACCATCTTACACATGCTATCGCTGAACTCGTGTTGTCAGTTAAGAGTTAACGCCACACTGACTAATTTCGCTTACTCCGTTAGTAACGGTTGCGGTATTAGCGAATTAATAACATGCTGAATTGCTAATTTGTGCTTTGTTTTCTTTTCTTGTGTCGTTTCAGTAGAAATGTCAACCAAATGCATGAAATGCAAAAAGTGCAAAGCAAAAGAAGTCAACCATGACTCTTGTATTGTATGTACCAAGTGTACATCATCTGTACCATGCAGCGTGTGTAATACTTGGACAGAGCAAACATGGGCTGATGTAGTCCAGAAGGCAGCAAAAGGGAGGGATAGACGGAATAAGTCGAAGAAAGATGGCATTGATGTCCTCAGTATACATCCGAAGACAGCCTCCATTGCGAGCCTTGTGGGGAACGTTGGGGTCCCCCCTTCACCTAAAGTTCGTCGTTTGCAACCGTCAGCCACAGTAACATCAGCGGCAATGGAGGAAAATAATGTTGACAGGGTACAACAGTCCACCTTGGAACAGATGCATCGTTTGGTCCAGGAAACGACAATGCAGCTATTGACATCAGGCCAGATATTACCCTTATTTCCCTCGCTCGCTTCTACAGCTTTTTCTGACACTTTGGGGGAATGTTCCCCCAATTTTAGGCTGCCCAGTGGGCGTAAGTCCCCCCGCATGTCCGAGCATGGCCTTCGGGCCTGTAAGTCAGGATGCATGGGGTTTTTACCGGATCCATCAGATCCATTTCATTATACAACCTCTACATCACCGGCCGTCCAAGCCTCCTAACTCAAAAAATTGACATACCCTCTCCACCACCCACGGACAGCCTACCTGTGGGAGTCCACCTCCTGCAATTTCAGGACCACTGGACCACCTTTTTTCCTCAGAACGATTGGGTGATCCAGGTCATTTCAGAGGGACTTCGGATTTCATTTATCCAACCCCCTCCCCTGTCCTCCTCTCCCCTCTTCATGGACGTACCATCCAATCAGGAGAAGGATACCTTTCTACAACAGGAGATACGGTCGCTGATAGAAAAACGGGCGGTGGAGATTGTGAAAAAAAAAACCCCGTCGCCGGGGTTTTATTCCAGGCAGAAGGCAAAAGGCAAGTTGAGGCCACTTATCGACCTGAGTTGCCTCAACCAATACATTTTACCACCGAAATTCAAGATGGAAACGGCGAGATCAATCCATCTTTCCATCCGGCGGGACGAGTATGCCATCAGTCTAGATATGACCGACGCATATTTTCACGTCCCACTCCACCCCGCGTCACGGAAATTTCTCTGATTCGCTGACCGCGACGTGGTTTATCAGTTTCAGGTCCTACCCTTTGGCCTCAACATCAGCCCTTGGGCTTTTGCCAAGGTTATGGATTGCATCGTCACCCTGTTCCGCTCGACTTCATCTACAGGGATGGCAGTGTACTTGGACAACATCCTCCAGAAATATATGGTAAGTTCTATTCTGCTCAAAGGCAGAAATGATCTTTTAACACATTTAGATCATCTAAGTTTTCTTGTGAACTGGAAAAAGTCCGATCTCCGTCCTTCCCAGCATTTTGTCCATCTGGGTATGGAGTTTCTCACCGACCTCAATCTGGTACGGCTTCCTCGCGCTCGCGTAATCCGGATCATCGAACTCGTCGAGTCCATTTCCAACAGGACAGGGATTTCAGCGAGAGAATTCTTGCAACTCCTCGGATTATTCAGTGTGGCAGTGGACTTGATCCCGCTTGGCCATCTTTTTATGCGTCCATTACAAATGATGTTACTGGCACAATGGTGCCCCTTTTCAAGTCCCCTCAATCAAACAATAATGATCACGCCCGAGATATGATCGTTCCTGCATCAGTGGCACAACCCCGGTTGGCTGTCCACGGGGATTCCTCTGGAGATGCCCCAAGCGGAGATAATGGTATGTACCGACGCCAGTACCTACGGTTGGGGTGCCCACCTGTTGCCGGACTTGCCCCTACAGTCAGCGGCACGTGGGAGCCAGGGGAGAGGCCTCTCCACATCAACCTTTTAGAAATGAGGGCTGTCATCAATGCCTTTCATTTCTGGAAGGATCAAATCTCAGGAAAAACTGTCCTCATTATGTCAGACAACTCTGTGGTGGGGACTTACCTCCTCAAACAAGGGGGCACCAAATCACCAGACCTGTGCATTCTGATCTGGTAGTTTCTACGTTAGTGCGACAACCTCCACATCAACGTACAAATCAAACACATTCCCAGCAGACTCAATGTCTTGGCTGACACTCTATCCAGGAAAGGTCAAGTCATTCACACGGAATGGTCACTCCATCAATGTCTTTCTTCGGATTTGCACACTTTGGGGGTGTCCGATGATCGACCTTTTTGCGACAAGGTGGAATCGCAAGTTGCCAACCTTCGTCTCTCCGGTTCCAGACCCAGAGGCTTGGGCCGTGGACGCTCTGTCAATCAGCTTGGAGGGGTTGTGGGCATTCACCTACCTTCCCACGGTTTTGGTACCGAAAATAATCCAGAGGTTAAGGGGTCAGAACTGTCGGATGATTCTGATTGCCCCTCTCAGATGGAACAAGTCCTGGGTCACCAATCTACTCGATCTAGCGATAGATCTACCCAGGAAGATTCCAACCAGCCCAAATCTTCTCAAACAACCGCGGTGACAGGTGTTCCACCCCTGCCCAGACCGTCTCCTTCTTCATGCTTGGCTCTTGTCTGGGCAGCCTTGCGAGACAAACAATTTAAACCTTTGATTGTGGAGAGAATCTCAAGAGCAAGAAGGCCCTCCACTCTGAAGGCTTATGAGGGAAAGTGGCGTGTTTTCAGGGACTGGTGCCATATCAATAACATCTTCCCTTTGAGTGTCTCAATCCCTCAACTGGCCGACTTTTTTTCTCTGGCTTTTCGAGGAGAAACAGTTGGCCCCAATTACTATCAATAAAAGGCTACTGCTCCATGATCTCAGACACATTCCGCCATCATAGTAGATGTGATATTGGGCATAACAAAGATCTATCAGATCTTTTAGCCAATTTTGATTTCAATTGACCAAAATCCCTCACCCTGTTTCCAAAATGGAATCTGTCCTGGGTTTTAACATGGCTCAATTCAGACAAATTTGAACCTTTAGCCCACACTTCGTTAAAGCTACTATTGTACAAAACATGTTTCTTGATAGCCTTAGCTTCAGCATGCAGGGTGAGCGAGTTACATGCCCTTTCCAGTGACCCGAACTTTCTTCAGTTCAGATCAGATGGTTCGGTGGTCCTCCTGACGCAACCAGGCTTTGTAGCCAAAAATAGGTTACCATCCATTGGCAATCAAAGAATTGTCATTCGCTCGCTCTCTTCCATAGATAAGTCAAGAGCAGCAGCCATGCAAGATCCTGTTCGTGCACTCAAGCACTATTTAAAATGCACAGAGGCGTGTTGGGACACACGTAAGCGTCTCTTTCTTCCAGTCAAAGCTGGTAAACGGGATATCACCCCTCAAGCCCTTGCTTCATGGCTGAAGTGGGTTATACGCTCAGCGTACTCTGAGGTCTGACAAGATCAGAGTCGCCTTATGAAGATTACGGCTCATGAGATTAGAGCAATCCTATTACTTATTCTCCTAACGTTAATGTGATCGGGGAACATATTTGAAGGAGAAAGCAAATTTTTAGTAAATTGTGTTTCTCCGAGAATACTTACCCGATCACATTACTTAAAAACCCTCCCAACCACCCCGCTATGTGAGCATCCTCTTATAATATATATTGCTCAGCTTAAAAAACTAGTGACACCTGGCGGTGGCAAGAGGAGGTAAGGGGCAAGAGTTATTGCCCTTTGGTCTATATGAGATAGACAGAAAAGACGAATTTTTGTCTTTTAGTAGGGCTGGATTCGAGAGGTAGCAGGCTTATATCCCTAACATTAATGTGATCGGGTAAGTATTCTCGGAGAAACACAATTTACTAAACATTTGCTTTCTTCTATAACTTCTACCACTTGGCCAAGGTGCCTATGACTTGTTGCCTATAATATCTACCACTGGGCCAAGGTACCTCTGACATGTTGCCTATGGTTTCTACCACTTGGCCAAGGTGCCTCTCACTTGTTGCCTGAAGGGTGTGGGTACAAATCCTGCTATTGGATCAACCCAGGTCAATTTCCATGGAGTGGCCCAGAGGAAGAAATTTTACTTCAGTTGCCTTGTCACGATACAACATTTAAACCCAGGTCAGTTTCAGTAGACTGCCCCAGGGGAGAGGTATTACTTCAGTTGCCTTGGCATAATATAACATTCAAATGGTACTGTGCCATAAAACACTGATCAAATAAATTTATATTCAGAGATTTCACTTGTTAACAAAACTTTTCACTTGATGTCCTGTGGTGTGTTGAGCAAATCATTGATTTATTACAAAAATCAAACAAGGAAATATTACATAAATGATGCTTCAAAGTAAAATCTGAAGTAAAAATTGGACTTTGCGTAATAAACTTGCATTATTTATACGGTTATTTTGATTCTGTAGAAATGTCTTATTGTGTAGGAGGTGAAACGGTCTTTTTTAAAGCCATATATTAAGATAAATTTTTAAAAAATTATTTTACTTTGCAGGGATGATACATCTATATCTAACTGATTCAAAGGAAGATTGGAAGAGGTTTGATATCACCAAGCCGGTGCGGACCGTCAACACTGGCGCTGAACACATTAATGCACTTGCAATAGGTGATGATGGAGGGGGTCCTGTGATTGTCATAGCAACGGAAGAACTTCATGTGACAGTGCTTCAATTTAGAAAGGCATCTCAGAAGAAAGAATTTGAATCAGAAAAGGAAACTAAATAACATACAGTGTGATGAAATAAAATTTAAATATTGAGGAGATGTTGGCAGAAATGATGATGGCAAGCTTATACGGCTGTAATTTTCTGGATTGGATATATGGAGTATGTGTTCACGTAGATTGGATATATGGAGTATGTGTTCACGTAGATTGGATATATGGAGTATGTGTTCACGTAGATTTGTTGTGCAGTGTCTATAACAGAAAGGAGCAATGCAAGAATATTAGCTCAGGGATATTATCATATAGCATCAGAAATGGTATCAGTTTTATGTTTAAGTTCCAAAAAATAGCTATTGTATAGCTTGAGAATGACAAAAACAGTAAATGACAAATAGCACACAGTGTTAATGACAAATAGCACACAGTGTTAATGGAAAGGCCAGTATTTCATTTGCTTTGTAAAGTTAGTGCATTTATGAAGAGTGTAGTCTTGGTTTATTTTGAAATTGTTGGATTAATTTTCTTAAATCTTCTGCCGATCTATTGTTAATGTAGATGGCATTTTTGTTCTTTCTTCTCATTTTGATCAGGTTTTCAGTAAATTATAACAAGGACATAGTTCTCAATGATTGTGTGAATTGAAATATGAAGTAATGTCCGAGCATTTAAAATAGCATATGATGGTAGTCATAATGAAGCATTAAATTTCAGCGTCGTACATATTGAAATCATGAAATACAGTTGGATTTAACTTATAACCATGTTCCTTTTTTATTAGATGTTTTCTTTAATTTGCTTTGACTGGCATATTATTGGTGGAATCCTGTAGATTTAACCCATCATTTTTTGCATTGACACAATATTGTAGTATAAATGGAGCTGTGGTAGCTCAGTTATATGAGCATCAGATCCCTACTCCAAAGCTTGGATGTTCGATGCACACCGAATCTATCTAATTTCCAGTTCAGCTGCCTCAATGTGTCCTTGGGAAAGGCATATAGTTCTCATTTCCCAGCATGATACAGCCAATAATATGTTAAACGTGAAGTTAAAATACATCAAAGCACAAAATATCTTCATATGCTGTGTAGATGTCTTGTATAGCACAAGAAACAAATTTGATGCACATTTAAATAATTGATTTAGTCACATGGCAGGAGCTTAACCTGATTCATAATCTTTCTGGTGCACACTTCATTATTCCAATAACTCTTCCCTTGATTCGTAGTCAGGTCTGGTGCACACTTCATCATTCCAATCACTCTTCCCTTGAGTCGAATAAAGGTCAGGGTACAAAACAAAATCCTGAAAACAGCTATGATTAACCAATAAAATGCACACAATATTAAAATAATTCCTTTATTTTAAAATTATATAAGGAAATATTAACATTTAAAGATAATTAAGAGGGTATTTTCTTGTAGCATAAACGAGGCCATGAATGTACATGTAGAAATGGTCAATGTTTGTAAACATGATTCTTGGAATTTATACAAGAGCTGATTCATTGATAACCACATGAATGCCCAAGGCTAATCCTTGATTCATTTTTAAGTGCAGTTAGTGGTGTTAGTGGTTTTTGTTATGTGTTTATAGACAAGCACAAATGACCTGAACTGCAATATTAATAAGATTTGCATGTTTATGGTCACATAGACACAACAGAACATGTGCACAGCTGAATGCATTTTAAGATGACAGAGACAAAATCCTTCTATTTTAGTGTAGTAATCAACTTTTAAATCTAGGACACTTACCCACAAAGGAATGCCTTCTATTAATACAGGTTACATCTAGGTTTTAAAACATTTGGACCCTGTACCCCCTTATTTCTAGAAAAATGGAAGCCAATCAAATGTAGTCCATGCAATGTTCATCATGAAAAACTATCTAGAAATGAAAATTGTATCAACAACAGATATTTGTAATACTTATCATACTATATGTGTTTATCATCCTAACTACTTCTAAGCTGTGTTAAAGAACAGTAATTTAAAACATTATTGTAACTTTTATTTTCATCATACTTGTAATATCAACTTTACAATGTAAACATGTCCTCAGTTCTAAAACATTCAAATCCTGGAAAGGAGAAAAATCTTTAAAGTACATTTGATGCTAGGATTAACAGAATGTTTCAAGTACAAACATGAATATTTGGTTTCACATTGTTCAAGTTGAAAAAGAAACTCAGATACGCTATAGACCATTCTCAGAATGTATTCATGTATTCATGTGACCCTGGGTCAATGAATCCAAAACAAGGCTAAGACAGGCACCAGCTTCATTTTACCTCGCAGCCATGGCTGCTACAATTGATACCGGCAACGGAAAAAATCGTGACAATTATTGTTGTGTTCTGTTGTGCAATGGGAATGCTAGAATTCACATAGATTTAAGCTCCCACCATATTCCATCAGTGAAGAAGATGGAGCTTCGTAGAAAATGGATTGTTGCAATACATCATGATGAGGGGTCGAATTTTAAGGTAAGAAACTGGATGATTGTTGGTGTGTTTATATTTTCTTGCAACTGAATGATGTAAGAAAGAGAAATCCAAACACAGAATAAATTCTGTTGATGAAGCAAATGATTGTATGTGTGTTTTATAATGACAGGTTTCTAAAAATGTTACCCCTAGTCCCATTCCACTTAACGGGGTCATCGAAAACTGGGCGTACCTCCACGCAGCGCATTTATATAAGAAATTATGAATTTACATAGGAGTAGGTAGTACAGAAAAAGTGAACTTTATTACCTCATTAAAAAAAATAGAAAGTAGAATGTAAATGACCATGATAGAGAAGAGAGATAACACCAGAATTAATGAAACTATTGATAAAACATAGTAAGGTGTGTATACGTAAGGGAAAACAAATCACAGGCCTTTGGAATTCTATCATTGTAGTAAGTTAATGTCAGAGAATCCCCCTCCAAAGGGAAGCAAATGTGTATGTGTGTGTGTGTGTGTGTGATTTTTCCCTCCCTTTTGTCTTCATATTCTGGCATTTTTATTTACTAGTGATATAATTTCAACGGCCTGTTTTGAAATAACTGTTTGTTTTTTCACAACTAATTATTGCAATTAACTCATGGTTTCTTTTTTCTTTTGTTAGATTGTCACAAATACAGTTGTCTGTTCTAGACACTTTAAGCAACAGGACTATAAATGGACACCCAACAGGCGTTGCTTAAAATGAGATGCTATTCCATCAATTTTTACTTGGACAACTGAAGGGAAAGCAAGAAAACCACCTGCATTGAGACAACCAATTGCAGAGAAGGTGGATAACAACATTTTGGAAGAATTTGAGATTCCATGTGCAAGCATACCAACATGTACCCAAAACTATTTAAAACGCACCACAAAGTCTCTACTGGTGGGGGTGGGGGTGCGTGGTTGGTTAAAAGGGCAGTTTGTGTCACTATGCACGTTTTGTAAATGTTTTATACTGACCGCGTGTTTTGACCACAGTATTGAGTGATCATAGCTGTACATTTAAACCATACCTAATCAGAAACAAAATTCATGCTTTAAATAGTTTCATTTCTATATCGTTAACTTGTATTTTGTGTGCTGTAGAGAAAAAGGACACTCAAAAGAGGACGTCATCTGTTCATTCCCTGAACTGCTGGAGACACCCATGATGAAATTCTCAACGAATGTAAAAGAAATATCTGGCAAACAGCTCAGATCGTTACTCGATGTACAGTAGGATGCCATATTTTTTTCTGAATCTACCTATCTTAGCCTCGTTTTCGCAATACATTAATATTCATGAGGATCTCATTAAGAATGGTCTATTTTAGGTGTAAACTTCAGCTGAAAACAATAAAAAGACCAAATTAGTCAAAGTAAAAAATTTAACTGGAAAGACTTTCATAGGTGCATAACCCTGAAATGCTGCAGTTAACAAAAAAAAACTACTTTAGATGTATGTATTTCTACATCTGAAAAATCGACTCTGTGTGTGTGTGTGTGTGTGTGTGTGTGTGTATGTGATTGGTATTTTTAAGGTAGCTTTAACAATTTTACAGGCATGATGCCCCACTGTTAGACATCACTATAAACTTTCACACTGCAGACAGGTGTAATGCCATTTAACCACTGCTAGCTTGGAAGTTTAGATTGTTTTGTTAGCTCCATGAAATCCTAAGATGTAATGCCAATTAGTTAACCACTTGCTGGCTTGGAAGTTTAGATTGTTTTGTTAGCTCCATGAAATCCTAAAGATGTAATGCCAATTAGTTAACCACTTGCTGGCTTGGAAGTTTAGATTGTTTTGTTAGCTCCATGAAATCCTAAAGATGTAATGCCAATTAGTTAACCACTTGCTGGCTTGGAAGTTTAGATTGTTTTGTTAGCTCCATGAAATCCTAAAGATGTAATGCCAATTAGTTAACCACTTGCTGGCTTGGGGATGTAGAATAAGCAGGATACACCCTCCTGCACATTGTAAGAGGTGACTGTTGGAGGCAATACATTTGTCCTGTGATGTATTTCATAATGTGTCAGCTGAGAAGTTCTTGGACTTTTTTAAAAGAGTGCAGTTTATATTAAAATGATTGTATTTTGAGGAATTTACCCACTTTTAGCTTCACTTTTTGTGCCTAAATACCTAATGATTGATTGCACTATATGGCCAGGTTTGTGCTGATGTGCTGTTAAATCATATATGTACATGCACACATACCAGTGAGTAGACAGATAGACACGTGTATGTTACTTTTAACAAATACTTTGATTTAGTTTTATCAAATTTTTTATTCAAACATCACTCCTTTTTCTCACGAAGTCCTGCTCAGTTTTATAATCACTCTTGATGAATTAAAGTGTCCACACGTCTTTTGATCTGTGTTCAGATTATGAAGGATGAATGTACACGCCATATATACTTTGTAAAAGTTATATCCAACTTCAACTGCATAGACCCCTAGCTGTCATCTTATATGACATCAGCAGATGTGGGTTTATGCAGTTCATTCTGAGTAATCAGTAGAGCAAACAACAAAGACCCTGATCTGCTTTCAGATTTTGTGATGGCAGATCATTGTACTTGTATGTGGGTATATATTGTGTAACTGTTAAATAGGTAGGGAAAATATGCAACCAAGTATGTATTATACTGTTTCATAATTTATCAAAACGTTAATTCAACAATATGCTAGTATTAAAGATTTGATAAAATTTAACAATGCTGAAATGTTGTGATTGACAGAATTGATACATTTCTACTGATGCGTGAATTCTTAAGGGTGCTGAGATGCCTTGATATTACAAGTCTAATGGTGTATGAACTCTTGTGTGTACTGTAACAGATTGATGTTACAAGTCTAATGGTGTATAACTCTTGAGTGTGCTGTAACACCTTGATGTTACAAGTCAAATGGTATATGAACACTGAGTGTTCTGTAACACCTTGATGTTACAAGTCTAATGGTGTATGAACTCTTTAATGTAATGAAAATCCCTTGATATTAAATGTCTAAAGGTGCATTAACTCTTGTGTGTACTGTAACACCTTGATATTACAAGTCTAGTGGTGTATGAACTCTTGAGTGTGCTTTAACACCTTGATGTTACAAGTCAAATGGTATATGAACACTGAGTGTGCTGTAACACCTTGATGTTACAAGTCTAATGGTGTACGAACACTGAGTGTGCTGCAACACCTTGATGTTACAAGTCTAATGGTGTATGAACTCTTGAGTGTGCTGTAACACCTTGATGTTACAGGTCAAATGGTATATGAACACTGAGTGTGCTGTAACACCTTGATGTTACAAGTCTAATGGTGTATGAACAGTGAGTGTGCTGCAACACCTTGATGTTACAAGTCTAATGGTATGAACCCTTGAGTATGCTGTAACACCTTGATGTTACAAGTCTAATGGTATATGAAAACTGGGTGTGCTGTAACACCTTGATATTACAAGTCTAATGGTGTATGTACACTGAGTGTGCTGCAACACCTCGATGTTACAAGTCAAATGGTATATGAACACTGAGTGTGCTGTAACACCTTGATGTTACAAGTCTAATGGTGTATGAACAGTGAGTGTGCTGCAACACCTTGATGTTACAAGTCTAATGGTTTATGAACACTGAGTGTGCTGTAACACCTTGATGTTACAAGTCAAATGGTGTATGAACACAGTGTGCTGCAACACTTTGATGTTACAAGTCAAATGGTATATGAACACTGAGTGTGCTGCAACACCTTGATGTTACAAGTCAAATGGTATATGAACACTGAGTGTGCTGTAACACCTTGATGTTACAAGTCTAATGGTGTATGAACACTGAGTGTGCTGCAACACCTTGATGTTACAAGTCTAATGGTGTATGAACTCTTGAGTGTGCTGTAACACCTTGATGTTACAAGTCTAATGGTATGAACTCTTGAGTGTGCTGTAACACTTTGAAGTTACAAGTCTAATGGTATATGAAAACTGAGTGTGCTGTAACACCTTGATGTTACAAGTCTAATGGTGTATGAACAGTGAGTGTGCTGCAACACTTTGATATTACAAGTCTAATGGTGTATGAACACAGAGTGTGCTGTAACACCTTGATGTTACAAGTCTAATGGTGTATGAACTCTTTAATGTAATGAAAATCCCTTGATGTTACAAGGCTAATGGTGTATGAACTCTTGCATGTACTGTAACACCTTGATGTTACAAGGCTAATGGTGTATGAACTCTTGCATGTACTGTAACACCTTGATGTTACAAGTCTAATGGTGTATGAACTCTTTAATGTAATGAAAATCCCTTGATGTTACAAGGCTAATGGTGTATGAACTCTTGCATGTACTGTAACACCTTGATGTTACAAGGCTAATGGTGTATGAACTCTTGCATGTACTGTAACACCTTGATGTTACAAGGCTAATGGTGTATGAACTCTTGCATGTACTGTAACACCTTGATGTTACAAGGCTAATGGTTTATGAAATCTTGCATGTACTGTAACACCTTGATGTTACAAGGCTAAGTCCATTTAGTATGTATGCATGGGGGGGGGGTTAACCCAAATGCATATGCTTTTGTATGGGGGTGTGTCTACTGATAATATACATATACGTAGGAAACAGGAGGGGGTTGAAACCTCGATAATAATTTGTCTAATATGTAACCTGTTCGACTGAATTTTAGCAGACACTAGACAAACTGTTTAAAGTTACACAGTCTATTTCCTTGAAGCAGCCAGACATTCATTGTCAGTGGTCTCTCTGTTTTATTAAACACATTAATATTATTAATCCTTGATTGTTTCTGCTTGAATTAAATATGGTCTGTTCTATAGAATTTGGGAGGGGGTGCATTAAGCATATGTACACAGGTGGGGTGTGTGTGAAAAAGTATGCATGTGTACAGGGAGGTGGGAGGGGTCAAGCTTTGCCAGACTTTTGCATACATACTAAATGGATGGCCCCTAATGGTGTATGAGCTTGGAGTGTGCTGTAACACCTTGATGTTACAAGTCTAATGGTGCATGAACTCTGAGTGAGTTGAAACCATTCTGATCACTACACCAAGACTTTCTTATTCCTATCCTTTAACTGAAAAACAATAAGTATCAGCAACACCAATATTAAATTCACACATTCAAAAAGTAACCCAGGTGTCCCACTTGACTTGTCAGACCAACTTGTCATGAACATGATCTAAGATGCATCAACTCCATTTGCAATTTTATTTCTGTTGCAGCCACAGAAACACTTTTTGTGTTCATCTGTACTTTCTAGACTTGACTATAGTAATTTTCTTCTATCAGGTTTGTGTTAATATTTACTACAGAAAGTTCAAATCACAGATCGTCCTTAGAGTGAAAAGAAATGGGCACTCCTCCCTGCTGCTTGTACCTTCCACTGGCTTCCCATTCTCTATGCTACATTTTATTACTGTCTCCAATCCAAAATACCTATCTGACCTCACCCATGTGTACAGCACTCCACTTCTAGATATTCATGCTTCTGATTTGACACTCATATTCACATTATTCCAACTATATATATATATATATATATACCAGCTGCTATCAGACAAAATTCTTTCGCGTACCAGGGCCCAGCTGCCTCGAATGACCTACCTCTTGAACCTGGACACAATGACACTTTGATTTCATTCACGAGTGCTCTAAAAACGTAACTTACCATACTTAGCATGCTTTTATTTGTAATTTCAAAGTGTTTGTTTACATAATTCTCTCTCTCTCTCTCTCTCTCTCTCTCTCTCTCTCTCTCTCTCTCTATATATATATATATATATATATATATATATATATATATATATATATATATATATATATATATATATATATAAACTAATATTGTAAAGTGCTTAACAGCTTTTTAGACTATTTAAAGGTTAAGCACTGTACTAGGTCTTCGTTGTAATTATTACATGTCTTATGGTGTATGAAGTCCTGAGTGTACTGAGATGCATTGATATGTTGCATTGTTTATGAATTCCTGA